>ML782657.1:181623-200491 GCA_009831015.1 Picea engelmannii
AATGGATTTCATCTGGGAAGGATTACCTAATCTAGTAAGAGAAAAGGTTGGTAAATGTTCATTAGCCAAAGAACTTTGGGATAAGTTACATGATATATATTCTTCACCCATCGCAGATTCATAAAATGCCAAAGAAGATGCAGGTATAGATCAAGAAGAAATATGTTCACCATGGCAGACAGATTCAAAAGATGAAGAGTACATAATCAACAAAGGTTTGTTGTTTTGCTTTAATTGTGAAAAACGCAGACATATTGAAATAGAATTCCATGAGATGGAAAAACTAATTGAAAAGAAAGACAATTATGAAGAAGAATTGATTAGTGTTTTAGATGAACTAAGAAAAGAAAGAGAATAAAACAAGTCACTCAAGAAAGAATCGATGAAACAAAAGGAAAGTGTTCACATTTTTTAAGAAGCCCAACAAGTCATTGAGAACTTAAGAACTTAGCTAGAAGAATCCAGAAATATCGAAGAAAATCTTGAATAGCAAAAGCAGTATTTGGAAGCCAACATAGCAGCACATAAGGAAGACATAGAAATGAGAGAGAAGATATTGACAGATCATATTAAGGAAAGAAAAAACGATCTAAACCATCTTGAGGCAGAGTTTGGTCAAGAAGAGAAAGGACTTGAAGAACAAATAATCACATTAAAAATCCAACTTGAAGAAGTGAAAAGAACAGAAGAAGAGTCTCGAATAATGAAGAAAGAAGAAGAGGTTGAGAATCTTGAAGAAGAAGTTGTCACATTGAGAAGTAAAATCGTCAAGCTTAACAAGAACGTTGAAGAGACAGAAACATCTACATCAGTCATAGAGAATCAAGAGAAACACTCTAGGTTGTTAGAAAAGAAGAATGAAGAAAATAGAAAGAGTTATGAAGAATTGTTCAAAGGAATGAATCATGGGCAACAAAAATCTAAGAAAACTATTGAAAATACATCTTCAAGAAGATCATCCATGTTCAAGGCACAAAGAAGATTCAATCATGATCATGATCAGTCAAGGAAGAAATTCAGAAGGACTACACCACAAAGAAGATCATTCACTCCCATGTATGAAAATTTATTTTATGGTCATTGTTTTTATTGTACTAATTTTGGACATAAGGTTGAAAATTGCAGGAATTATAAAAGAAATGTTCCAGTAAAAAATGTTTATGTGGCCCCACGTAACATTGAATGTTAAAAATATCATAACTATGGACACATAGCTAGTGATTGTAGAAGCATGATCGATACTTCCATGAAAGAGAACATTGATATCAAATATAAGAAAGTATGGATAAGCAAACACGAAGAACATGCGAACAAAGACCAGGTCCCGGAGATCGCAAGATTGGAAATAAAAAGAGATGACGAAAATTCTATAGAGAAAAAGAAAGATGTCAGATACATAAAGGTTTGGAAAATAACTGAAAGAAAAGGATGGGTAAATAAGGAACAGGTTCAAGAGATTGTACTTTCAGGAATTTTAGTGAAAGATGAATCCACAGACAGAAAGAAAGAAGTAAGAGCTCGGAGAGATGATGAATCTACCAATGAATATGATGATGAATACACGTCATAGCAGGAATTGTTTTGAGCCATCCAGCTTAGAGACTCCCAGGTAACATGAATATTAGACAAGGGAGTTTATGAAATAGTTGTGACAAACCAAAGAACCATCCTTCAAGCAGCTTGCAGAGTTTGAGTAGACAGATCCAGAGCAGTCGGTTAGCAGAAGTACAGTTTGATAGTTGTATTAGTGAAGACTTCATGACAGTATAGTAATAAATGGGTCAACATTATGAATAGTTGTGCAATAGAGTCTTGGACTGTATGGACAGAGATAGATTTGTAAGAACACTTAGCAGGTTTGGACAGATATATGACAGTGGACAAGAGCATGGATTCATATATTGGTTCAGAGAGTGGTTCAAAGACAAAGGAACATTATGGATGTTAATTACACAGGAAATGGATCAAACAATGCTAATGGATTCCAAATTGACAGATATTTTTTGGACACATGCAGTGCATACAACAGTTCACATTCAAATAGAGTAATGCTCAGAAACAACAATGACAAAACTCCCTACGAGCTATGGAAAGGAAGACCAGCAAATGTGAAGAACTTCAGAGTATTTGGAAGCAAATGCTACATCAAAAGAGAATATGGTAGAATGGGAAAGATTGACTCTCGTGTGGACAAAGGAGTACTTGTTGGTTACTCAAGTACAAGGAAAGAATACACATGTTACAATCTGAGATTCAACAAAGTTGTGGAAAGAATCAATGTAACAATTGATCAAACAGATGGATGAGAATCAAAGGAAGAAGAAAATGAATTAGTGGAACAACTTTACGAAGAAGAAGCAAAAGATGAAGAAGAAGTAGAAGGGGAAGATGAGGAAGATAAGACAGAAGTAGAAGAGCAAGTTCAACAAGTACCTCCAAAGACACCTAGCAAAAGAATACAGAAGAATCATCCTTCAGATCAGATTATTGGAAACAAATATGTAGGAGTGGAGACTAGAAGAATAATCTTTTCACCAGAACAAATGCACCTAGCACTCTTATCTACAATTGAACCAAACATTTTTGAAGAGGCCAACAAGGATGAATTTTGGAATAAGTCCATGGATGAAGAATTGGATCAAATAGAGAAGAATGACACTTGGGAATTGGATCCAAGACCAAAGAATAAGAATGTGATTGGCACAAAGTGGGTTTTCATAAATAAATTGAATGAAGATGGACATGTTACAAGGAACAAAGCTAGATTTGTATGTAAAGGATACGCACGGGTTGAAGGAATCAACTTTGAAGAGACATTTTCCCCAATTGTCAGAATGGAAGCAATATGATTGCTCTTAGCTTATGCATGCTCCAAGAATATTAAAGTGTATCAGATGGACGTGAAATCAACTTTTTTGAATGGGGAACTTGAAGAAGAAGTCTACATTGAACAACTAGAAGGATTTTGGTTGTCAAAGAACGCAAATTTTGTGTGTAAATTGAAGAAGGCCTTGTATGGTCTAAAACATGCTCCTAGAGCATGGTACTCTAGACTGGATAAATATCTACAACAGACAGACTGAACTCGTGGCTACAATTCATGTTTGCCTACAACGACTAATAAAAATGTATACCATAGTGTTACTTAAGTAAGGTTGTGAAAAGTAGGTGTTTAAAAGTATATTAAAAACAATTAAATCTAATTTATTGTTTAATTACAATTATTAATTAGTTAATGATAACTAATTAATAACTATTATTATTAAAATCTGAAATTTATTAACTTAATTTGATTATAATTATTAAATAAAAATGCAAAAATTATTTAAATCTAATTTATTATTTAATTATAATTATAGCTTTTCTATTTAATAACCTACATATTAATTAATTGAATCCAATTCATTATTTAATTATAATCACAATTTTCCTAATAATCACGACAAAATACATGATATAAAATTTAATAAAATTGAGACATCAAAAACACTTCAACCATAAGTGTCTTTAACAAGTAAAAATTTTAGTTCTCACAAACATAACAAATGTATATTTTTTTTCCACGAAAAAAAAAAGTAATTCTATTCATCCAAAGAGAACCAAATTAAATTTTGTAGGTGCCTTAATCATGACCCAACCATGGGTAAAGTGATCAGTAAATAGAATCCCAAAGGAGCCTAGAATCTGGCTAATAAGCCACAAATAAATATACAATGAGTGAGCTGGGAACAACCCAAAATAAGTCTAAAAGTGACCAATGAAGAACAAGAATCCCCTCCACGAATAAAACGTCGAAAAAGCAATCCCAAAGAAAACCCCAGATGTCGGAAGGATCATGTCAGAGTGGTATGAAGTTATCACATCAACAAAACCAGAAGGCAACAACATCAAAGAAGACCCCATCCTACAAACACCAGAAAAAGAGAAACCAAAAAGTTGCACACCCTCAAAAAGGACCTCAAAGTGTCAATGCATCAACATTGCATGCCCTTAGAAAGAACCTCAAAGCTCTGGCCAAACCCCCCATCTAATATGAGGAAGAGAGAGACACCAATACTCATCGAAAGGACCTCGATATGAGCATGCATCAAACCTTGAACAAACCAACATAACCAGAGAGAGGAAGTGAAAACAAGGGTGGGGAAACCCCAAAAAACCTTGCCAAGAGAAAACATCAATGAAAGCCTCCAAATAAAACCCAGAAACAGGATGAACCAGGTCAGAGCGGCATACATTCCTCTTGAGAAGAGAGGATCCAAAACCCTGAATCCAGGCATCAAATATTCATAACTCGACATCAATAACTTTGAAACCAGAACCATGGAGCAGAGGGTATACATAAAACCCTGAAAAAAATGCCCCCAAACTAGAGAGGGCGAACAAAAGGAGACAACATAGATGACTGCCAAAAGAGAGGGGCCACCCATACAAAAAAAAGCAGCGGCAAAAAAGGAAGGCCTCAGATAAAACCCCAAGCCACCAAAGAAGAAGATCCGCACGAAAAAACTGTTGGCAAATATTGAACAAGCAATGGACACGTGTTGATGGTTGTTGTCATTAATGGAAACAGTGGAGACAGCAGGATAAGAAGGATAAAACCCTGTGGGATTTGGAAGTAAAATCTCAGGAGGAACAGCCTTGAAGAAAACGCGCGCAGCAAGATCTTACAGAGGAAAAAGGAAGACAGAAATCCAGTGACCGTTGGATCCCATGTAAATTTTCTGAAAGGCCAATAGTCGTCAGATCTGCAGAAGTTGCGAGGGAGATAAGCCATCGGAAATTCGGGGATCGGGATTTCAAGATGCAAAGTTCACTTGACAACGAAAACTCTGAAATCGCGATACGCGATCTCGCGATTTGATCGCAGCCGTTAAATCAAGCAGGGATCTGGACCGTTCATTCTTATGGACGCGTGGCAGCCAGGAGGCTTCATAAGAGATTCGGGGATCGGGAGTTCATAGTGCAAAGAACACAATGCAACAAAAACCCTGATTTCGCGATATGCGAAATCCCGATTGAATCTGAACTGTCAGATCAACATGTGATCTAGACCGTTGATCCAACACACGTCAAACAGATCACGTCAGCAAAGTGACACGTGGCACAACTAGGGAGTGACAAGTGTCAGACTGATTCAAGCAATTGAGGCACATGTGGGTAACGAATCAGGGTGACACGTGGCAAAAGTTAACACGTGTCAAACCATAAGTGACGTCAGCAGAGGAACGGAGTTTCGGGGATCGGGACTTTGATATGTCAAAAACACAATGCATCAAGAACCCCGAAATCGCGATATGCGATTTCGCGAAGTAATCACAGCCGTCGAGCTAGAAGTGATCTGGACCGTTGAATATCTGCGTGGAGTTTCGAGGATCGGGAATCGGCACTTTGCATTGCCAAAATCTCTTGACATCGAAAACCCCGAAATCGCGATATGCGATTTCACGATTTGATCGTAGCCGTTAAAGAAAGAATGATCTGGACCGTTGAATCTCTACATGGAGTGCGAGTACNAAGTGATTCACTAGATTGAAGCTTGTTTCTTTTTTGTGGCTTGTGTGGGATTGATCAATGTTGCAACAACTCAATGCTTCAAACCCACCAGGGATTTAAGGCAACGATGCTCATTCGTCCAATTTGGTTTCTTATGGAAGAAGCATTGTACTGGTTACTAGGGAGTTTGAATGAGGAAGGAGAGCTAAAGGGAGTACAAATTACAAGAGGATGTACTATTACTCGCTATTTGTTAATGATGTTAATCTTTTCAAAAATGGGACAACCAAAAAAGTCAAGATTCTACATAAGGAATTGCATCTATATTATATATTGAAAAGCAACTAGGATGCAAATTAATTTTCAAAGGTCTACTTTGGTATACCGTACACTAGACGAACCCCATGTGGATCTAATCAAAACAATACTCCCTCTTTAGTGCCAAGGATTTGATGAAAGTATGAATATTTGGGTTACCATTTAAAGAAAAGGATTACACTTCGGAAGATTAGATGTGGCTCCTTTGAGAAGGTGGATATGATCATTATGTAAGTTTTAAACTTGTGAAGTAAAACAATGCATACAGATTCTTAAGCAAAACATAAATTAATCAATGGCTCATACATATAGTACATGGAGATTTACACTAGAAACCTTAACTAAGAGTTAAACATCCTTCCTTGGTGTCGCACCTCTCAACTCTTCATTGTATTAATTTCACCTTTCACAATACAATATATACAATATTTTAGGTATTCCACAGCTACCAAAACCCTAATACCTTAATCCAGGATTAATTTAGAAAACCTTTGAAAACAAAAGTCGAGGCTCTTTGCCAAAGGCTTCACCCATCAGGGGGGCCAATCCTGGCCCCTTTGAAACCCCCCTCGAGAAACACACGACACACACGTACACCACTACTAGGAGGAGGATTGTCAAATCTGAAGCACTGCCCTGCACATGCAAAGAATATAACACATACCTAACATATTAACCCCCATTACAACAGATGGATTTCAGTCAGAGATAGACTAACATTGTTGAATTACTCTAGCATCCACTCCCAAAAGTGTAGCTAATAATAATAAGGAATCTTGTTTCAAATATCTATGGGTTGGAAGAAGCAATAAGTACCCAATTTTGTTTGTGAAATGGAAAAAGTTATCCAAACCAAAAAAACAAGGGAATTGGGCCTCAAATATTTAAAGCATTCGCCAAAGGAAAGTGGAGGGTGTTTACAATTGATGGTCTATGGAAATCAATGATGAAAAGAGAGTATATTGATCCCCATAACATTGAGGAATGGATAACATCCCAATACAAGATTGCTACATATGGCTCGATCAACAAGGGTTCAAAGGCCATTAACCCTTAATAGTGGATCATATTGCATAGATAATAGGAAACAAACATCAAGGATAAGTTAGGGACAAATCCTTAGGTTGTGTTTATTTTTTCAATAAGCTAGGCTTAAGCATGAAGTTCATTCCCTTTTTATCATTTTACTTAAACCATAAACAATTTGTTGCAACAACCAAGATCATAAGAAGAAACACCATGCACAAGTACACAAGAAGTGTCATGGGAAACCCTTCTCAACAAGGGAAGAAAACCCATCAAATCCTTTGCTATATTCTTCAAGAGAAAGACCTCCACCACCATAAATAACTAGCACACAAAAGGGTGCTCACAAACCCTAGAAGACTAGCGCCCAAGAGAGGTGCGCACTTTTCCCAAGAACAAGTGTTTCCTGAGATTTTCAAACTCACACTTGTGATATGATTCCTCAATGGGGAGTTTAACTTTATTTATATTAGACTGAACCTGTCAACAGTAGTGTCTATTGGCACAATAGGGACGACCTCAATAACTTATAATATAATTAATAATTACCATATTAATTATCTTTTACTTTATGGTGGGGTTGACCTGTACCCTTTACATCACAAATAGGGTTACAGGTCAGTTTGACTCTTGTACAATATAGCAAGGGATCTCATACACCCACTAATGCTCAGCCACTAGGGGCACATCCAATTGTGCTCGGCCACAGGGATGTCCACATCTCTATCTCACTGCTTCTCATAGGAGAACCACACTCACTAGTACTCAACCACTAGAATCACATTTACCTATGCTCAGCCATAGGCACGTCCAACTCCGCAAATCTCTTTCTCACTGCGTTACACAAGAGAATCATCTGGAGTATCACTTCATCTCAACTCTCTTCATAGAGGAGGCCAATACATATTTTCATCTCTGTCTCATAACGATACACCCAACTCATGGGATTCCCCACACACAGAGGCACACAACATTCCATCTTTGTCTCAGAGAGTAACCACACACCCAGCTCATGGGCTTCCCTACACAGGGGCACACAAAATTCCATCTCCATCTCATAGAGGAACCACACACCCAACTCATGGGCTTCACCACCTCACACAAGGGCACAACGTTCCATCTTTGTCTCAGAGAGGAACCACACACCGATCTCATGCGCACACCCAACTCATGGGCTCTCTCTCATGTCGACACACTCAGTCTGTATACTAGAGGATGTATCATGCAGCTATAATCATCAACACTCCCTCTCATCTAGGGAGGCATTCTCCACCAGGCCAAGTCTCTCATGGAAGTACTCAAACTTCGTCTTGGCAAGCAGTTTGGTGAAGATATCTGCAATCTTCTCATGGGTAGGAAGGTATTGCACGTGTATTATCTTCCTCTGTACCATGTCTTTGATATAGTGATATTTTATCTCGATGTGTTTCGATCTATCATGAAATACAGGGTTCTTAGAGAGCTTCACACAGATCTGGTTATCACAATGAATAGTAGTAGGTCCCATCTCATGATCGAATAAATCAATCAGAAATTTTTGAAGCCACACTGCTTCGCGGACTGCCAAACTCAATGAAATGTACTCTGCCTTTGTGGTACTCAATGCCACAGATCTGTGTTTCCTGCTACACCAGGAAACCATGGCAGACCCTAAAGTAAATCAACAATCGGAGGTGCTCTTCTGTTCCACTGCGCTCCCTACCCAATCTACATCGGCATTTGCCTGCAGGCTCAATTCTACACTGGAGTCATATCTTAGGCCATAACCAATTGTTCCTCATAGGTATCTCAATACATGTTTTGTTGCTATCTAGTGAGTCTGTCTCGGTTGGATCATGAATTGGATAAGCACATTCACTGCGTAGCATATATTCGGTCTAGTGTTAACCAGATACATCAGTGATACAATCAATTGTATGTACAAGTGTGGATCAATATCTCCTGAATCATCATCACTCATCTTCTTCAAATCCATCACCATTGGTGTAGGCATGTATTTGCATTCTATCATACCGAAATTTTTCAATATCTCCACAGTATATTTTCCTTGAATCAGAAAAATTGCATCTATCCTCTACCATACTTCTAGTCCCAAGACGTAATGCATCAAGCCTAAATCCTCCATCTCAAATTTAGCAGTCAATGTTTGTTTGCATTCAGCGATGAGTCTCTCTGAACCGGTGAGGAAAAGGTCATCCACATATAGGACCAAGATCAAGCACTCATTTCCATCAATGTGATAATATAGGTTTGGATTAGCAACACTCTTTTTGAATCCCAAACTCATCAGGAATCCATCCATTTTATCGTACCAAGCACATGTTGCTTGTTTTAGTCCATATATGGCTTTCTTCAACCTGCACACATGAGATTTTTCGTTGTGTATAACGAATCCTTCTAGTTTCTCGATATAAAATTCTTCCTCAATTTCACCATTGAGAAAGGATGTCTTTACATCCATATGATGTAGCTTCCAACCCATGGAAGCAGCTAGTGCAATGATAAAATGGATGGAAGTGTATCGGGATACTGGAGAAAATGTCTCATCATAGTCAACTCCCTCTACTTGCGAGAACCCTCTAGCTATAAATATCGCTTTGTATTTCTCGATGCTTCCATCAGCTACATGCTTGATTTTATAAATCCATTTGGAAGTCACTACAGACTTTCCCTCTGGTCTCGGAACAATATCCCATACATCATTTTTCAATATAGACTAATATTCTTCTGTCATGGAATATTTCCATACATGTTCACCTGAAGCTTCTCCATGACAAGAAGGCTTGGAGTCAATGATGTGACTCATGGCTGAAAGGTAGCTTGAGAATATCTTTGGTCTCTTTCTCTCTCTGGTTTTCCCTTGAGGGGTTGTATGTCCCTCTACTTCTTGTAGAGTTTGTTGGGCCCAAGCAGGCCTTTTATGTCCTATTGTAATATCTCTGGGTATGTCAATTGGAGCAACTGGATCGACTAGAACAATTGGATCAAGTAGAGCAACTGGATCAAGTGGAATAATGTTTGTCTCCCTCTGAATTGCTGAAGGGGGAGAAGGCATTGTCTCACTATCAATTTCCATCTGAGATTCTCTAGATCTTTGGAAGGCTATCTCTTTTTCAAAAGTAACATATCTACTTAATTCAATCTGTCTTTGACCAGGAATGTAGATCTGATATGCCTTTGAGGATTCACTCTATCCTACAAATGTGTCATTTCTCCCTGAAGGGTCTAGCTTGGATCTCTTATGTTTGGGTACATGAAAATATATACTGGACACCCAAATATTCTGAAGTGTCCAATCTCAAGCTTCACTCTGGTGAAGGCTTCTTATGGAGTAATGTTATTCAAGATCTGATGAGGACTCATGTTTTGAACATACATTGTTGTCATGCATGCTTCTTCCCATAGAGTCATAGGTAGACTCTGATCATGTATCATCTCTTTGGTTGCCTCGATGATAGTTATAGTTTTCCTCTCTGGAACCCCATTTTTCTCAGGGTTGTAAGGGACTGTGAACTCCCTCTTGATCACTACTTCAATACAGAAATTGCTAAAACATTTGGAGGTGTATTCTCATCCATTCTCTGATCTTAGTACCTTGATCTTTCTTTCGGTCAGGATTTCAACCTGAGCTTTGAATTCTTGAAATTTTGCAAGGACTCCATCCTTTTTCTTCAGGAAGTAAATCCAAGTTTTTTGAGAGTGATAATATATGAAGAGTACATAGTACAAGTACCCATTCAGATATGCAACAGTCATTGGCCCAGACACATCTGAATGAATCAAGTCCAAGATTTCATTGGATCTATTGTCACTGTTCAATAAGGATCCTTTAACATTCTTTCCAAGAGAACAACCTTTGCAAACACCTTTATGTTGAATAGGTATCTCTGGAAGACCTGTTACATATCTTCCCTAGAGCTGGGAGAGCTCTATAATGAATGTGAGAAAGTCTTCTATGTCATAGCTCACTCAGGATGATAGTGTCATGTAGTAGGTCCTGGACTAGTCTGATGGCTAATCTGTACAAGATGTTTTCTCGAACACCAATTACCTTGGAAGAATTTATATGTGAGTCTTTGTGCCATGCAAGAACTCTTCCTTCTAAAAAGGTAACCTTGTAGCCTTTGTCTTCTAAGGCAGAAATGGAGACGAGGTTCCTCTTCATTCCAAGTACATATAGTACTTCTCTTCGTTGAAGCTTCATATCTGAATCTAGATGGAAGGTAGAAGTTCCAACCCCCTTCATGTTATATCTAGCATCATCTCGAAGGACAACATGTAGATGTGTCTCTTTCTCAACAAAATTTGTTAGGTGATCTCTAAAACCGATCATGTGCCTGGAGGCACCACTGTCAATTAACCAATTATTATCATTGGTAGGGACCATACCTGAGAGTGTTGAGATTTTGATGTCTTCGTCTCCTTGAAGTCTTGTCTTCCAAGAACTAAGTTTGCTTGATCTATCAAGCTTGTCTTCCATCATGATTATGTCCACCATAATTTTAGATTCTTCACAAACCCTTGTCAATTGGGCTAGAAAACCTAACGGTTAGACTAGGCTAGAATTTTTAGGTTTTGTTGGACTTATGACTGCCAACAATAATCCTTTGAAAGATAGGAGATCACTGTTGAGCTAAAGAGCTCCTTCAATGAGTTGTAGAAACCCTAATTCTGAAATTTCTACAGAAATTAGCGAAACCCTAGAAACCCTAGGGCCAAAAGTCAAAATGATCGGAAATGAAATCTAAAGATTGTTGGAGGTGCATTGGAGGAGGTCATACACTCCTATACACTTTTTATCCCCAGCGTCCAAGTGGTAAGTGTTGAAAATCCTCATAAAGGTAAGTCGTACGGATTTTCTGGAAACCCTAGGAGGGTCGTACGGTTTTGCAGAAGAGAGAGGATGACTGAAATTTGCTTGTGCAATGGGTTCTTCAAGACCGATGCTCTGATACCATGTTTATTTTTTCAATAATATAGTCTTAAGTATGAATTTCATTTCATTTTTATCATTTTACTTAAACCATAAACAATTTGTTGCAGCAACCAAGATCACAAGAAGAAACACCATGCACAAGTACACAAGAAGTATCTTGGGAAACCCTTCTCAACAAGGGAAGAAAACCCAGCCAATCCTTTTTTATATTCTTCAAGAGAAATACCTCCACCACCATAAAGAACTAGCACACAAAAGGGTACTCACAAACCCTAGAAGACTAGTGCCCAAGAGAGGTGCGCACTTTTCCCAAGAACAAGTGTTTGCTAAAATTTCCAAACTCACACTTGTGATATGATTCCTCAATGGGGAATTTACCTTTATTTATATTAGAATGAACCTGTCAACAGTAGTGTCTCTTGGAACAACAGGCCCGACCTCAATAAATTATAATATAATTAATAATTACCATATTAATTATCTTTTACATTAATTATCTTTTACTTTATGGTGGGGTTGGCATGTATCCTTTACATCACAAATATGGTTACAAGTAAGTCTGACTCTTGTAAAATATAGAAAGGGATATCATACACCCACTAGTTCTCAGCCACTAGGGGCACATCCATCTATGCTCAGCCACATGGATGTCCATGTCTCTATCTCACTGCGTCTCACAGGAGAACCACACTCACTAGTGCTCAGCCACTAGGATCATGTTCAGTTGTGCTCAGCCATAGGCACGTCCAACTCAGTAGATCTCTTTTTCATTGCATTACACAAGAGAATCATCTAGAGTATCACATCATCTCAACTCTCTGCACATATGAGGCCAATACATTGTTTCATCTTTGTCTCAGAATGATACACCCAACTCATGGGCTTCCCCACACATAGGGGCACACAACATTCCATCTCTGTCTCAGAGAGGAACCACACACCTAGCTCATGGGCTTCCCTACACAGGAGCACACAACATTCCATCTCTGTCTCAGAGAGGAACCACACACCTAGATCATGGGATTCACCACCTCACATAGGGGCACAACGTTCCATCTCTATCTCAGATAGGAACCACACACCCATCTCATGGGCACAAAAAAATCATGGGCTCTCTCTCGGGTCGACTCACTCAGTCTGTGTCATGGAGGATGTCTCATGCAGTTGTAATAATCTCACGCAGTTGTAATAATCAACAAGTTGGAGGAGAGGGAGTTCAAACACTATCACATGGGTTAATTGAACACTTTCATTCCAAAAACATGTTTTTCATTGTAGATGTATATGATAGAAATATCAATGAGTGATCTACATGTTGAAAAGACAAAGAGCCACTAAGCTTGGTCAATGGATGTGTAGTGAAATGGACACAATAGAGGGATCTGTTGACAATGACCTCCATGAGGATCCCAAACCAACGAGTCTCCTTGGTGTGGGAAGCAAACAAATCCAAGGGTATATACAAAGTAAACCTAGAATATTAAGTTACATCAAATCAAGGAGAAACTATGGAGGATTAGAAATGGAACCTCATATGGGAACTCAAAGCCCCTCTAAAAGATAGAATACTTTTATGGGTTATTCTATGCAGAAGAGTCCTCCCTTAGGATAAATCACAAAGAATATCTTGGCAAGCTCCAAGGCATTGCATGTAGAAATTTCAGACCCCAACCTAGTTTCAAGTGTCACTGAGACAACATAGTTTAGTGCCCAACCCACATTGTGTTTACAGCTGCAAATTAGTTAGCAGAAAATTAAATGCTCGTGAACCTAAACACATGAAGTCTTCTACAACAATTAAAATCATAATTTCACACACCCATAAATTTTCACACGGATATTTTTGGTCAAACTTAGACCCTAGAAAAACACACAGGGGGAAACTAGTGAGAGATGGGAGGTTTTTTATTATTCAAAGTTCAGAGAAAATTTATTTTACAATAGAGATATTATCTGGCGTAGACCCCCAGCCTCACCTGGGGTCCACTTACCTCTCACCTAGGGTCCATTGACCTCCCGGTCTAAGGATCTTCTTATAATATGAGTTGAATTAGCTCACAAGGCCCTCCCTGGACCATTTCTTTAGTTTTCCACAGGCCTTTTTCTCCAAATTCGGGCCAAAATGGCTCTCTGGTAGGCTCCTTCTAGTGAGGTGCTACCTCCACATGACCCTGGGTTCAAAACCGAGGGATAACTCCTTTAAATCCACCAAATTCGGGACTTCGGAGCTTTCGTGCTCCGGGAGTCTTCAACAAACAATACACATGATCCTCCCGAACAACAGATCGGCGAGGTGTCGAATCCCCAAAAGGATCGATGAATCTTAACCTCTGCTTAGATCTATGGTCTTGATACAGCTTCGGCAGTCCAGGCTTCGGTCATTCTTCCCACTCCAACACCTTACACTTCCAATCCTTCGGAGTGTCGAACTCCGAAGTGGCACAATCAGGGTCCACGTGTCCTCTGAAAATCAACGGCCTTGATTACTTCAGGCTCCAGGTCTTCGACGAATTCTGAAACACCTCCCCACAAAACCTTCGAAGTGCCAAACCTCCAAATGCACAATCTGACACCATGTGTCCTCTCTAATCGATAGTCGAGATCAACTCCAGCTCCCGGCCCTTCTGGTGTTCTCAGCTCACACTCAAACCAATTCCTCTGGAGGGTTATACCTTCAGAGCTCTGGATCTACTGCCATGTGTCCTCCTCAACTAATGGTTGATATCAGCTCCGACCTTCAAGAGATCTGCACCATTTTTCACCTGCTTCTCCTTCCTTTCGGAGTGTCGATCCTCCCGACTCCAATATCAACTAACACGCGTCCTCCTGTGCCGACAGCCACGATGTGCTTCGGGCTACGGGACTTCAACAAGTCCACGCTCTTCTACACCCCAATACTCCTGAATGTGTCAAGTCTGAAGGACTTCCAGCATTATCTCCCACGCAACTCCTCCAGATCTAATGGTCATTGTTTCTCGCGCCTAGATCCGATGGTTGGGATCTATCCTACGCTATGCGCGCTCCTCCCTTTGTTGGACTTCGACCCAATGGTCCAGATATTCCCTTGCAACCGATCCAACGGTGCTTGTAGCTCCTCCTCCATGCTACTTTATGTGCTCTTCTATTCCGATGAAGGAAATTACTTGAGCTTTCAAAGGCTCGGTCTTCTCCCACGCTACGCCTCCTAAGCTTGAACTTTGAAACAAGTTCACCTGCGCATATTTTGTGTTGTCCCTCTTGAGATTTCAACTTACTCAAGTTTTAAGGGTCTTGGCCCTTATCTTCTCTAGATGATGTCCTATGCCCTCCTGGAATATCGACGCTCTTCCTCCTAAGCTTGGTAGATCTAAAACCACTCAACCTCGAGCGCACTCCTTGCGCTTCTGAACCTGAAAAGGATCTTGGCTTCTGCAAATCCTTGCAGACCCTCTCTTCTAGAGTGTTCAGTAGCTTTGGCTCTCTTGAGCTTTCAAACCACTCAAACCTCAAAGGTTTCAGTCCATTTTCTCTCCAAAGGGATTCTTGTGCCCTACTAGCACCTCCTGCTCAATCCACTCCTTGCAGAGCTACCCTCCAAAGAATTCAGCAACTCTGTACATTATGCCCCCTCTGCACTATCTTTCAGGGTGTTCAGTAACCCTGAAGTATCTCCCTAGCAATCTGCCCACAGAACTTGAAGCAGAGTTCTCTTGTGCACTCCTTGCACTCGCTCAAAGCACTCCTTACTGAGTTTACATAGTGTTCAACAACTCTGTCTCTTGTGCACTCCTTACACTCGCTCAAATCACTCCTTGTTGAGCTTACATAGTGTTCAACAAATCTGTTTCTTATGCACTCCTTGCACTACTCCTTCTAAGCTTAACGAATTATTCTAGTGTGCCCACTTGGCATACTCTTCTTTGAACTTGAAAGAGAGTTCAAGTGCACTCCTTGCACTGGATTCACAGAGTTTTCTCTAAATATGGTGTGCACTTCTTGCACAATCCTAAGATCCCAAAACATCCAACAAATTCACAAAGGTAGAGAATTATATCTCACCCTACAATGGAAATATACATGCACTAGTAGCATACATAAACATACAACAAAAATTCAGATACAAACATAAAAACACACAGGACCTCGTATGTAGGAAAAACTGTTCATTTCATTAAATTATGAATGTCTATATAGTGTGTACAAAGCTTCAGACTGCAACAGAGTCTCATCTCTCTTCTCTCCTCTCCTTGGCTTACAAATATGTTCAAACTAACTTCAACAACCTTCTCTCGGCTTACTTTACAATGATTTATACAAGAGGGGCTCATCGAGCTTTCCCTCCAAGCCACCTGAGTACTATCCTATCACCATTACAACACCTATCTATCGAGGTTTATTACATTGAATAAACATGTACATCTTCAGATCCGAAGCAATGCTCAGGATATGTACAACTCGAGCCTATTAAAGGTGATTTACACTCATCATGTACAAAGTCACAACTTGTTGGCATGTTTTCAGACAGAGGTAGAGTATGCGTGTTTTTTCATTGATGGCAAAGATCAGCACGTTCAGCAGAGTGATTATGACATGGCAATGGAAATCTCAACAGTGAGGAGCAACAGTGATCGTTGGATCACCCATGCCGAATTCTCGATGACCGTCAGATCTGAATGCAGATAGGAGGAACGCGAAAAAGAGGAGAACAAATCTTAGACGTTGGATCTGAGTGCGAAGACCAATCATCGTTGGATCCATAAGAAGGAGCACGGTCTTTATGTGCAAGATGAAGTGGGCCTACAAAATCCTGAAAGCAAGAGGACCTTCCATCTTCAAGAAGGACACGTGGCAAGCGACTAGAATTTCGTTGACCTGCACATTGGAGGAGTCAACAGAACTTGGTGTGGGAACTTGCGATATGAAAAATCCTGAGAATTGATCTAGACCTTTGGATCGAGGTATGTTGTGGAACATTGGATACAGAGGACACATGGTGAGTGATCGACATTTTGTTGACTGGAAAGTCAAAGAAAGGAGGTGCTCTATCCTATGAAATCGTGAAATACGAAACCACGACTTAATCTGAGTCGTTGATCAAAGGGAGATCGTGGACTGTTGATCGGGCATGACGAAAGCCCGTGA
Organism: Picea engelmannii; assembly: GCA_009831015.1. Classification (NCBI taxonomy): domain Eukaryota; kingdom Viridiplantae; phylum Streptophyta; class Pinopsida; order Pinales; family Pinaceae; genus Picea; species Picea engelmannii. The sequence goes on from ML782657.1 coordinate 198,518, forward strand.
AGTTGTGAAATCATGATAATATCTTGATCGTTGATCCAAGAGGGACATGTGGTGAGGGATTAACATTTCGCTAACTGGAAATTCAAAGGAAGGAAATGCTCTAACCTTGCAAAGCGCGATATGTGAAATCGCGATAAGGTCTGGCCCGTGGTCATAGATAAGGTCACATCGTCGAAGGCTTAAGGGAAGGAGCTAATTGCTAAGCTCCATTTCGGGGATCGCAACTTGGAGTGTCGAGACCCTTCATCACAGGAATCCTGAAACGCAAGATCACAATGAGGTATGGACCATCGGATCATTGGAGATCTCGACCATTGATCAGGCTCAATGAAGTTCATAAGTTCGCGAAATGTGAAACACCTTTTGGTGTAGGCTGTGGTCACTGTCGATGGTCATGTGAGAGGGAGGAGCTAGCGGAGCTAAGCTCCATTTCGGGGATCGCAACTTGGAGCGTTGAGACCCTTCGACACAGGATTGTCGAAATGCGAAATGCGAAATGCATTTTGATTAGGCCCATGGTCACAGCCAGTGGGCATATGGGATAAACGCAAGACCTTGCGGATTTAATCCAATGATGCTTGTTAAATGGAAATTTGATCGAAGGGCTACTGTTGATCTTTACGATTAACTGTTTAGTCACGATTCAATTAGCAGAACCGAATCATGGTTCTTGGACAGTTGGCGATTAAGTGGTTGAAGCGTTGTTGTCCTAGGAATTTGAGGTGTAACTGAAGTTGTGTGAAGTGCATAAAAGAAAGACGCAGTGACTGTGAATGGTTGGTTGTCATAACCGAAACAATGAGATGAACTGTAAGAAGGGTAAAATGAAAGAATGCAGAGCATGAGATAAAACTCAGAGATGAGTAAAAGTCGTCGAACAGACAGAAGCAAGAGCAAAATAGCATGTAGTAGAGCAGAACTGCAGAATAGTTTTTGAACCAAAGAAAAATTGCAGAATAGTGAAGAAGGGTTAAGAATTGAAATACCTGTATTGTTTGTTTGTCAATCAATTATGCATAATCAGGGAGGAAGGGTGGTGCTAGGGAGGACTATGGTCCTCTGATATTCAAGTTGGTGCTTGAATATTGGAAGTTGTATCTTCCATCTAGTTGTGGCTAGAAAAACAGGGTGGCAGGGTGGTGCTCGGGAAAACACAGATTTTTCTGTGTACAAGTTGGTGCTTGTATAAATAAAGTTGGTGCTGGAATATTTAGGGAGTTGGTGCTTCCTTCTAGTGGGTGCTAGAGAAACCAGAGAGTTGGTGATCTCAACAAGTTGGAGCTTGTAAAACAGAGGTAGTAGCCTCACTTTGAGTTGGTGCTCAAACATAGATGATGTACAGAACTTAAAAGATTGCCTATCATTTTGAAGAAGAAGAGGTTTTCTCCCTTTATGGATTTCCTCATGAAAACATGTCTCTTTGTATATCTTATGTGTTATTGATGCTCATTACTTATGTTTTTTATATGATATATAATATTGATGGTCACTTGATGAAAGATTTAAAATGGTTTAATAGACTTAAGATTGTTAAAGCACAATAACAATTGATTCACCCCCCCTCTCAGTTGTCTTAGTAATTTCAGCAATTGGTTTCAGAGCGGGTTCCTTTTATCTAAAGGTAGATCTGTAAGCTTAAACATGACAAAGCATGAAGGGACTTCAGCCAGTAAGCCTCCTCTGTTTGATGGAACAAATTTTGTCTTTTGGAAGGTTAGAATGAGAACATACCTAATGGCCTTAGGTGCTGATGTTTGGGATGTAGTAGAGATTGGATATAGAAAGCCTGTTGTGTTGGCTTCCAAGGATGATAAGTCATAATTTAGCTTTCATGCTAAGGGAATGAATGTTATCTTGAATGGACTTGCTGAAGCTGAGTTTGTAAAGGTGATGCATCTTGAAACTGCTAAAGCTATGTGGGATAAACTTATTAACAGTTATGAAGGAAATGAGAAAGTAAAAGATGCCAAACTC
>ML782657.1:207292-218749 GCA_009831015.1 Picea engelmannii
TTTGTTGTAATAATGATTCATTTGTTCAGTGGTTTGCTAACTCTATGCAAATAGAGTTTGAGATGTCCATGATAGGAGAATTGTCATATTTTCTTGGCTTACAAGTAAAATAGAGTTCTGCGGGAATTTTTGTCTCTCAAGAAAAATATTTGAAAGAGATGTTGAACAAATTTCAGATGGAGGATTCATCTCATGTTAGTACACCTATGGTGGTTGGTTGCAAGATTAGTAAATATGATATTTCACCTGATGTTAATCAAAGGACATATCGCTCTATGATAGGCAGTCTTATGTAGATCACAGCATCCCGTCCTGATATAATGCAAGTTGTTGGAATGGTAGGTCATTATCAGTCTGCTCCTAAACAAAGTCATTTGGTAGTTGTCACTAGGATATTCAAATACTTGAAGGGAACAATGACTTATGGTCTGTGGTATCCCAGAAATCAGAATTTTCAGTTAACTGCTTATTCAGATGCATATTGGGAAAATTGTGTGGATGAGAAAAAGAGCACCAGTGGAGGTGCATTCTTCCTAGGTGACTCATTGGTAGCATGGATTATTAAGAAGTAGGGATCTATTTCCTTATCAACTACAGAGGCAGAGTACATTGCTCCTACTACTTGTTGCACTCAGATTTTATGGATGATTCAAACTCTTACGGATTTGAAGGTAAATTATACTGATCTGATTACAATTCACTGTGATAACACTAGTGCCATTAGTGTCTCCAAGAATCTTGTTCTTCATTCCAAGACTAAGCATGTCCCAATAAAATACCATTTTCTTAGAGAACAAGTTACAAACAGAGTCATTCAGCTGAATTATATTCCTTCCACAGAACAGATAGTTGATATCTTTACTAAACTGTTAGCAGCAACTCCTTTTGGATATCTTCGCCAAAAGTTGGGCGTGACCTCACTGTCAAATTAAGAGGGTCCATCCTGTCATGGGGAGTTTGTGTTGGTTGAATCTCTAATACCTCCGAAGAATAATGCAATAGCACAGGGGGAGTATATGCTTGTCACATATCTGATACCTTCGAGATGTACTGCAACATCACAGGGGGAGCTTCTTTTTTTTTCTTTGACATTGATGTCAAAGGGGGAGAAAGTGTGGTAATTTAAATACAGTGGTAAAGATGGATGTTCTTGAAGGGGTTGCCATCAATACCAAAGGGGGAGATTGTTGGCATGTTTTCAGACAGAGGTAGAGTATGCATGTTTTGTCATTGATGGCAAAGATCAACACATTCAGCAGAGCGATGATGACATGGCAATGGAAAGATCAACAATGATCATTGGATCACCCATCCTAAATTCCCGATGACCGTCAGATCTGAATACAAATAGGAGGGACGTGAAAAAGAGGAGAACAAATCTCAGACGTTGGATCTGAGTGCGAAGACAGACTGTCGTTGGATCCATAAGAAGGAGCACGGTCTTTACATGCAAGATGAAGCGGGCCTACAAAATCTCGAAAGCAGAAGGACCGTCCATCTTCAAGAAGGACACGTGGCAAGCAACTAGAATTTCGTTGACCTGCACATTGGAGGAGTCAACGGAACTTGGTGTGGGAACTTGTGATATGAAAAATCCCGAGAATTGATCTGGACCTTTGGATCCAGGTATGTTTTGGAACATTGGATACAGAGGACACATGGAGAGTGATCAACATTTTACTGACTGGAAAGTCAAAGAAAGGAGGTTCTCTATCCTATGAAATCGTGAAATGCGAAACCACTGCTTAATCTGAGTCATTGATCAAAGGGAGATCATGAACGGTTGATCAAGCATGATGAAGGCCCGTGAAGTTGTGAAATCGTGATAAGATCTTGACCGTTGATCCAAGAGGGACATGTGGCGAGGGATTAACATTTCGCTAACTGGAAACTCAAAGGAAGAAAATGCTCTAACCTTGCAACACGTGATATGCGAAATCGCGATAAGGTCTAGCCCGTGGTCATAGACAAGGTCACATCGTCGAAGGCTTAAGGGAAGGAGCTAATTGCTAAGCTCCATTTCGGGGATCGCAGCTTGGAGTGTCGAGACCCTTCATCACAGGAATCCCGAAACGCGAGATCGCGATGAGGTCTGGACCATCGGATCATTGGAGATCTCAACCATTGATCAAGCTCGATGAAGTTTATAAGTTCGCGAAATGAGAAACACCTTTTGGTGTAGACTGTGGTCACCGCTGATGGTCATGTGAGAGGGAGGAGCTAGCGGAGCTAAGCTCCATTTCGGGGATCGCAACTTGGAGCATTGGGACCCTTCGACACAGGATTGCCGAAATGCGAAACGCATTTTGATTAGGCCCATGGTCACAGCCAGTGGGAATATGGGATAAACGCAAGACCTTGCGGATTTAATCCAACGATGCTTGTTAAAAGGAAATTTGATCGAAGGGCTACTGTTGATCTTTACGATTAACTGTTCAGTTACGATTCAATTAGCAGAACCGAATCATGGTTCTTGGACGGTTGGCGATTAAGTGGTTAAAGCGTTGTCGTCCTAGGAATTTGAGGTGTAACTGAAGTTGTGTGAAGTGCATAAAAGAAAGACGCAGTGGCTGTGAATGGTTGGTTGTCATAACCGAAACAATGATATGAACTGTAAGAAGGGTAAAATGAAAGAATGCAAAGAATGAGATAAAACTCAGAGATGAGTAACAGTGGTTGAACAAACAGAAGCAAGAGAAGAATAGCAGAATAGCATGTAGCAGAGCAGAACTGCAGAACAGTTTTTGAACCAGAGTAGAATTGCAGAACAGTAAAGAAGGGGTAAGAATTGAAATACATGTATTGTTTGTTTGTCAATCAATTATGCATAATCAAGGAGGAAGGGTGGTGTTAGAGAGGACTGTGGTCCTCTGATATTCAAGTTGGTGCTTGAATATTGGAAGTCATATCTTCCATCTAGTTGTGGCTAGAAAAACAGGGTGGCAGGGTGGTGCTCGGGAAAACACAGAGTTTTTTGTATACAAGTTGGTGCTTGTATAAATCCAGTTGGTGCTAGAATATTTAGGGAGTTGGTGCTTCCTTCTAGTGGGTGCTAGAGAAACCAGAGAGTTGGTGCTCTCAACAAGTTGGAGCTTGTAAAACAGAGGTAGTAGCCTCACTTTGAGTTGGTGCTCAAACATAGATAATGTACAAAACTTAAAAGACTGCCTATCATTTCGAAGAAGAAGGGGTTTTCTACCTTTATGGGTTTCCTCATGAAAATTTGTCTCTGTGTATATCTTATGTGTGATTGATGCTCATTAGTTATGTTGCTCATATGATGTATAATATTGATGGTCACTTGATGAAATATTTAAAATGGTTTAATAGACTTAAGATTGTTTAAGCACAGTAACAATTGATTCACCCCCCCCCTCTCAGTTGTCTTAGTAATTTCAACACAACTTGGCTCTACTCAAGCCTTACATCAATTATTTATAATTAATTACATTGAATATTTAAATTTCAAGGCAAAATGAGAGGGTTGGCACCTCTCTCCCTTATTGAATGCACGTTAATGTGTTGCTTTGTTGACGCACGTTGAGGTGGAAATATGCTCATGCATCATACTCCACTGCTGGGAATATCATGAGCTCCTCTACTCTGCTTTTGAAATTCTCTTGAATCCCAAACTTGAATTTGGAGTTGTCCACCTGCTCCTCTTCTTTGTTGTTATTGATGCTGCCTTGTTGTTGTTGCAGGTTCTCTCCTTGTCAGCTTCCATCTGCGGCTGACTATCTCCCCTGTTGACTTCAACATCAGCCTCCTTATCTCCTCTATCACCTTGTCCAGCTGATCCATTGGCTAGCTCTTTTCCTACAATCTGCTCTGTTGCACTTCCTCCTCTCCATACAGGCTAAAGGGAAGATCATATAGATCTCCCATGTTGTCTTCATCTCCTGTGGAATTAGGTTTCCAATTCACTACAGGCTCAAACTCTGCAGCCCCCTCACTGAGTTGTTTCTTAGCTATCTCCTCTGACAGATTAGTTTTTTCCAGTTCCTTTGTCTCTTCTTGTGCTGGCACAATTCCAGCTTCATCCAGCTGCTCCTCGGGCTGGAACTCTTCTTCAATGTGCACGAATGCATCCTCTTGGAAGTCTAATTTTTTGTCTGGATGGCCTAGCCAATTCCTGAGCAATTTCAATTCTTTCTCCCATGGAGTGAGCATATGACTAGTATGTTCCTCTTCTTTCATATCCTCTTGGGAAGATGTCAATTTTTGCACCATCTTCTCCTCCTCAACAGTCACTGTTGGTTTTCCTTCCTCTGCACCTTCAACAGGTGCTCTAGTCTCCTTTAGGCTGCTTGGAAGGAATATGCTAATTCCTCCAATGATTAGAATGTGCCTATGATCCTCCTCCCCTGTCAGCACTGCTTGTTGATCTGAACTTCTCTCTGAGTTCATGAGACTCTTAGAAAGTGTCGTCGCATTCTCCTTTCCCACTTGGCAACTGGAGTTTTTTGACCTGCCCTCCTGGCATTCTATGAGATCTCCAATTGATCTCATCTCATTTCCCACCTGGCAATCTGAAAGCCCATTGTTTCCCTCTTGACAGTCTACAAGATCTTCATCTGATCTCTCCTCCTCATCATTGAGGTTATCTCCAACCTTTGGTTTGCAAACCATCTCCTCTATGGCACTAAGGTTTTCAGCATGCCTCAGCCACCTCCTCAAACTTTGCTCCTGCCTTCTGGAAATTAGTTGCTGGATAGGCCACTTTACTTTCGACTTCATGGGCCATTCATACCTCCAGATTCCTTGTGCTTCATGTTGCATCTTCATAATTAACCTGTCGAGCTCTACTCTCATCTCCTCGACTCTTTGTCCTTCTGCTCTTTTCTCACCTGTTGGCAGCCTCCTTGATTTTTCTGCTTATGGCCTTTAGTAACCATCTTTCACCTCTGCCTCTAAGAACGCAACTGGTTCTTCTCCTTGATCCCACCTGGTTGTCTACTTCACCTACTCTGCAGCTAAGAGCACCATTGTCTTTCTATTGACTGTTGCACACTTGCAAACAATTTTCACAGAGCATCGCACCCTACTTTCTCCTCCTTTGCTTGTTGTCCGCAAGCAAAAATACACTATGATACCACTTGGTGGTATCAAACAAAACTTCTCTACTTCTTGCTACCTGAAAATAAAATCAGGCTCTGAAACCACTTAGCGCAGACCCCCACCCTCACCTGGGGTCCACTGACCTCCCGGTCTAAGGATATTCTTATAACAAGAGTTGAATTAACTCACAAGGCTCTCCCTGGACCTTTTCTTTAGTTTTCCACATGCATTTTTCTCCAAATTTGGGCCAAAATGGCTCTCTGGTAGGCTCCTGCTAGTGAGGAGCTACCTCCACATGATCCTGGGCTCAAATCTAGGGGCTAACTCCTTTGAAATCGAGACTTTGGAGCTTTCATGCTCCAGGAGTCTTCAACAAACAATACACGTGATCCTCTCAAACGCTGAATCGACGAAGTGTCGAATCCCTAAAAGGATCGACGACTCTTAACCTTTGCTTAGATATACGGTCTTGATACAGATTCGGTAGTCTGGGCTTCGGTTGTTCTACCCACTCCAACACCTTACACTTCCAATCGTCCAGAGGGTCGAACTCCGAAGTCGCGCGATCAGGCTCCATGTTTCCTCTAAAAATCAACGGCCCTGATTACTTCGGGCTCCAGATCTTCGTCAAATTCCAAAACACCTCCCCACAAAACCTCTGGAGTGCCAAACCTCCGAAATGCAAAATATGACGCCACACGTCCTCTCTAATCGACGACCGAGATCAACTCTGGCTCTCGGCCCTTCAAGATTTCCCAGCTCACACTCAACCCAATTCCTTCGGAGGGTTATACCTTCGGACCTCTGGATCTACTGCCATGTGTCCTCCTCGACTAACGGTTGAGATCAGATCCGGCCTTCGAGAGTTTTGCACCCTTCTTCACCTGCTTCTCCTTCTTTCCGGAGTGTCGATCTTCCAGACTCCAGGATCCACTGACACGTTTCCTCTTGCACCGACAGCCACGATGTGCTTCAGGCTCTGGGACTTTGGCAAGTCCATGCTCTTCTACACTCCGATACTCCCAAATGTGTGAAGTCTGAAGGACTTCAACCGTTATCACCCGTGTAGCTCCTCCATATCTGACAGTTATTGTTGCTCACGCCTAGATCCGATGGTTGGGATCTATCCTCCGCTATACGCGCTCCTCCCTTTGTTGGACTTCGACCCAATGGTCCAGATATGCTCTTGTAATCGATCCAACGGTGCCTATAGCTCCTCCTCCACACTACTTTCTTCGATCTTCCCTTCCAATGAAGGAAATTACTCGAGCTTTCAAAGGCTCGGTCTTCTCCTGCACTACACCTCTTGAGCTTGAACTTTGAAACAAGTTCAACTGTGCATATTTTGAGTTATCCCTCTTAAGATTTCAACTTACTCAAGTTTTAAGGGTCTCGGCCCTTGTCTTCTCCAGATGATGTCTTGTGCCCTCCTGGCATCTCGACGCTCTTCCTCCTGAGCTTGGTGGATATAAAACCACTCAACCCTAAGCGCACTCCTTGCGCTTCTGAACCTGAAAAGTCTCTTGGCTTCTGCAACTCCTTCCAGACCCTCTCTTCCAAAGTGTTCAGTAGCTTTGGCTCTCTTTAGCTTTCAAACCACTCAAACCTAAAATATTTCAGTCCCTTTGCTCTCCAAAGGGACTCTTGTGCCCTCTTGAGACCTCATGCTCAATACACTCCTTGTAAAGCTACCCTCCAAGGTATTCAGAAACTCTGTACATTGTTCCCCCTCTGCACTATATTTCAGGGTGTTCAGTAACCCTGAAGTATCTCCCTAGAAATCTTCCCACAGAACTCGAAGCAGAGTTCTCTTGTGTACTCCTTGCACTCGCTCAAAGCACCCCTTGCTGATCTTATAGAGTGTTCAACAACTCTATCTTCTGTGCACTCCTTGCACTACTCCTTCTTATCTTAACAAATTATTCTAGTGTGCCCACCTGGAACGCTCTTCTCTGAACTCTAAAGAGATTTCAAGTGCACTGGCTTCACAGAGTCTTCTCTAACTCTGGTGTGCACTCCTTGCACAAGCCTAAGAGCCCAGAACATCCAGCAAACTCACAAAGGTAGAGAAGTCTATCTAACCCTGCAAGGGAAATATACATGCACTAGCAGCATACATAAACATACAACAAACATTCAGATACAAACATAAAAACACACAGGTCCACCTAGTATGCAGGAAAAACTGCTCTTTTCATTAAATTATGAATGTCTATACAGTGTCTACAAAGCTTCATACTGCAACAGAGTCTCAACTCTCTTCTCTCCTCTCCTTGGCTTACAAACATGTTCAATCTAACTTCAACATCCTTCTCTCAGCTTACTTTAAAATTATTTATACAAGAGGGGTTCATCGAGCTTTCCCTCCAAGCCACCTGAGTACTATCCTATGACCATTACAATGCCTATCTACCGAGGCTTATTACATTGAATAAACATGTACATCTTCAGATCTGAGGCAATGCTCAGGATCTGTAAACTCAAGCCTATTAAAGGCGATTTACACTCAGCCTATACAAAGGCATAACTTGGCTCTACTAGAGCCTTACATCAATTAATTATAATTAATTACATTGAATATTTAAAATTCAAGGAAAAATGAGAGGGTTGGCGCCTCTCTCCCTTCTTGAATGTGCGTTGATGTGTTTCTTTTTTGGCACATGCTAAGGTGGAAATATGTTCCTACATCATTATCAACAAAACGTCACAAACTTATCTCAAGTCTGTCCCAAGATTTTTCCTCGAAAACAGTGCCAATCTCCTTGAAAACATGCCCAGAAAAATATGAACAGTACGGCCTTCATTTTTTGTGTCTGTAGTTTTACAAACAATATAGAAATCACTTCATAATATCGTTCCCAGCGGTCACCTTGATTTCTATGCAAGGAAATGTATTATGGAAGCCTTGGAATGCGTTCCAAACTCCTCAAAAACTTATATGCTAGTCTCCCTCGATTTGTGTGCATACAAACAATAGTACGACCTCTAGAAATTCGTATTGTACAGCCTCTGAAATATTTTGTACTCATGCTTCGATTTTCATGCTAGCTTGTTGCCTTGGCAATCGTTCCTCTGGCTCTGCAAGTCGACTTCTCTTTCTCAGTTTTCTCTCCCTCTTGCACTCTCAAAACTCATGAAGAATGCCAAGAATAGGGGCACCTCTTTCCCTAATTTGACCTCGTGAGGGAAGGTGAAGGGTCACATGATCTAACGGTGGAGATTAATTTAGATCAATGGTTGTGATCAAGGGTCTCTTGAATCACCCACTTCACTTACTTTTCATAAAGTCACATTTAATTCCACATCACGTGAAATTAATTCACTAGGGACCACATTGGACACTTTCTCACCCCTAGGCACCTAGGTGATATGAAACACTTGTCCTTGGTAATTTTTCATTTAATTCAACACTCCCTCTTACTGAGGAAAGTGTTCCTCACTACCCCAATCTTATCTCTGAAAGGTACAAACTTGCCTCTCCCAAAAGCTTTAGTGAGTATGTCTGCCACCCGATCATCTGTGGATATAAATTGTAGTTCAACTGCTCCTCTCTGAACATAATCCCAAATGAAGTGATATCTAATCTCGATGTGTTTAGACCTGTCGTGAAAAACTTGATTCTCAAAGAGTTCAATGCAACTCTTATTGTCACAATAGATCATTTTGGGCCTCATCTGCACACCAAATATTCCAACCAACAACTTGTGAATCCATATGGCCTCACAACTAGCCTGATTGGCTACCATATACTCAGCCTCTGCAGAACTCAAAGCCATTGAATTTTTCTTCCGACTTAACCAAGACACCACTATTGAGCCCAATCCAAAGAAACAACCTTAGGTACTCTTCCTTTCATTGACACATCCTGCCCAATCTGAATCTATGTAGCCAATCAATCTGACTCCATCCCCTCTCTCATAGTTCAGTCCATAATCCATCGTACCCTTAAGGTACCTGAGCACATATTTTGTTGTCACCCCAATGCACTCTCCAAGGATCCACCATAAAATGACTAAGTGAGTTGACATCAAAACAAAGATATGGTCTGGTGTTGACCAGATACATCATCAAACCAATCAACTGACGATACAACATGGGATCAACCAACTCTGACTTAGAAGAATGAAGCTTCTTCTAGTTGATTATCATAGTAGTGGACATAGGCCTACAATCCTCCATACAGAATCTCCTCAGAATGTCAACAACATATCTTCCCTGTCCCAGAAAGATGTGTCCAGGCTCTTTCCAAACCTCCATTCCCAAGAAGTAGTGCATCAGATCAATGTCTTTCATCTCAAACTCTGAAGCAAGGCTCTCCTTGCAATTAGCTATGAGTCTCTCATCCCGTGTAATGAATATATCATCCACATATAGTACAAGAATGAGAGGATCCTCTCCAACTACAATGTAATACAGGTTGGGATTTGCCTCACTCTTATTGAAACCCATCTGATGCAAGTATGTATATATCCTGGAATACCAAGCTCTAGGAGCTTGATTCAGCCCATACAATGCCTTCTTCAGTCTGCACACATGAGAATATCTACCATGCACCTCAAATCCCTGCAGTTGCTCAATGTACACCTCCTCCTCTATGAGACCATTCAGAAATGTGGTCTTCACGTCCATCTGATGGATCTTCCAACCCATCTCTACTGCAATGGAGATCATTGCCCTGATCAAGGTATATCTGGAAACTAGAGAGAAGGTCTCATCATAGTCTACTCCCTCTACCTGTGAGAACCCCCGAGCTACAAACCAAGCTTTGAACTTCTCAATATTTCCATCAACAGCATACTTGATCTTGTAGAGGCACCTGGAAGTCACCACTGACTTCCCCTCAAGTCTCAGAACCACCTCCCAAACATCATTATTTATGATGGAATTGTACTCTTCCACCATGGCTTCCTTCCAGACCTGCTAACATGTTGCCTCCTCAAAAGTGGAAGGCTCAGACTCTTTGATGTTTCTCACTATCGCAAAATATCTACAAAACCTCTCAGAAGGTTTACTCTCCCTCACAGCCTGCCTAGGATTCCCCATTGATCCATGTGCTTCCTTCAAAGTGTCTTGAAGCCACCTGGGATTCCTCTTCTCTAAAGTAGAACCATGTGTAGGGGATTCCACCCCAATCCCACCACCTGAAGACTGTGTATTTGAAGATGATCATGAGGTTGTATGGGAACCAGTAGACTAAGAAACAATACCCTGTGAACCAGTAACCTGAGGACTAGTAACATGTGACCATGTCACCTATGGACCAGTAGTCCCTGAAGCAGGTGGTCTTAAACTTTGTGTCACTATGCTTTGTGAAGGACTCACATGTGTCTGAGGAGATGACTACTCCCCCTACTCCATATCTCGTGACCTCCGGAAGGCTCTATCCTCCTCAAATCTCACATCCCGTCTCACAACTGTCTTCCTCAAAGAGGGGATGTATATGCGGAAATTCTTCGAGGTCTCACTATACCCATCAAAGATGTCCTTCTCAGTCGTGGGCTCTAGCTTTGTTCTCTTTTCTGAAGGGGCATGTGAATAGGTAAGGAAACCAAAGATCCTAAAGTGCCCCACCTCAGGCTTCTTCCCAGAGAAAGCCTCCTCGTGAGTCTTATCCCCCAAGACTCTGTGTGGAATCTGATTCTGCAGATAAATTGCAATGTTGCAAGCCTTGGCCCAAAGAAATAGTGGTAGCCCCTGATCATGTAACATGGATTTCACAGCCCCAACAATGGCCTTGTTCTTCCTCTCAACAACCCCATTTTGTTGTGGGTTGTAAGGAACTATCACTTCTCTCTTAATTCCCTCCCTAACACAAAATTCATTGAACTCATTAGAGTTATACTCACCCCCATTATCACATCTCAACACTTTGATTTTCTTCCCAGTTTGGTTCTCCACAAGAGCTTTGAACTCTTGGAACCGCTGGAAGACCTGTCCTCTGGTCTTCATGAAGAAAATCCAAGACTTCCGAGAGAAGTAATCAATGAAAGTGACATAATACAAAAATCCACCCAAAGAAGCCAAAGACATAAGACCACATACATCAGTATGAATTAGATCAAGAATACATGCTACTTTGTTGTCACTGCTTGGAAAAGCAGTCTTATTGTACTTCCCAAGAGCACACCCCTTGCACACCTTTTGGTGCTCTATACTGAACTTTGGCACTCCAGTCACAATCTCTCTCAAGATCCTCAAAGCCCCATGGTGAAAATGGGCCATCCTCCTATGCCATAAATCACAAAGGTCACTAATGTTGGTACTATGCATTAATGCTCTAGCAGGCTGAAACATGAACTTGTACAGCTTCTCATGTCGGATCCCAATCACTTTGGCTGAAGTGACACCGGATCTCTTAGGATACAAGAGCACATGCCCATCATGGAAAAATACCTCATA
>ML782657.1:225170-239549 GCA_009831015.1 Picea engelmannii
AATGAAGTCATCCCAAAGACGGTCCCACTTGGGAAGATTTTCCCTTGCCACAATGCCCTCAACAAAGACAGCCCATTGTTTGTTTACCTTGTTAGCTCTAAGTAAATTGCCTAGGTTGAAGGGACAACTTACAAAGGTAACCACAAAACCACTTCAGAACTGAAAACTAGCCCTTTCAATTCAGAGAGGGATCTCTCTTGTCACTTGGTCTCTTGGAAGATGGATCTTCTCTAAAGGTTTAATGGCTATGTTTTGATTTGATGAAATATTTATGGGGTTTGTTGGCAAGAAGGAAATGAACTTGTTGGGCAATGGAGTCAACTCTGAAAACAATTGAAACAATGTTTGGTAGGTAGAGTTCTCAAGGAAGCAAAGGCAAGGTAGGTGATGAACTTTCAGTGTTTTAATTTGTTGTGATAAGATGGAAGAAAGAGGAAAACATATAACATCAATCAGAGCACCATAAGAGATGAATTCTGATGAGTTAAGAAAGAAAACAGAATTCAAAATTGCTTAGATCTAAAGCACCATTTAGATGAATTTCAGACCCATTAACATTCAATTTTAAACATATTAAAGGTTGTAGATGAAGAGATAGGAAACTAGAAAAACACACATGAAAGGAAGCACATACTTCAGGTCATCACCACATGAATCTTTGGTATGAAAAAACTCTGGACATCTCCACTTGTATTCATTCAAATTCAGAAATTATTACAATGATCAGTGCAATTTGTCCCTTTGTACTTCTGCCAACCCCGAATACATCAAAAGATACAATATTTATACAACAATTTGATTCCATTCGGTTTGAACCGATTACACTTAAAATAGAAAAATTTCAGTTCACAAAATCTGGGATTTGCGGATATTTCTGCAGTTTGGTCCATTATCTTTGTCCTTTGACTTCGATTGTATCTTCATTTGATTTGTTGTCTTTTTGTTGATAGCTGGAAATCATTTACACAATCCTGGGAAATTATATTTGGTCTTGCTCAATCTAACTATTTCCTTCCATTGCAATTCGGAAGGAATCTCATAATTTGTCATTTCCTTCATTAAAATTTCCAAGTCAATACAAGTGACATAAGACATGACAGGTAAACCAAGTTTGATTGTCTTAAACTGATTTAAAATTTCAAAATTCGTACTCAGTTTATCAACTAAAGTAGCCCCTTTCAAACCCTCCTCCAGGGTTTTAAATTTCGAGTGGTCCATCCTTGATTGAGTCAAGAGTGCATTATATTCTTCTTGATACTACAACTTACCTTTACCATCCCAGAATGATGGAAGGCCCTTTATGAACAATTCTTCAAATAAACTCTTGAGATCTTGCACACTTTGTTCCATGTGTGTTACTTTATTCAAAAATGATTTCAAAAGATCGTGTTTTGCAATAATCCTTCTGGCTCAGATGATCAATGCAGTCCTGTCTTTTACCCCAATGGTCTCAAGATCCGCGGGAGGAACTGAGTTGAGAAGATTAATGGCATTTTGTTCCCATTTAGATGGATTTTTGGATCAAGTTTCATTAACAACGGTGCATATATGTTTGGTTGTGATTGCTATATTATCTTTATCACTTACAAAATTCAAATATGATCTAAATTTTGCAGCCTCAGTAGCTATAGAATCCCATATGATATGTTTATCTCCTTGTAGCAGAGCTTTACCTCTCAATATTGAATTCAATTTATTAATCTTCTCCTGCAAGACTACCTTTTCATTTTGAACTTGGGATATCTTTTCATCTTTTGTGCGCACTTCCTGCTCCAATTTCTCCATGTTTTCCTTTAACCCTTTGATCTCTCCTTCTTTCAAACTGACTTGTGACATAGCCTGAACAATGCCTTTAGTAGTTGGTCCAGTTCCTGCAGTAGGGGCTAATACCATGGCTCTAGTCACCAACTCTACCTTTTTTTGAGACCATTCCATCTTTTCATTTTCCAACTGCAAAAGTTTAGCCTTATAATCCAGTGCTTCTTTCCTAAATGTTTCTTTTTCCTGCTCTAAAGCTACCAATTATGTTGTATGTGGGTGTTTTGTAGCAGGCATCTTCAACTTTTTCTTCAAACTCTGAATTATTCTATCTTTTTCATCCAATAAAGACTTAACCCCTTGCGGGCCTTCAGACTCCAGCCTTTTAATTTGAGTTTACCAAGCTTTGTTGGTTTTTTTCCCTATCTTAGTTGTCCTTCTAATTTTGCAGCTAAGGATGTCAGCTTTGAATTTTTCAAATTTAAACTCAAATAATCAGAATACAACAAATCATTGGTCTGCTTATGGAATTTCACTTTGTCAGGGCACTAATATTGTCATATTTAATTTTAATCTTAGACACTTTGTCCTCCTCTGCAACTGCAATATTAAAAAGTTTTATTTTCAGTATCTCTCACAGCGAACAAGAAAGTTTTATGTTGAGAAACTTTTTCCACTTCAGGAAACAAATCTCTCATTTCACCCAAAGCCACATTTCTTTTTTAGAATATTGTTTAGCCAAGTCTTCTCTGGACTGATAGGTTGTATCAGGTGTTTTATCAAAATAATATTTTTGACTGTGAAAGGATCTTGAGTTGCCTTCACTTTCAAGCTAACTTCTTTCCTCAATTTCTAGAATACTGGTACCACTTTCCACAATGTTCAAATTCACTTTATCTCTGGGTCCTTCATCTTCCAAATCTACAATCTGCATTGGCTGAACAATTTTCATCTTCTTTTTAGCAGTTTGTTCAACATCAATATACATAGTCTCTGAAATGATTATTTTGTTGTACACACCGGCTTTGGGAATTTTAATCACCAACTTTTGAGGAGCTTTCTGTGTTTGTACTTACTGCAAAGGTCCTTCCACATCAACACACACTTCTAGATTAATTAATTTGTCCAAGCCTTCAACATTCTCATGTTCATAAGGTGCATTTTTATTCATTTGTCTTCTCTTGGATATGATCTGATGTGGATCATATTTTCTTCCTTGTATTTCTGAAAAACCAAAATCTTTGAGTTTTGCCTTAACATGTGATAAACATGATATGGACTTAACAACAAAAGGACCAATAACAAAGGGGAATTTAATGTTAGAGGCTCTATGCAATTTGATGAAGTTCTCTGTCTCAGAGATGATTCTCTGTCTGATGAACTCGAGAAAAAATCATGGGAGTTAGGAAAACAGGTAACAAGGAGACTCATGAAAAACATATACCCAGATCATTGTTGAATGCATAAAAAGTACCCAGTCTCCTACTCTGTTTTATGGATTTGGTTGCAGGCGAATCTTCATGTCCTCCAAAATTCTGGGTAAACTTGTATTAAAAATCAGAGAATAGATTATTGACATGACCTTGTCGATGAATATGAGTAAAGTGATACTTTTACATTCAGTAGATACAAAAGTTGCTTCATGGATTTCTCCATGGTTACTTGCTAAGAAAATCTTTAATAGATATGTATAGTATCTAAAATGTCTCAAAGAGTGGAAATTCACTAGCTGCTTGTGAATGGTGTCAGCGAGGAATTTATCAAAATTAATTCTCACTCACTGACGAAACTCTGACTTGAAAAAAATCAAGAGAAAACCAAGCATGACTTCAACAACATATTTATCACTATCTAAACCTAGGACCTGACTCAACAGGGAACATACCCACTAAACTTCAATGACCATCATGGTTATACGCATTGGTAAGGACAAACTCTCTGACATTTGTTCAGGTTTAATGATTTGTTGTAGAAATTGACTTTTGAGTTCTAGCTGACATTCTCTGTAAACCCTAATCATTTTTTCTTTGTTGAATGACTCAGAATTAAAGGAAAATGCTTCTAGTATATTGAGTGACTTTCGAACTGACAGATTATCTATTCTACACAGGCCTTGAGACACTTGTTTATTGACAATTACCCTTTCTAAATGGGAATATTGTTCAGCGCACCAACCTACAAATTCAAGAAACAAGAAAGAAAGCTCAACATCATATGGGACAATGGAGGCATGGACTGCTTCTAAAAATGGAATACTCTTTCCCCTTATATCAGGGAAGTTGCCACAAGACACAGAAATGGGGGAAATAGTGATATCACGGTCAAATACATCTGCATCTATGTCAATTAGGGATTCATCATTACTTTCAGGGTCTTGCTCTACTACTGACAATACTATGGGATCCATGGCAACAGGATAAATACCTGGAAGTGAATTGTAATGGTGCAAAGTTGGGTTGCAACAGAAAATGGCAGTCGCGGCAATATTCCAATGGTTCCTGAGTTTGAAAATAATAAAAAATGAAAATGTCAAATCGACATTTTACACTTTTCAATTTACGGAGATGTGGATTGGCGGTTTTGGAACAACCCGCTTGTCATTCTGCAATCAATCCAACACTGACACGTACTCCTCAATAGAAACCGCATTTTGGATTGCGGGACCGCCCTTCACAATTATCTCCCGCGCAACTTCAAACTCTGCAATGCTTCCTAGTCGTCGATTTTGATGGATCGTGATCAAAAATATTTCGGGCTCGATCTGATTAATTTCTTTGCCAAATTTAACTGTTTTATGCCATTTTTAACCTTTTTGTCAATTTATCATGCCTCCAAACCGTTTAGCACCTTCGCTAATTTTAGAATCCTGACCCCGGGACATAAAAAAAAAGTATTGGTGACTAACATACCCCATTCAAAGCAGTCCTCACAAGTTCGCTATCAACAACAACCTCCCCAACAACACCAAGTTCATCCCTCATCTGAGTAAGCTTGGTAAGATAGGTGGCAACACTTTCATTCTTGGTCATTTTAATGCTCTTCAATTTCTCCCTCAATACCATTTTTCGATTTTCACTGGAACTCTGGTATAGTTTGGTTAAGGATTCCCACATCTCACGAGAATTGGACTTCCCAATCACATGTGGGATCACATGGTCTTTAATGGCATCAAGGATAAGTATTTTGGTCTTTATGTTCTTTTTGGTGTAGGCTGTCAAAAGAGTAGCATTCATAGGCACCGTCACGGGATTCGTTTGTGAGTTCTCCACAATATCCCACAACTCACACTCCTGCAAAAGCAACACAACCCTCTCCTTCCATGAGCTGAAATTAGCAGCTCCATCCAACCTGTTCTCAACCCTCAAACCGGTGGCCATTGACCCTCTCAACTGAAACACAACCCCACAACTTTTTGCCTGGTAAAGTACCTCCTCTTCTCAGCAAAATCCTTGTACTCTATGGTTGATATATTTTTTCTCTTTTCACACTTCAAGCTTTGATACCATGTAGAAATTTCAGACCCCCACCTGATTTCAAGTCTCACTGAGACAACATAGTTTAATGTCGAACCCAGATTGCATTTACAGCTGCAAATAAGTTAGCAAAAAATTAAATGCTCATGAACAGAAACACATGAAGTCCGCTACAGTAATTAAAATCAGAAATTCACACCCCCAGAAACTTTCACACATAGATTTTTGGTCAAACTTAGACCCTAGAAAAACCCACAAGGGGAAAACTAGTGAGAGATAGGAGGTTTTTTATTATTCAGAGTTCAAAGAAAAATTATTTTACAGCAAAGATATTATCAGCAAAACTTCACAAACTTATCTCAAGTTTGTCCCAAGCTTTTTCCTAGAAAACGGTGCCAATATCCTTGAAAAACATGCCCAGAAAAATCTGGACAGTACGGCCCTCGTTTTTTGTGCCTGTAGTTGTATGGACGATACGAAAATCACTTCAAAAAATCGTGCCCAGCAGTCACCTCGATTGCTATGCAAGGAAATGTATTATGGCAACCTTGGAATGCATGCCAAACTCCTCAAAAACTTATTTGCTAGTCTCCCTCGATTTATGTGCATACAAACAATAGTACTACCTCTAGAAATTCATATTGCACTGCCTTTGAAATCTATTTTACTCTTGTCTCGATTCACGTGATAGCTTGTTGCCTTGAAAATCGTGCCTCTAGCTCTGCAAGTCGACTTCTCTTTCCCAGTTTTCTCTCTCTTGCACTCTCAAAACTCATGAAGAATGCCAAGAATAGGGGCACCTCTTTCCCTAATTCGACCTCATGAGGGAAGGTGAAGGATCACATGATCTAACGGTGGAGATTAAGGGTCACATGATCTTGAGTCACCCACTTCACTTACTTTTCATAAAGTCACATTAATTTCACATCACATGAAATTAATTCACTAGGGACCACATTGGACACTTTCTCACCCCTAGGCGCCTAGGTGATGAGAAACACTTGTCCTTGGTACTTTTTTATTTAATTTAACATTGCATATTATGTAAAGAACAAGCTAAAAATGTCTCAACTATTTGTAACATCTCATTTTGTTAAGGAAATATGGACAATATTCACAAGAGAAAAGAGCATATGGGGAGGAGTCATTAGAGTAGATCATACAACACTAGTTAGAAGACAAATAAATTAGAAAGAACGCCATTCACTACTAGTGTGTGTGTTGTGGGATGTCTAGTTAGTAAGAAATGCCTTGTTATTCCAACAACATATTTTTACCCCTACCTCAACTACGAGATCTAAGGCTCTATAAGAGCCATGGACAACGTATGACAACTAAAAAACAAAGGATGGTAAGTGAGATAGAAATAGACAAAATGAAAGGTTATGATTTCTTTAGGGCAGCACAATGAAATCTAAGAGACATTGGTGTCGAGGGTATCCTTCATCTCTCATATTCCCACTAAAATTCCTTTAAATGTGCATTAGGAAGACAAACTAACAATACAACTGAAGTGCAAGGGCTTATGAACTAAATGTATACGGGGATTCAAAGCTTACCATCTCATGGTTTCTATGTGCCCTAGAGTTAATTTCATAGACTCTGTGAGGTTCATAATTTTTTGAGCTTGTTGAGTGTTTATGCCCGAGCTAAACACCATCTCTATGGCTTTGAAACAAACTGTAACATTTTTTTATGAAATTTTCAAAGGAAGAAGAAAGTGCAAGTTATATAGTAAAAATATGATACTAGGTAAGACCAAATTGGCCCCAAGGAGGGGTACTAAAAAACGAAACCATCAAAACAGGGATTTGTCAAAATAATCACTTCACATGAAAGGAATCCTAATCTATCAAGGGGTGGATGCCTAATGAAAGTTTCTAATGGAAAATGTAAGATAGCCTTTATAAATCTTATAAATCATATTGAAGGAACATCAAACAATAGCAAAAGGGTTAGTATTGGGGCTCAAAAGAACTATCACAAAGCCTACGCACAAGCAAAGATATACCTAATAAAGACCACGAGCAAGGCAACAATCAGAAAGCAAGTGGCACACATATCGAAGACCTAGGGTAGAAGCTTGTAATGCGACTCCAAAATAGTAATTGATGCAATAAAAAATGATCTGAAAATCTTGAAAAAGAAAGTGAGTGTGTTTCATATATGAAGCAACGGCCCTAAAAGGAGAATATTTCAATTATAGTCAAAGGGAGGTGAACATGGTGGCTAATCTATCAACCAAGGTGTTAATCAAGCAATAGCTTGTTCAGATGATCAAAGCAATATAATTTTCTTAGCCCTAAAAAATAAAAAACAACATGATATGATGGAAGTTCTAAACAACAATTAGAGGGTGAAAAATGTTCAAGGAGATGATTCCTACAAGCATTAAATGCACACGCGAGCAACAAAAATCCCTTAATACCTTGGCACTTCTTTGTATCTATAGAAATAATGGCAAAAACCATGCGAAAGAAAAAAAAAAGTTGACTTTAAGCATTCAAAATTTAATTGACAAACACAATGACGGAAGCCCTCCTAAAATTTGTCACTTTAGAAGGTTATAAATAGTACAATGCATAAGAGTAGTAGAGAGAATAAAAGAGATTAGGAAGTCAAGGACCCACGTAAGGACCAAATACGCATGAATGAGGACACCAAGGGAAAGGAAAGCATGTAGAAAGGCTTATCAAGAAACAATGTGTGATTTAATACAAATAAATTAGGAAACATAGTTTGAAATAACTAAGAAAGAATGTATGACTTAATATAGACAAATTTGGAAACCCTATTTTATTTAATGGAATGTAAATTTTTCAACCTAGGTGACTTTTGTCATAATGTTCTCTCATTAAATAACTCAAAATAAAATTTATTTAACAGCAGAAAAATAAAATTTTGAACATTGTATCAATCACACAACTGAAAAATGAACAATGGAAGAAATAAAAACACATACATGGGTATTCCTCCTTCAAATCAGTTTTCATTTCTTTGATCAAAGCTTACAAGGTGACCTCTGTAGCCTGCTTTGAAAAAATAGCTCTACGGTCAATAAAATCACCTCAAACAACAATGTATAGCCGAATTTGAGGGTGTACAAACAGATTTGTGGGTGTATAGCCTATACATATTTTATTGCCTAATGTACTTGTTAGTCTCTTTAACAAGTTGCTCCTCTTCTTCTCCTTGAATGCATTGTGCCCTCATCCAGCTCTCTTGATGTCTTCTCATGTGTGTAATCTACCTCTCCTGTCTTGTCATATTTATGCTTTGTGAGAAGATAACTAATCTCCTCAAATCCTAGCTGCCACCTATCTCAATCATGAGATGTACAACTAAAATTAAATCCTAATCTAAATCCCTAATGTTCTAGAACTTCTAAAACATTTCATTTAGATTCCTAAGATCAGTTGACTTCAAAGCATAAGACTTTCATATTTTCTTTTGGTTTTTCATGGGAAAATACAACATAGAATTAGTGATCATCTTTCCAAGGTTACCAAAGAAATATCTCGAACTACATCCTACATGTTTACACTAAAGTTTATGTAAGAAGTTCTTGCTCAAGCTACATTTCTCAACATGGAATGAGTTGAAAGAGGTCCATAATTAGGAATATATCATAAAGATATCCAACCACCATTTAAGAAAAGAAATGGTGTTTAGGTATTGGCAACAAGGGTTAGTTTAGAATTAAGGTAGATATTGGTAAGTTTGAGTCCCAATAAATTTAATACTAGTTTCTAAATGCAAATCTTCCAAATTCTCAAACACCATTGTGTAAAGTCAAGATATCCGCGAGTATCTTGGAAAAGCTCAAGTTTGTACATTTGAACTTCCAAGCATTAGCAATGGTCATGGTTCCTAGCATCTTCTTTCTAAACATGGAATTTCACACCAAGTCAAAGAAAGTGAGAGCACAAAAAACCAATAGTCTCGGGGCATTTACTACACTTCATAAACCACATTAGCAATAGTTACTCCAGATCATCAAATGGTCTTCAATAAGAATAGCCTTTATAAGCTTGGAAATTGGTTATAGAAGTTTTGCTCTTTTTAGAAAAGGAATTGGCTTTTAATTCTTGTAGAGTGAATTTATCGAAATAGGAAGAGGCCATTCAAGATACTTGATAGTATTAGAAAATAGGAGGAGGCAATTCAAAAGAATAGATCTCCAAATATGTAATAAAGTGGTGCATTGGTTAATCCTTATTTACTCATGTTTGTATTGTAATTTTCTCAAACAAAAACACGTTTTAAATTTTAAAAATAAAAATTGCAACAATTAAAAAATGTAAAAAATGTAAATTGTCATAGCAATTATTTGTTAAAGATAAAAAAAAAATTACCTTTAAAAGTTCTTTCAAACCTAAAATTATGCATTTTATCACAGCTTTCAAAGCTTCAATATCATCATCCAAAACAGCTTTCAAAGCGTCAAATATCATCATCCAAAACAGCTTTCAAAGCTTCAAATATCATCATCCAAAACTAATCCTAAAGAGGTCTCTAATGAATTTCAACTTATATCATATCCTATTATAAAACACCAAGCTACAACCATCCCCTTGGGAATGGATATACCAGACTTGTAGGGCTTCTTAACCTTCGGCAAAAATAAAAACCTTGATAAACTCTATTATGTTTTAGATTGCCAATTTTAACATCTGTTGTCCTTGTGATGATTTAATAGGCAACTTTCCATGACGCTTAAAGGCCAATATGACTGCTCAAAAATCGTCAAGAACACATAGTAAAAGATATTATGTTAATTATATGGTTCCCTCCTACATACAAACATGTAGTTTATGGAGCATCTAATAGCAATTTCAGCACCCCAGGGAGAGGTGTGGCAATTTCAATGCTCATGGTAGAGGCATGGCAATTTATTAAACATTATGACGCAATTCATGATTACTTTATAATTATAATTACTTTATAATGCCATAATTCATGATTACTTTATAATTATGACGCAACCATATTTCATAATTACTTTTCCTCCCTGATCTCAAGTGGCAATGTCAGAGGAGCACCGAGTGCCACCACTCAATAAAATGTGTGAATTTATTTGATGCGAAGAACTTATATCATACAATGTCAAATGAGCACGCCCAAGTGCCATCCCTACCAAAAAAATGTGATGCAGATGCCTTCTATTAGTTTTGTACAATTGACGTATTATTTCGCCCATTTTGTTCCACATGGACAGTACGTAGAAAACTTCCCACATACCATTGAATTCCCGCCTTCCACGAGACACCTTGCCATTGATTTAATTGTAATCCCTCGGAGTACAAATTTCATATAGATTCAACCCTCAAGTGCCCGAAAAAAACAAAAAATGGGCAAATATACTGCAAAATTTATCGATAAACTTGACAAAACTTATCGATTAATACCGGGACATTTGACAATGTCAACAAATTTAAGCTCGGCATCTTAAGGAGTGTCTCGAGGTGCCTTTACAGCTCCGCTCTTTTCAGTGAAAGAGCGTCTTCCTGAATTAACTTATTTATATTTTAGTAACAATAATAGTAGAACTCTTTTTAATCAACCCTCCCATTTAAAAGACAGATTGTGCCATGGCATTTATCTGACATATCAATTTTTCCTCTATAAACTAGTTATTTCTGTAAACTAGTTATTTCTGACCTCGCATTTTCCTAGAGTCTAGTTGTTTTTTACATTGCATTTTCCTAGAGTCTCTGTCCACAAGACTGTTCCGGACACATTTTCAATACAGAAACAGGAACTGTTATTAAACCCCCTGGAAACATTTCAGGGGCACTTCCCGCAAAATATGTTTTCAGTCTTTCCTCCAAAAATAATTAAAGAAACAAAGGCAAAGCTATATTCGAAATAAAGATAATTATATTAATAAAGCAGATTTGTGGTAATAAAATTTCGCATGCAGTTGACTCTTACCCAAAAATCTTACAAATAGGTTTGTGGAACCCATGAGTGGTGTTTTTTAAAAGCAGAATTGTAGTCAAATAACGCTATTGTAGTCAAATACCGCTATTGTAGTCAAATACAGCTAGTATTATTGGATTTCAAGGGTTTCGTTCTGTAAAGCAGCCAGGGTTCGAAAATAGTGGTAGTCGGGAGGAGACACCCAAAAAAATTCAGCCATGTTAAGGGTTGGTGTGGCTCAGGCCAGGTGCAATTCCCAGATAATTTTGACAGCTTAGATGCTCCTGGGTCGCAGTTTCTTAAACCAAAAACTGTGCTATACTAATCTGAAATATATAGACGCAGCGTATAGCTCTACGATGAAGAGATTCTCCTTAAAACTTAGAATTCAAGTGCATCACAACTTCTTCATTTACAACCTTTTAGGGAATCGCAGAAATCCTCTCCATCCCAAACGTGGATACTTTCAGAGTCTCTCTGAATGTCATGGAAATTGTAACTAATTCCATCTATTTCTGCGTTACTGAGATACACAAGATCGTCCTGCAGGTAATGGACATGCTAGCAAACAAAAAAAAACAGAATTGTAAAAACCACAATAAAAATGGTAAAAGAAAAGCCAAACTACTTTAAAGGGTTTCCATGTTTATGTATAGGGTTTCCATGTTTATGTATAGAAGCTGCTGCATTTGGGTTTTAAACTGATTTTCATTAGATACATATAATCAGCTTATAGGGTTTCCAAGTTTACATATAGAAGCTGCTACATTTAGGTTTCTACAAACTGATTTTCGTGACATGTGTGTGTTGTTTCCCCATTTCCAATCATTTTGAAGGTGTCATTTCCAAAACACACACCCATTTAGGAAACCAACCATCTCTAAGTCCCAGGTAACTCAGCCATAAGATATTAATCACTGTAAAAGACTCGGGATGTGTAAATCACAGTATAATTTCTAATGTCTTTGGTTCTATTACTAAATGTTTTGACAGGGAATGCATGCAGTGAGGAAGATTACGTATTATTGTGCATTCTACCGAACTCGGCCCAAAATCCATGCTCATAAGATGATAATCTTGCAACTGAATGTTGCATGCTCATTTCTTCCTCGTGACAAGCACAACCCCCTCGTGATTTGCATCCAAGGCCAGCTAGACTTTGACTGCAGCCTTCACCTTTCCCTAGAGTCAGTTTTGTCAGTTCCCAAAAAAGCACCACCGAAGGCAATCTGAATATAATACGCAAGGTCTGCAGACTAGGCTCCATGCAAATGTTGTGGGAACTTCCTAGACTTCTAGGCCGTAGTTCTCCATGTTGTCCATGTAACTGCAATAGAGGTATTAAGGTCAAAGAGGATTTCTTTTGAAACTCCACATTCTCTCTTCCCTAAAGCACCGATAGAACAGCAACTAAATTCAGATTCATTTGAACATTCTCCAAGATAATGAAAACCAAACAATTTTATGAGTGACCAGTGCTAAGCTAACTACTGATGTGTTACAATCTAAATGGAAATTATATTCGGGAAATGGACATAATGGTACTGATTGGTAAATTTGTTTGGCTTCTTTCCTCAAATGAAATGACCCAATCATACGTAACCAACATTGGAAACCCTGAAAGAGACATCCTAAGGCCTCTCTTGGGAAGAGAGGTATTTTTCATGGCATCCTCCACAAAATGAAAAGAGAGAGAGAGAGAGAGTCTTTGCTGATAGAACCTATTTCATGGCTGGAGCAGGCCTTTACCCGAGACACTGGACATTGGGAATTTATCCCAAGGAGGAATCAGCTACTATCATACCGATTGGTTTAAACTTTAAACWCCCATTTTTTCCTACAAAAAGGAGATGGGGGAATTTGGCAACAGATTTGTCTCGGTTGTCAACATCTCAGAGCACACCAATGATCAAAAAAACTCATTTCAACTTCCCGCAAAAGTTTGTCAACATGGATATAGAGAAGGGTCTTCCAGAGACCATTCAACTCAATGCTTGTGGTTTTATGTGCACATCCACGTCCTGGGTTATCTCAAGATTTCTTTTAAGTGAAGATCCTGTCATGAACATGGCTACTTCCTCAACTGCCTAGAAAAATCAGCCATAGATAAGAAGGGTTTTTAAAATACCAAATATGGAGGAAGGCCAAAAGATAGCAAGCTGGAACAGCGTTATCCACAGAATTTCATTAGATTTCAAACTCTGACCATTAAGAAGAGGAAACTCTTGTTGAAGAGAGAAAGACGAGCCTTGCCAGAGGAAATTCCTGAGGGAAAGACCTTCAACCTCAAACCACAAACCAGATGCTGGAGCCTGACCATCAACCTCAAACCACAAACCAGATGCTGGAGACTGAAGATCCTCAGACCCCAGTTGAGAATTAAAACCCATTAAGGAATGCCAAGAGAATCATAAACCAGTCACTAAAGCAATACATAAAGGATATCTCCCAGTCAAAAAGGCAAACTTCAATAAAGTCCCAGGTGATCAAAGACCAGCCTTCAGTCGAAATTGAAGATACACCACAGCTCAAAGTCAATGACAATGCCATACCAATAAAACATGAGAAGACAACCTAAGTCAAAACCAATGAGGAAGACTTCAGCAGGCAAGCGAACAGAGCTTAACCTTTCAAGTCTCAGGTCTGGGAAGAAACTATCCCAGTAATTAAATACACAACCTAGCAAGGGTTTAGCGCTCCCCTCAGCAACAAGGACCCTTGAAAGGAAAATTGTTATTGTTTTCATAGCATTAGGTTAAGCATGAAGTTCATTCCATTTATCAATTAACCATAACCATAAATGCTGCAGCAACCAAGATCACATGAAGCACCATGCACAAGAACACAAGATATATCCTGGGAAACCCTTCTCAAACAAGGGAGAAAAACGCAGCCAAATCCTTTGCTATAATCTTCAAGAGAAAGACCTTTACCTTCAAGAATATCCTAGCACACAAGAGGGTGCACAAAACCTAGAAACCCTAGCGCTCAAGAGAGGTGCGCAACTTTGACCAAGAAGTGTGTTTGCTGAAATTTCCAAAACTTGCAAGTGAGTATGTGTCTACAAATGAGAGATTTCCTCCTACTTATATTAGACTTGTCCTATCAACTGAAGTGTCTATTGGCACAATAGGGCCGACTTCACTTAGACATATTAATTGTTTATTATTATAATAATTAATATTAATATTAATATTAATTATCTTTTACAGTTTATCTTTAGACA
>ML782657.1:246134-259548 GCA_009831015.1 Picea engelmannii
AAATAGATAACCCCCACTCGAGGCCTCGTAGCCAAAGGATTCCAAATTGAATGGTGTTAGTTGCACTTTCTCCTAGATAGCCATATCATGAGAAAAAGTAGCCAATTCAAAGCAAAAGGTAACTCGCCTCTCGCTATGAAATCTCAAAATATTAAAGGCCTACTCTCACTAATCTCATCTCAAGCTCAATAGGAGCAACAATAACCTATCCATGTTTAACAAGTTCACTACTTGTATATTCCATTAACAAAGTAATTTAGAACCAAAGCCTCAAGTATGCATCTCAAAATTAGGGGTAGGAAGTGGCATGAAGAAGTAGCTCCATAACACCTTCACATGAACCACGTTAGAATTGACGAAACAAACACAAAATTAAAGGAGCATATGCACAAACGATCAACGTACAAAGCCAAATTGCACAATCATGTCAAAGAATATTCTCCAAATAAAATGACATAGAAATTGACAAAAGCACATTGAAGCTAAAGAAGACCTAATGAAGTTTTTAAAGCAAGTGTCAAAGATCAACATAAATGCTTTCAATGATGCAAACCAAAAAACCTGACCGTGCACTTTTTGAGCAAGAGGAACAAAAGACTCAACAAGTGCTCCAAACACCACATGGGGCAAGACTGGCTATTCATCATATAAGTGTCATCCAACTCACACACGTGAAAAAGGGAGCAACAAACAGAACACTACCATCAAAAAACAACCAAGAAGAGATAGTCACTAAGGTCAATCAATCAAAAAGAGAAAAGAGGACATAGTTGATGAACAAAATTTATAGTGCTCAATTGTCGTCGTGACCAATCATCAATCCCACCAAAATTAGTCCTCATACTAGCTTTCAATCCAACACTCTGCCATATATGCTTCTTAAATATCGATTGGTAAGAAAAATTGCTATTGTAACAATAGGTGTGGCCATCAAAATGCCGATATCTAGATGGAGAGCAACAATGTCTCCTCTCTTTGTGATGAGGATGCCAATATGGTTGAGATGTGGATGGTGAAGACTTTGGTTCCAGTTCATCAAAAGGATTGGGTTGTGGTTGTTGCCAATCAATAATAGAAGAATTATCAGGTGAGATGGATTCAAGTTTTGAGTCTTGACATATCATCAACAAACACATCAACAAATAGTGCAAGAAATAGTTCCTACAAAATAGTACTGGATGAAGCTAACGATGCAAGATCTCATTCTTGGAAATAATAGTTGTAGAGGGATCAAGGTGACTTGCATCGATGCAAGATCTCATTCATGGAAATAATAGTTGTAGAGGGATCAAGGTGACTTGCATAGTCAACGATGGCTTGTTAGGTTGATAAAAGCGAGGCACTAATAATGCCCCCACCAAGATTCATGTATCTCTAATGATATGGTAGTGTTTGTGTTAGATTTTAAGGGAAAACTAGAACAGAGATATTCTTTTTCAATTTATTCACTACAGTAGATATAGATCAGCGACCAAAACAAAATTTCTGAAGTAGATCAAACACAGAAATAGTACAATAGATCTGAACATGTAGAAAACAATCTAAGCTAGATCTGAGCATGAACAGATCTGATCATTAAAAATAATTTTAAACATTAACATAAATAGATCTGATAATTAGCACAGCAAGAAACTGAACATTACCTCGATTAAAGACAAAGAACAGATTTACCTTAGAAGCTTGTTGCTGTCCTCTTTTCTGTATGCTCAAAAAAAGCTAATAATGGTCATGGATCAAACCCTGATGGGTAGATCTCATCATGATCTATGTGAACAGTTTAGCCAAGGAGAACTTAAACACTAATCAGCATACCCAACAGCAAGTAGAGTGCTGATACAAAAACCCCAAAGACAAAAACTCAAGGCTGATAGAAAACCTTTTTAACTGCCCTTTACAAAATCTGACCAAAAAGGGACTGCTACAGCAAATATATAACAGTCCTAAAGGCTGCCCTATCAAACCTAGTTCAGGGTACTAGAGATGTAGGTAAGGCAGCATACAGGAAGCTCCAACAAGTGGCACCATCAACACAAAAGGAAGCCTGTACTAGCAAGAAGAGAAGCAGCAAAAACGGACTGCAGCAAGGAAGAGAAAAAACCAAACCAAAACAGCAAAAGGTGACCTGTGGCAGTCTGAGAAGAGAGTAGGGTACTGCAGCCCTAAACTAGCAAGAGGGCAGTCCAAGGGGAGAGCTGAAAACCTTTAACCCAGCAAGAGGAAACTGTCCAAAAATATAAAGAGCTGCTCCATCAAATTAGACAGCCTAAGATAGTAGTCTTAGGACTGTCTTATCAAGCCCTAACCAGCGGCAGCCAAGGAGATACCAACGGCAGCTTAGGAGAGCACCAGCAGCACCCTAGAAGAGCACCAGCGGCACCCTAGAAGAATTGCGGCAGGCTGTAGAAGAGGTAGGAGGGGTCGCGACACTTGTAATCAGCAAGGGTAAAGGTCCGCACCACTTCAAACAGCAATAGGAGACCAGAGATAGGGCACCCGTACCCTACATCAGCACAAGAAGACTTCACACCAGCAAGAGAAAGAAAACACAAGGAGGCCGCACCTTTACAAACAGCAAGAGAAAAACTTCAAGGAGGCTGCACCCAATGGAGAAACCCTTCAAGTAGACTGAAATCAAAACTGAACTGAACAAGAGTAGGCCGTACCAAAATTCAGACCAAGTGTAAGTGTGTGAATGTAATGAGAGAGTGAGGGTGAGGTTCCTTTTATAGTATAGGATGGGGTTAGGGTTAGGTTTAATTAAAAACCTAATAAGTAAAATAATTAATAAAAATAATATTAATATTTTTAATTAATAAAAATATTAATTAGAAAGTCAAATAAGTCAAAATGACTTATAAAAGACCAACACCACATTAAACAAGAAGGGGACCGAGATTCAAGCAAGGGGAGGCTACAAGACAAAGTCAAAGGGGTCTTCTTCAATGGCAAACTGTCCACATAAGTCTCATGATAACTTATAAGCTTGTATCATCCCTACATAAGAGGAAAAATCAATGATGTGGTCATGTCCATCTCCTAACTGCTCCTAGGTCTCATGGACCATCCCGAGAGAGAAGAAGAAGATCACACATCATCACATCTTGGTACTCAACCAAGAACCACCTGGTCCCAGACCAGGATACCCCAGAACTAGGGGCCCTAGAACACATCTAGGGTCTTTATCCACCAAGGTACAAGACCAAGGATCAACCCAAGCATTTAAGCAAGGATTCCCTAGAACACATCCAGGGGCCCTAGAACACATCTAGGGGCTTATATCATCAACCACCAAGGAACACATCCAAGGATCAATCCAAGCACCGAGCAAGGATTCCCTAGAACACATCCATGGGCCCTAGAACACATCTAGGGACTTACTTCTTGGTCCTTGACCAAGAACCCCAGCAATATACTGGGGGAGCTCACTACGGTCTTTTGCCATGGCTCTAACTACTTGGTCCCAAACCAAGAACCCCAGGAGTGCACTGGGAGCCCTAGATCTCAGCTAGGGTCTTTACCATCCTCCGGAGAATGGCTCTTGCAGCTGCAATAATTTCAACAGTTTGTGCTCGTGATCGGGGATGTGTTAGTGCACACAACATTAGTTGGGGCTAAGTGCAAGCATTGGGCGACTCACAAAATAGTCACCCCCACTCATGGCCTCTTAGCCAAAGGATTCCAAATTTAATGGTGTTATTTTCATTTTCTCCTCAGTAGGGATAAGGCACACTAGCCACGTAGTGATAAGAGGAAACCACTACAAAAAAAAGAGGTGACTTGCATCCGAGGATCAAGTCTCAAAATATTCCAATTCCTGCTCTCACTAGTCTCATCTCAAGTTTAATAGGAATAACAATACCCTATCCATGTTTACCAAGTTCATTGCTCGTATAAACCATCAATAAAGTAATTTGGAACCCAAGCCTCGAGAATGCTTCTCAAAATTAAGGGAAGCCAACAGTGCATGAGAGGAAACAACATGAGGAAGTAGCATCCAAAACACCTACACATGAACCTCGTTGGAACCGATGAAGCAAACACAAATTTAAAGGAGCATAGGCACAAACAATCAAGCAAGGAGTCAAATCTCACAATACTGCCAAAGAACATTCTCCAAAAAAATGAAACAGAAATTGGCAAAGAGCATGCTAACACTAAAGAAGACCTAATGAAGTTGGTTTTAAGGCAAGTGTCAAAGATCAACATAAAAGCTTCAATCACGCAAACAAAGAAACTTTACCATGCACTTTTTGAGCAAGAGGGTCAAAAGGCTCAACAATTACTCCAAACACCATCTACGACAAGACTGGAAGCCAACAATGCATGAGAGGAAGTGACATGAGGAAGTAGCCTCCAAAACACCTATCCGTGAACCTCTTTGAAACCGACGAAGCAAACAAAAATTTAAAGGAGCATAGGCACAAACAACCAAAGCAAGGAGTCAAATCTCACAATATTGCCAAAGAACATTCTCCAAAAAAATGAAATAGAAATTGGCAAAGAGCATGCTAACACTAAAGAAGACCTGATGAAGTTGGTTTTAAGGCAAGTGTCAAAGATCAACATAAATGCTTCAATCATGCAAACAAAGAAACTTAACCATGCACTTTTTGAGCAAGAGGGTCAAAAGCCTCAACAATTTCTCCAAACACCATCTCCGACAAGACCGGTTATTCATCATAAAATCATCTTTCACCTTGCACGCGTGAAAAAGGAAGCAACAAACAAAAAAATACCAACAAATTGTTGCTACGGTCAATCCACCAAAAAGAACGATGAGAACAATACAATTGGTACAGTTGACGAAATAAATCGATAAGATGTCATCGAACAAGTGCTCAAATATCACCATGACCAATTATCAATCCAACCAAATTAGTCCTCATAGTGGCTACCAATCAAAAAAAATTCCATCTATGCTTCTTAGCTATCGATTTGTAAGAAATTGCTATTATAACAATAGGTGTGGCCATCAAAATGTCAATACCTAGATGGAGGGAGAGTATGTCTCCTCTCTTTATGATCATTGAGATGTGGATGGTGAAGACTCTAGTTCTAGCTGATCTAAAGGTGTGGGGTGTGGTTCCGACCAATTAATAGTAGAAGAATCATCAAATGAGATGGATTCAAGTTTTGACATATCAATAGTAGATGAATCAACAAATGGTGCAAGATCTATTTCCTACAAAACAATGGTCGATGAAGCAGATGATGTAGGATCTCAATCTTGGAAATAATAGCTACAGGGGGATCAAGGTGATTTGCATTGTCAACGCTAGCTTTGTTGAGTCAATAATAGTGGGATGGTGATAGGCCCCCACCAAGGTTAATATATCTCCAATGATACACTATTGTTTGTGCTCGTGCTTGTGGATGCACTAGTGCACACAACAACAATTAGGGCCAGGTGCAAGTCTTGGGCATCTTTAGCGGAATAGATACCCCCCCCACTCACAGCTTCTTGGCTAAAGGATTCCAAATTGAATGGTGTTAGTTGCATTTGTGTTAGTTGGACTTTCTCCTAAGTACAAGATAAGGTGCACTAGCCACGTCATGATAAGAGGAAGCCGGTTCCAAAAAAAGGTGGCTGGAATATGGGGATGAAGTCTCAAAATATCCAAGGCTTGCTCTCACTAGTCTCATCTCAAGATCAATAGGAGTAACAATACCCTATCCATGTTTACCAAGTTCATTGTCTATATAAACCATTAAGAATGTAATTTGGAACCAAGGCCTTGAGTATGTTTCTCAAAATTAGGGGAAGCCAACAATTCATAAGAAGAAGTGGTATGAGAAAAGGGTAGCATATCCAAAGCATCAAGAACTCCTCCCCAAATTCATCCATGAGGTTTTGATAAAAAAGATCCAAAGTTTCTTCCAGCTCATTAAGATGAAGTGTCAAATTATCCACACCTTTCTTTCTGAGGTCAGTATTAGACAACCTACCAGATTGAGGAGGTTAGTCTTTGAACTACTCCCTGATTTCCGAGGTAAGTGTTGGAACAACTCCCTTATGGATGAGGTGTTCTTTATACTTCTCAAAGGAATTACAATCCTCTAATGTACCTTTAGTACTTTATTCACTTACTTATTGTACAAAACTCTGTTTGAGGTCTCGCAAAATATTGGATGGATTTATCCTTCTCGGTTAATTGTAGATGCAGGAGATCATAATCATGCTTCAAGTCCCAATACTTGTCAAAGAGTCTGACATTATCACTGTGAAGGAGGACAACCTCATCATGAAGCTTGGTAGAGCACTGCAATGAATTGACCTTGTCATGAAACTGGTTATTAGCTTGCTGCACTGAAAATTTCTTCTCTCGAAAACTAGAGTATTCTTCTACAGTGAAGTAACTTCATTATGAAGTAACATGTTCTTGATGCTGTTAAATAGTATCTCACTGAATGACGTGATTATCTTGCAAGGAAGCAACTTCATCATGAAGTTGGGAATTTCAGTCCTGCAATAACGAAACCTGTTTATTAAGTATTGAGTCCTGCAATACAGAAACCTGCTTATTAAGTTTGGCAAATGTGTCTTGCAGGGAACAGTGTTTCTAAAGCAATTCTTCCTCCTCATCAATGTCAGCCATGGTGGAAAGATATGAAGGTGATTTGCAACCGTCAATATGGAGGGATTAAGTTGGAAAGTGTTTGACAGGGAACGTGGAATGTGAGGGCCACCACAGAAAAAATGTTCTCCCTCTTCAAAAAATGTCATTAGGAAAGAAAAATAGTTCCCCCTCAAGAAGAAATGTCCTTTGTAAAATGGGACCTTATGATTAACATTGTTTCCCTGTTTCAAAGAAAATTCCCAACAGAAAAAAGAGCTTTTCACAGTAATAAAAGTTCAAATTTATAAAAACAAAATCCTCCTCTCTTTTTTTTTGTTTGTTAGAAATGCCCGTCACTTGCGGGGGCAGCATTTCAACCAAGAACATTCTTGCTTTTCAATTCCTCCCAAAAGCAAGAATCTGTTGGTTCCTGTATCGATCAAATATGTAGTGATTGTGGGCCCCTAAATGCCAATTATATCTCGTCTATAAAACACGTGGAATCTCCCCCTAAGATAAATGCTACTAAAAAGCCTGAACCGTCAAACGTGATTTTAATGCATGGACTATGACTTCACAATTTTACAGCTATACTTTTATCTTTGGGAAATTTGAGGTAAATGGTAGGTAAATGAGAAAGTTGTATCCCTTGCCCTTCCTACAGCCAAAGAATCATGTGTCTAAAGAGATACTGACATGGGAGTGGATCAGTGGAACCGATTGAGTGGCAATTATGCGGGAACAAAGACCTTCGTTTGAGGTGTTAACGTGATCGAACCCATGATAGGCATTGACTAGTGCTTCGATTGGGCAAGAACTGGCTAATGAGCGGGTTTATCAACAAAACCCCTTACTTGACTGGAGGAGTGTGAGTAGATGGAATAAATAGGTGTTGAATATGAATCATAAAGGGGAACCATTAGTACTTGGTCCCAAAAGATAAGAGCAATACCCGAAAGGTCAAAGCGCATTTTCGATGATTTCATTTTTGTCTACTCCTGTTGTTTTCTCTCCTCCTAAACGCATGGAATTTCATGAGTTGACGCCCAAAGAACTAACTATCCTATCAGTATAGGTTTTTCCGGTGGTCCCTAACTATTTGTTTTCCTATACTTAACTAGTGGTTCTCTGACCCGTAAATGAGTGAGGTATGATGATTTGCTACAATGTGTTCCTCAATCAATGTGTAAGTACCCGACCAATTAGATGTTCAACCCTTCCCTCAGGCAATTAGATGTCCAATGTTCCTTGACCAATGGTAATTATATCTCGTCTATTCAGAGAAATAGGTGTCCGAAAGATCCTAATGCTTTAGTTGTTCAAACATGTATTTCATGTGTTTCATTACGCTCATATGATCTTAGTTCAAAGGTTGTTGTCTCCGTGTTGTCCCTGTATTCTTTACTTCTTCACAACTTTTAGCCCTTTTTCATTGTCGCATAATTCTAAGTGTTGAGTCAACATTTGTCAAGGAAATGTGTGTAAACCCGAAGTGATAAAAAGGTGGGTTTTTGGTCTTCTAGGTACTTGATCAGTGGAGATTATCAGGATCTCCACTTGGACCTGCAGCTTCATTTCTTCAAGCGTAACAGATTGTTTTTTCTTCGGTTTTTTCATTCTTGACTAAGGAGATGAGATGTTGTTGGACTTGTAACTGGGTATGTCTTCTGTGTATCTCGATCTGGTGGTTCATCTACTCATGGAACTATATATGCTCCTTCTACCTTTGGTTCTGCTCCTTTGTCAATCCGATCAAAGAACAAGGTTGTACCCTCATTATATGATACCTATCGTTTCAAGAGTCATGGATTCAGTCTTACTTTTTCCCCTTATGTTATGGATTTCGAATCACCACAACTAATGGGCATTGAGCTTTCCTTTCTTACCATCATATTAGCACGGATCTGTTGTTTCCCAGTACCCCATACTTTGGATCTAATATCCATAGAGATTTTGTCACCTACGTCTCACTCATTCATTCTCAACTAATCGCTATTGGGTTTTTCCCATCGACATCGCATGAAGTCTTCCTTAGTGAAGCCCCTAACACTAAGCTAAGGAACCACTCATTTTTAGTAGCATAGATCATCTGCAGCGTGAGGTTTCAAGGAGGAAGCGCGACATCCAAAAGGTGAACTCTTACCTGCACTACGAGTAAGTAAACAAATTTGGTCAACCTAGGTTGTTTTTTGCACTTGACCATAGTATTTCTAGGAGTGTGGTTGGTTGTGCAATAGTAACCAAAGCATAGGAGGTGTTAGGTAGAGACCAAGTCGATTCATTCAATTCTTAGTTTCTGTTATTTTTGCATTATATGGTATGATGCTCTTGCCTAGCTAAAGTTGAACTATTTGGTAGAATGCACTAAGGGTAGAACCATGCTACTAACAGCTACTACCAAGTATGTTGATTATGGATCTGGTTCAACGAGGTCAAAAGATAGAACTGCTTATAACTCTATAACTAAAGAATCTACTTCTGGCACTGGTACTTAGTAAACTCAATTTGTCACCATGGACTTTGTTGCTATTGGATATGCATCTACCTCTTAAGTTGATGTCTCTTCATCTGGATGAGATGGCGGTGGCTAGGTCTACCCTTGCTTTTGTCCCAACCTTTGTCTATGTTACCTTCTTACTTAATCTATGCCTCTTATGTTGTTGGATCTACCAAGCTAAGGTATAAGTGGAGATTTTATCGAAACCAAAAACAAACGCTACTTAAAATTCCATATTGTAATGGCTGAATATTCGGTATTGTAATAAGAATTGATCTACTCTCAGTATCACAGAAAGAAAATGTAAAGCAATGTTATTTATGATGCACCTTAGTCACTTGAATGGTAATAATCGAATAGTAAATATAAAACTAGTGATCATCCTGTAGTTCTCATGTTAGCATAGTAGTGAATAGCATAGTTGACTTCTTTTGGATTTGACAGATATGAAACCCCAACCTTAGGGAGGAAAGATCCCTACCAGCGCTTGAGGTAGCCAGCCCCTCTAATTAACTAACTCAGAAACGAAGTTAACCTTCTTTCCCTGTTGAGTAGTTGATATGTCAATTTCACACCAACCGAGGGACGCAAGCGAGGAGTAAAGCTACCACCTTCATCTAGTAGTGCAAGCTCTCCTAATACCAAGCTATACTAATACAAGAAAAGGGAAGGCCTAAGCTTTTGTAGCCAGCTTAACAAGAGTAGAGATAGCTCCTCCTTGCAAGACATTTTACAACCAACTAATCCTCATTGACTCCACTAGATAGAACCTCCTCCAGCTTACTCGCTAAATATCTTCTCCTCTACAAAGAATCAAATCTATTATATGGTCTATGGTCATTCATTCACTGGGCAAAGACAAGTAATAACATCAATGGGTCTTTGGCAAGCACTCTCTCATAGTAAGTTTCATAGATTGTCCATACAAGAAATAGAACTAATAGCCATAGTATTTCATATACCGTGTATCGAAGAAATAGAACCAATAGTCGTAGTAAGTTTCATAGGGCGTGTATCCAAGAAATAGAACCAATAGCTTCTTGGTTGAATAGGAAGTCTATCAATCGTTCATAGGCAGCCCATCATTTCATAGTCCATCAAACTCTAAACCCTATACAAGCTATAATCAAAGAAGATCTTCTTGGTAGTTTCAGATTTCATATAGTAGTTCCGGATTTCATAGTTCAACATGGGATTCACAACATCAAATCATCAACCCTACATCGTGAACTAAGCTACTTACTGACATTGATTCCCCAATGAATATACGGGAATGAAAGGCACTTATTATTGTCCAACCACTCTTTCATCCATCCCCCATGCATTTGAATACCAATCATTCATTAGATACCAAGACCAGGACCTACAGATAGAGATAATGGACCTACCTACCTAATAGCTAGCTCCCAGGGCCGGTTGGTAAGAAAAGGGTTGATACCTACCCACCATTCATTAAGGTCAGGGACCAAAAGAAGATAAGACCCTCTAACATGCATTAGTTTAGGCAGGCTAATATCTGATTGGTTGGAAGGAAGGATCTCCATAAGACCAAGACCTAAGGGCTCAGATCAAACCTTCACGAATGAAAATGCTTAACAGACCGGATGCCCTACGATCCTATGAGATGAAAGAAAGAATGCAGAACCCTATGTCAGTCACTTAGGTTAGACACTTAAGAACAAGGCTTACCTGGCCTACCTGGGGGGTGGGGAAACTAGGTAGCTTGCAGCCGCCTTTTGCGGGCAATTCTCTTTCACTCGCTTATGCAGCTTTTCTTCTCATGAATGAGAATTAGCATTTCTTTCATGTAAGGTCCTTTGTTCTTAGGAAGACACACAGGCTTCGACCAATAAACAGCATTCGGTAAAGCATCGATCATGATTTGTCACATTATAAAATAAACGAAATCTTATTGATTTTACTAAACTTACCAGAGTGGGCTTGGCTCCTTTTGACCAAGTGACCCAATTCCTCATATCCATCTCCATTTCCACTTCTGGAATATTGTATAAACCCCATTCCCTCAATGCCCCTTTATTGGAACAATGTCGAAGGCCTCAATCGATAGG
Source organism: Picea engelmannii (assembly GCA_009831015.1). Taxonomy (NCBI): domain Eukaryota; kingdom Viridiplantae; phylum Streptophyta; class Pinopsida; order Pinales; family Pinaceae; genus Picea; species Picea engelmannii. The sequence continues at coordinate 257,258 of ML782657.1, forward strand.
GACACCTAGTGGATTGGGGTCGACTTCATGTCGAACCGGTAGATGGGTGATTTGCATGTGTCAATCAACTTTCGGTCAATCAGCTTTCGGAACAAATAAAGAAATCTTATACCTGACCGCCATCTAGGAATGGCAGAAATACACCATCATGTTGTTGATGATTGCAGCGTCGTGTGACATTTTCCAAGTCGTTCTCCTCTGGACTGAGTTGAGACGATCTATGAGAGAGCCCATGTGTTGGGTGTGCCCATGTGATGGGTGTGCGTCAGACTCTGGACTGAGTTGTGATGACGTGTGGTCTCTTGTCTACTCCTCTAGACTGAGTTGAGATGACTTGAGATGGTCTCCTGCCTTGTACTCCTATGGACTAAGTTGAGTCGGCTTGAGATGGTCTCCTACCTTGTACTCCTATGGACTTAGTTGAGTCGGCTTGAGATGGCTCTCCAGATGGTACTCTTGTAGACTCAGTTGAGTGATCTGTTGAGAGTGACATCCTTGTGGGTGAGCACAAGTGGACGTGTCCCTAGTGGTTAAGCACTAGAGGATGTGAGAGATCCCTTGCTATATTGTCAGAGAGTGAGACTTTGGTAAAACCCTAATTTATGTTGTAAAGGGTACAAGTCGGCCCCACCATTGAAAGATAATTAATATTGTGTAATTATTAATTATATTATTAAGTTGTACAGGTCAGCCCTATTGTGCCAAGTGTCTTGTCTATTCGTTGAGTTAAGTTTGTATAAATAAGAGATAGATCCCCATTGTGGATCATATCTCTCACCAATGCATGGTCTGAAATTATGAGGACTGCAGTTCGCACTTTTCTAGGAACTAGTTTTCTCAGTCTTAGAAGCACCCTCTTGTGTGCTAGGTTTTGGTGGTGGATGGTGGATCTTCTCTTGGCAATATAAGCAAAGGATTGTTGGGCTTTTCCCTTGGTTGAGAAGGGTTTTCCCAAGATATTTTTGGTGTCTTTTGTGCATGGTTAATCTTCTTGTGATCTTGGTTTACTGCAGCTATTGTATTGTTGTTGCAATCATTGTTCATGGTTAAGTAAATGCTAAAATGAAATAAATCACATGTGCATAAATCATAAAAAATTCAACACATGCATGTTAGTAAGGCCCCTCCCTATTAATAAGGCTTGAGTGACCCAATTTCTTTCCTCTAGCTAGCTTTCTGGGAGGGAACAGAGTTGCGATAAAGCAGGTAGTATCCCTGTCTTTGATCTCCTTCCCGATAGTGGAACATTTACGGTCTCAACTGGAGAGAATTATGTATAAACCTCTGGGACCGAACTGACCGTAGGAAGGAGAGGGAGCAGTTTCGCGAGTTGATAATTCTGTGATGGTGGGTAAGGGCTTGTCAGTAGTAAATCACCCACCTACGGTCTACTTACATTCTGAAGTAAGCGGTCAATAACCTACCCACGGTTTCAGAACAGTAGCTCCGCTTTTTCCTTCCTTGAAGAGAGAAATGACAGGCCTATGGGATCTCTATGATATGATGAGCCGCATTCTGACTTCCTCTTACTCCCTCTACATTCAATCGGGTTAAGTAGTGCCTTAATACAATCAATCAGCTCATAAAAGCCCCTCTTACTTAGTTAGATGGGTTGTTCACCTCTTACTTAGTCGTTTTAGTGTGGTGTAATCAAGAAGGGTCGGGAAAATGGGAGAGAACGGAAGGAACAATGCTCATAACAATGTTCTTCTTCCCCTTTCGAGTGAGAATACGAGCCCCCTCTTTTCAACACCAATAACTTAGTTATTTTTCCATAAGAAGCCATATCCTCTTCCATCGTCCACAAACAAATGGAGTCGATTACGCGAGAATAGATATAAGAGCCTTAGTAAGACCGTACGAATGCATTGTTTAATAATAGCAAGTGTCTTTCTCCTCAATCTCCTCTATCGATCTTCATGTTCAAACCCTCTATTTTTGGGCTTTAGGTACTTATCAATTCCTTACATGGCCCAAAAATAGAGTGTTCATCCCTATGTTCCTCACCCTTTGAATCCATGAGATAAACTTGGTCAGATGCCTTTCCCGCTCTTGCTCCGGGCTTGGATGTTGCTTCAAAGTGCAGCTTCCTGTTGCAAGTAACTTAGTGCTACTAGCAACAATCAATCGGAAGATGAGATCAAAATTTCTTTGAATCCTGTACTGTTCTTCCCTTACTATAGACTTCTTCCACATGTTCAATCTTTTTCTAGCAGTTTTCCCAAAGATCTTTCTCATCAACGCAACATTGATTCTCATGGGGAAATATCACAACGGATACCCAACTAATC
>ML782657.1:276284-287361 GCA_009831015.1 Picea engelmannii
AAGTTGAATACATGGCAGCCACTCATGCAAGCAAGGAAGCAGTATGGTTACAAAGATTGTGTTCAGGTATTGGGTTGGTACAACAAGCAGTGAGATTAGATTGTGACAGTCAAAGTGCAATCTTCCTGGCAAAGAACTCAGCTTATCATTCGAAGACAAAGCATATTGATGTTCAGTATCACTTTGTGAGAGACATGGCTGAGGAAAAGAAGGTGTTGCTAGAAAAGGTTGACACTTTGAAGAATGTTGCAGATTCATTGACAAAGTCTGTGAGCACAGAAAAGTTCTCCTGGTGTAGAGTAACAATGGGCATTATTGCCCTGGATTGTTGACTATATAATCCCCTGGACCCTATATGCAAAGAAAACAACAAGTGGGAGAATGTTGGGTATGTGTTATATTCTTTGCATGTGTGTGTGTGGACGCGTTAAATTCGACAACTGCGTCTGACGATCCCTCTAGTAGTTCTCTTTTTGTCATGTGCACCAGGCACTTTCCTAGGGGGGTCCCTGGGGGGGGGAGGTATGTCCCCCCTGGTTACGCGCAGCGTTCGGCAACAGGCGTTAGCCCGAGGCCGACGGGGTTCGGGGCAGCACCCCAAAAATTATTTTTTTGGGCGGTTTTTGCTATTTTTAACGGTTTTCTAAATTAATCCCGGATTAAGGGATTAGGGTTTTGGTATCTACGGAATACCTAAAAACATTGTATATATTATATGGTGAATGGTGAAATTCGATATAATGAATATAAGAAAGGTATTCCCGGTTGAGGGTTTCCGGTATAAAATCACTGTGTACTCTGTGTATGAGCCATTGATTAAATTTTGTTTTGCTTAAGAATCTATATGCATTGCTTTACTTCACAGGTTTAAAACTTACATTTTCAAGGACAAGGTCCAAAAGGGAGCAGTTGCTCTAGAGTATATTCAGATAGATCAGTAGTTTGCAGATATTTTGACGAAGCCTTTGGCAAAAGGGGAAGTTCAAGATGTTCAGGAAGAGACTTGGATTGATGGTGAACACTTTCATCGGTAAGGAGTGTTAGAAAGTGTACCTAGGATAGTCTTCTACAGCACTGTTCACACGTGTGGCTAATTTGGGTGTTTTTCTCTTATAGCAGCATCACACATATAGCATATCAGTATAGCATTGATTTTCGTGTTGCACAGTGATTTATAGATGAAGGCACAGCATTAAAGAAGGCTAGAGGTGCATCATTATATCTAGGCTTCCACCATTGAAGGCACATGCATGTGCCAGCAATAGTTAGGATAGGATAGGGGTATCCATAAATTCAAATTCTAGGAGATTGCATGTCATTTTTTAAAGTTAAGTAAAAGAGAGCACATGCAATTGCATGTGCTAATTTCAGTTGAATTAGCAGTTTTATAATTATAGCTTAAGTCTAAGTTCAATTAGGCACCTACATGCGTATAAGGGCACAGATCTCTAGCAGAAGCATGCTTGTGAACCTTCAATCACCTCCAGTTGAGACGCTGTTGTGCATGTGTCCAGATTCACTGTACCTACTCTTCTTCCTAGTCTATAAAGGAGAAAGCAAGGGTGTAAGTTTAATGATTCAGTTCAGCAGCATGCAGTGAATTAGCTTGCTGTATTTTTCCTGTAGTAGATTTCAGTTCAGATTTAGTGAGAAAACAATAACAGGTTTTGACAGTCAATCTACTGAGTTTCTATTTTTTTTTTAACAGTGATTTAGCAAGTATGTTGTAATTCTGTTTTCCTACTTAATAACAGCGATGTGATTTAGGACAGCCCTGTGAGTTTTAGTTATATATTTTCTACATTATGTTTTTGCAGATTTTAGCATTATTAGAACAGCAGTTTTGAGTAGCTCAAGTGTTTTGACTTGCCGTGCCAAAGTCGTAATTGCCGAGGAGATCATGAAGTCGAACACCCTGAGTCCCTCGGGGTTAGGCGTACATGTTGTACACTGGCACCCTTTACTTGAGCGCCATTCACAAAATGTGAGGAAGCATCTAATCAAGGAAGTTCTCCATGGAAAATAAATATGGAAATTACGTGTATCTTTAATTATAATATATATGTCTAGATTCTTTGTTGGGTTGACCCCTGTGCTTTGCCAAGTGATGGGCCAACCATGAGCCTTCAACCAAAACAAGTCTTGCATCTAGCTGATTCTGTTGACTTTTCGTTACAAAGGGATGTTTATGAGATTATCTAAGTTTCAAGGCAACTGGTCAAACTACTTAAGGTGGTGCATGGATATAAAACCCATATGGATTATATTTATGAGCCCACAGATAGGGCCAAAGAAGCAATTTGGGCAACACGTGGGGGAATGAGGAGAAATGCCTGCCTCTTTGCAAGATCATTAATCATATATCGCAACTTAAACTACATTGGACATTGAATATGGTTGGGTATAATCTTAACCCCGAATTTTTTATGGTGAGTCCATCCTTGTTAATTTAGAGGTTCCGGAAGGTCTCTTCAAGTGCATTGTGAAGAAGTTACCAATTAGGAGAGAGGTTCTATCAATCAACAACTCCAGAAGTATGAAAATAATGATGGCTTATTGTTTATGATCTGGCAATTTGGCGATTGAAGAATGTCTGACAAGGTAGCTTTAGAATCTGATTTCCATTGATATATTTTATTTTTACTCTTGAATCTTGATTTAGTTTGTCAAATTTCACAATATATTATGCATGTGGAGGAAGGACTTCATTAGCGTGTTGAAGTTTGTAGCATCGGAAAAGTATCTCCACATTGGATTGTGTCTATCAAGCGGAGATCGTCATTAGTACCTTTCAGAACTTTAGAAATTCACTTTAATAATTTAATTATTGAAGTGAATGTTATCTTAGAATTAATTGAGGTTAATTTAATAAAATACTTAAGTTTTTGGCATTAGTGATTTATGTTTATTAAATGAATCTTAGCTATTGATCTCAAGTGAGAGAGATTTAATCTCATCCATTGATCACTTTGGAGATTAGGGTTAGGGTTCATCTGAAGATTATAAAAGGCAGCCAAGCGAAAGGAGGAGACACACATTTGATTTGAAGTTAATGACTCATTTGAGTGGAGAAGGACTTTCACTCTACAGATTTGGCACAAGAGAAGAAAGGACAGCTAGCTAGGAGACTTTGGAAGGGCCATACCAGCAGGGCGGAGGCTCTTTATTTTTCTGTAGGCCGTACAGCAGCTGTAGGAGCAATACCCGCAGGAGCACCTGATAGGGTCCATACTGCCCGCAGCCAGCACCGTCCGGTCTGTATGAATTGGCAGTATTTTCTGGGGCAGATTTGATGAGGGTTTTCTCAGGGACAGATCTGTCAGGTTTGCTGGTAATTGTATTTACTATTTTTTCCTTGTGGGCCATTTCCCCAGTAAGGGAGCCCTGACTCTTATAATAAAATCATTTTGTTGATGGTTTTCCCTTAGGGGTTTTACTAGGGGTATTTACCCAAAAATATCTGTGGACATGTGTTTGGTTTCCTGTTTTACTTCCACTGCAATTTCTGGTTAAGAATCTCAGTGTGTTTTTATTCAGTAGATTTGTCCATTTTATTTCAGCCAGGATTTACTGGGAATTAATTGTCGTGACTGGGGCTTAACGAAATTTAACATGGCCATCTACCTGACTTGCAAGAATGTGTTTTCTGGGTTTTGAACCAAACATGCAGTGCTTAAAAACAAGTAAATGATTTAGAGTTTTGTTCACACAACCTTTATTGTCAAAACAAACAAGTGGAGGGCAATAGAGATATTGAAGCCATTATGGAGACCAACAAGGCAGCATTTGCAAATGAGAACCTGAACTGGCTTAGATAGAGGGACAGGGACAGAAGTCACCATCAGAGGTCTGAGACAGGATGTTTGAGTTTCCTAATCTCTAACATAACTCATGACATTATGCTACGCCATGTGTACTTGTAATATGTACTTTGAAGTTTGAGATTCTATAATCTACTACCAATATATATACAGAAACTACAATCTACTTCCAAAACATATATAGTTTCTGTAGTTGTAATTTGCAAACTATTTGTTTTTGGACTTTAGGGCTCCATCTTATAATTTTTCATGTATGTTTACTTCACATTTAGTTTCATTTGTCTACTTATACAAGTATATGTCAGTTTTGATATCTACACGATGGATTTGTAGTGGAATGGAGTTCCACTAATTATTTTTGCCAACTATTGAAAGTTTCATATTTATTTTAATTTGACAAAATTTTATCGAGTTTTTTCCCCAAAGAGTCAATTCTTACTCTATGGTTTGTTGAGTCCAAGTCTGACTTTGCTTCTAGCCAATAGTCAATATTCAGGCCTTTTCCCCTTGCAAGAAAAGAATCACAGTTGGATTCATAAATAACAGAAGCAGCAATTTATAGATGATGAAATCTGTTCAGAGGCAATGCTCATAAAGGAAGACCTAAAAATGAAAGAGATTCTGGAAGTCTTCAGCAATCAACACTCCTAAAACTTAAAAGTATGAAAATAATGATGTTTTTCCTTAATGTTCCTCCTGCCAAGCAAAGATGATTAGCAATCAGACTTGGGGACAAGAGAGGGGGAATGGACATATTTTTTCGGAAACCTTGGAGTCAAGATAAGCAACATGGTAAGGACAAAGGTTGGAATTTTCTTTTGGTATAAACCACAAATTCCAATTGTAGACAAATGGCTATCCTTTGCAGGTTGTACTACCTTGATTAGAGTAGTTCTATCCATTCCTAATTATTAGTATTCAATTTTATAAGCACGATTACAGTCATGAGCAATGCAAAAGAGGCTATGAGAAACTTTTTCTTGACAAATGGCTATAAGTGTGTTCTTCCAAATGGAGAGGGAGCCTAATAAGAAGTTTGTTGAAATTTTTTCACCCATTTTCTTATGGGGCCACCGGCCCCATAGTTGGCATCCCTCGTGGGGTCAAATAATGTCCTAGAATCCTCTTTCCTAAACGTCCCTAAGATGGCCCTTCTCAATAGGGGACAACTCAAGGGTCTTTGTAATACGTATGATTTAGGGAAAGTCAAAGACACCCTCAATGCAACCCCCCATCCTTGAACCACAGGGAAAGCAAATGGAATGCATCCTCGAAACCTAGGGATGTGACCTATGAAATCTCCAATATGCCCTTAATATTTGGGTAAAATGTAAGGGATGCATCCTTGACTTTAAGAATGTGCCCCTTCCGAAATACGGGTTAAAAGAGAATTTTGTGAGACACATTTTGATGACATCACCCAATTGAAATTTCTTTCCAAGGGAAGCCACACTATCATTGATTCTGTCATATGGAAGTCATAGTTAAACGCTTGGATCTTGCAAAGGTAGGTGCAAATTGGATGCGAGAAAGGACTGATAAAGTAGACTTGGAATCATTCGTAGCAAAGGTAGGTGCAAATTGGATGCACGAAAGGACTGATAAAGTAGACTTGGAATCATTCATAGGGTAGCTGCATTAAATAACAAATACCAACTCAACGAAATCAAAGGATATTTTTTTGGATAGGGGATTGCATCCACTACTCTATTATTACAGTTTGGATGATCGTACATGAATGGAGGGAGTGSAGGTAGAGTTAACCATGTGGCCAACATGATGATGTGCCACGTTCATCATTGGATGATAAGGTGCCTTGTAATCCCCTTGGCCATTTCTGACATGGTCAAGCAGTCAAAGGAAGAGAATAATTGTTGGAGGCCCCTRGTTGTTGACAAACCATCTCAGATGATCAGCTAGCCATCCAAGCTCAAGGACGATGAAAATCTTGCCATTGTGATGGCCCATGTGTTARCCTATGGCTTACCTTAACCAATCACTAAGTCTAATTGTCACCTATATTTGTATTATTCATTTAGGATATTAGTAATATATCCTCAAGTGATGACTAATGAGTTAGTTAAGATTGCCTAGCCTAGTCATCATGCATGATTTTAGGATCTAGAGCAAATCTCTCTATGAGTTACTCTCTTGAGCCTAGAAGGGGGGAGTACAATGATGTAACTCTCATGCACCTTAAGGGGGGGAGTTCAAAATTCCAGTGAAGATGGTTCATGAAACCACTTGTGGTCTCTCGTTTCAGCTGACAAAGGTGGGAATTGATGATGGAATTGAAGATGGTTGTCAGACATAAAGTTTCGACAACAACAAACATCAAATATGCCAGATGGGCATGAAATTTGCCAAATGGGCAACTGCAGTCTGTAGATGACAGACTTTGGCAGAATTATGATTCAATGACTTGCAATTGAATCATACACATGATACATTGGGATGTTGTTAGACACCTAAAAGTGTCACAATTGGTTAGTGGTCATCCCAAACCACAGATTCAGAGAGCACTTTCAGTGATGCACTGAAAGTAGAGTGGTGATACTACATGTTCACCAATTAGCAGAAGACATTAGATTCTTCTAGCTCAAATACTTGGCAAAATGATCGAATTATCAAGCAATCAGAAAATGTTCAAATATTGCAGTTGTTCACTTCCATATCTCAGCTCTCTTCCAGTTCATTTCAGATGAACCATTCAACATCCAGATTGGCGATTTTTTAGGCAGTTCTTCATTGAGGCTCAGCTCAGGAGTTTCACTATGGAGACTTGGAAATGATACCAGTTTATGATTCATTGCTGGTATTATTGATCGAACTTGTGATTGAGGGGGGACTTGTGATTGAGGGGGAATGTGAAGATTTTATAGGTCCTATCAAGCATGCCTACTGGGTCTGTCTTTGACCACAGTTAGGCTCTAAGTTTCAACTGTTATGTAAAGTGTTTGTTGTTGTTTTAGGACAGCCAACAGTGCAAGAACTTCTTGTTGATTTGTTACGGTTGCACTTCCAATTTTAGGTGCTCTAGCATGTAGTTTTAGTAACCAGAAGTTAGCACATGCATACTAAAATAAGTACAACACACCTAAAGATCTTTACAATTGAAATAAAGCAGATCTAAGAGACTAACACATGCATTTTTGTACATAGGAATTTTTGGTCAATATGACCCTGGATAAAACCCCCCCGGGTAAAACCAGTTTGGGATATCTGTCTATATAATGATGATTAAAGAAGAGATACAACAAGTAATGAAATACAATGGAACCTGTATACATAGCAAACTCCTCACGAGCCTTGCCACAAGAACCAGAGAAAGAAGTGTCCAAACTGTGGTGCGCCCTCTCCCTTTGTTGCCCTCTGTACTGAACTGAAGCGCCCTAGCTCATCTGGAACCCAATGAGGAAATCCCTCCACAGGAATGTCCTCTCTTGTGCTGCCTCTCCACTGAAACTGTCAGAGCTCGAATCCTCCAAGCAGATCTGCTACCAAGTAGTTGTCAGTCCTCTCAACATATGCGCCCTCCTCCTAGCAGAAATGATCACCAGAAATAAACTGAGCCATAAACTGAATGTCTCTCTCCACAAAAACAAGCACCCAAGCTCTCCTCTCCCTATGCATCAGACCTCATCCTAATCTGACAAGTCCTCCTCCTCTGATGAGCAAATGAAGGAACCAGAATGCACCCTCCTCCTCAAGATGTGCCCTTCCTCCATGAAAATGCTCCCTCTCAAGATGGAAGCTATGGCTCCATGGAAATGCTCTCCATGCAAGCTCAAACCAACCTCAAGCTTCTCCTCAAGCTCTCAAGGGTTTTGCTCAAACCCTCATGAAGTGCGCCCTCCTTCTCCCCAAGAAATGCGCCCCTCTCCTCTTCTCCAAAAATCACAAGTGAAGAATAATTCTCCAAAATGCCTTTACCCTCTCTTTAGCCTCCTCATGCCAACCCTAAAAGATCAATGGCCTAGATTAGATCTAGCCAAGTCTAATCAATGGGTGAGATCAACTCCAATAATCTCACTAAGGAAACCCACTTTCCTTAGTTACTTTATGTCTATTAATTCACCCACATTGTGAATTAATCGTCACTTTATGACTTAAGTGACATATTTCACTTTTGACTTAAAACTCCTAAGTCAAAGTGAAATTAGAATCATAAGCACATGGGGACCACTTTCCAAGGTACCCAAATCTCAACACTCCCTCTTACCGAGGAAAGTGTTCGTCGCCACCAATAACATCCCTATAGTGGACATGGTTGCCTCCTGGCATATGCTCGGTGAGTATAGTTGTACCATGATCGCTGAAAGTGGACTCTGTCACAGATCTACTCAATCTGTATGATCTATAAATGGCACTAACTCTCCATCTATTCAAGATCACCTAGATCTCGGCATCACATGAAGATCTCCACCTTGGTCTCCCACCAAGGATTTCCTCCTACTCCTGGCCTCTCACCAAGAGTCTCTACTCTTGGCATCTCACCAAGAGTCTCCCCCTCTTGGTCTCTCACCAAGAGTCATCAACTTGGCCTCTCGACAAGTCACCTCCACCTGAAGTGGATCCAGAACCTGATCTGCCCGTCTCATAAGCCATGTGAGGCTCAAGCCTCTGTGGTGCCCTACTGCTCTTCCTCATCATCCTCTGATGCACTGAAGTTGTAGCACCAACTCTCTGTCTGCTCGACTGCTCTGAAACTGTAGTTATACTGGGTGGACTAGTCACCCAATCTGAAGATGTCCAGGGACACTGAGTATCATCTCCCTCTGAATCACTGATGTGCGTCAGTCGGTCCTCCTCAACTCGGTCTCCCCATCTAGTGTTGGATGGTGTAATAGCAGATAAAGTAGTAATGAATGCACACTCTCTGGCAAACTAATCACTGAACTCTATCTCCTCTGTTGTCGTTGCTGACCCATCCTGTTGCTTCTTCTTCTTCTTGGGACACTGTCCTGCATAGTGACCCATCTCTCCACAAGCAAAGCATCTCACTATGCTCATGTCTCACATCTACCCACTGTTGTTGCTGCTCTCTCCTCCCTGTGGTGGGGCCCCAAACTTGGGACCCTATCGACCTCCACGGTCGATCTTCTTCTTGCCCTTTGTCCAAAGAGCAAGGTCCTCATCACCAGAAACTGTCTATTGCTACTGCTACTGTCCAAAAGCCTCGGCTGCAAGCCTAATCTCCTCCTGGACGAAGTCATCCCACATCCTCTCCCATGTAGGCATAACCTCCCTGGCAACAATGCCTCGTACAAATGGACTCCACAGTTTGGTGAATCTATTCATAGCTTGCCTCACCAAAGAGTTAGGGTTCACAACCTCTCCGACGGCTGCAAGCTCATCTCTGATCTGTGTGTACCTACCAAGGAATGAAGTAACCGTCTCATCCTCGAGCATGTGAATGCCCCTGAGTCGATCATGAAGAACCATCTTCCAGTTCTCATTAGAGCTCTCGTACAACTTGCACAAAGATGTCCACATCTCTTATGCACAAGTCTTCCCAGTCAAGTGGGGAATAATGTGATCTCTCACAGCATCACATATGATCTTCTTTGCCTTGTTGTTCTTCCTCCTGAATTCTGCTACCAAGACGGGAGCAGTGACAGGAATGGGAGGAACAACTGCCTCGACTATGTCCCATAGCTCGAGGTCCTCTAAGACAAAGACCATCATCGCCTTCCAAGGCGACCAATTGCTAGCCCCGGCTAGCCTGTCCTCCACGCACATCTGAGATACTGACATGTCTGTCAACTGCGCTCACTCTGATGCTCCCAATGCAAAGGAACGCTGCCTCACTCCTGTCAACATAGGTGTGAAAAGAGGCAAGCGAATCCACGAACTCACTCGTAATCAATGTGTGAAAAGAGGTCGTCTCTATAGCCTCACTCCTGTCCACGCAGGTGTGAAAAGAGGTCCACAAGTCCCAAAAACTGCCCAACTGTCCTCTGCAAAAATCTGCCCTCTAACAACCACTGAATGAGTCAATGGTTGTCCTCAAAAATCTGCCAAGAAGATGTATTTGACAGCCAACAAAATGTTGTCCCAATTGCTCAAAATTTCAGCCACCTCGGCTCTGATACCATGAAGATTTTATAGGTCCTATCAAGCATGCCTACTGGGTCTGTCTTTGACCACAGTTAGGCTCTAAGTTTCAACTGTTATGTAAAGTGTTCGCTATTGTTTTAGGACAGCCAATAGTCCAAGAACTTCTTGTTGATTTGTTACGGTTGCCCTTCCAATTTTAGGTGCTCTAGCATGTAGTTTTAGTAACCAGAAGTTAACACATGCATACTAAAATAAGTACAACACACCTAACGATCTTTACAGCTGAAATAAAGCAGATCTAAGAGACTAACACATGCATTTTTGTACACAGGAATTTTTGGTCAACATGACCCTGGATAAAACCCCCCCAGGAAAAACCAGTTTGGGATATATGTCTATATAATGATGATTAAAGCAAGAGATACAAGAAGTAATGAAATACAATGGAACCTGTATACATAGCAAGCTCCTCACGAGCCTTGCCACAAGAACCAGAGAAAGAAGTGCCCAAACTGTGGTGCTCCATCTCCCTTTGTTGCCCTCTGTACTGAACTAAAGCGCCCTAACTCATCTGGAACCCAATAAAGAAATCCCTCCACAGGAATGTCCTCTCATGTGCTGCCTCTCCACTGAAACTGTCAGAGCTCGAATCCTCCAAGCAGACCTGCTACCAGGTAGCTGCCAGTCCTCTCAACATGTGTGCCCTCCTCCTAGCAGAAATGATCACCAGAAATAAACTGAGCCATAAATTGAATGTCTCTCTCCACAGAAACAAGCGCCCAAGCTCTCCTCTCCCTATGCATCAGACCTCATCCTGATTTGACAAGTCCTCCTCCTCTGATGAGCAAATGATGGAACCAGAATGCACCCTCCTCCTCAAGATGCACCCCTCCTCCATGAAAATGCTCCCTCTCAGAGATGGAAGGCTATGGCTCCATGGAAATGCTCTCCATGCAAGCTCAAACCAACCTCAAGCTTCTCCTCAAGCTCTCAAGGGTTTTGCTCAAACCCTCATGAAGTGCACCCTCCTTCTCCCCAAGAAATGTGCCCCTTTCCTCTTCTCCAAAAATCACAAGTGAAGAATAATTCTCCAAAATGCCTTTACCCTCTCTTTAGCCTCCTCATGCCAACCCTAAAAGATCAATGGCCTAGATTAGATCTAGCCAAGTCTAATCAATGGGTGAGATCAACTCCAA
>ML782657.1:289917-313421 GCA_009831015.1 Picea engelmannii
CTACTGAAAGGCTTAAAGGTCATAGAAGCCAAAGGTGCATATACTCTTAAACTAAGAGGACTCTAAGCTGGTTATTAATGCACTTGTTGACATATCAACATTGTCAGAGAGAATTATGGATTTAACTGCGTAAACCATTTTATCCCAATGCTTCGGATGACCAATTCACCCATCATCAAGGGCAAAGAACATTCGAATGATAAACAAACAGAGTAACTGGGGAATGCAGACTTTCCCTCCAGGCCTTCATTGAAGTAAAGATAGAACATATTCTTAGAGAAATAAATTGAAGTTGATGCAAATGCTAAGGTTGTCGCTTTTCTTCCTCCAAGCATGATTTAAACTTAAGATCATTGATGCAAAAATTCCTCTTTGTCCGATCTACTCTCATGTCATTAAACTAATATAATATTATTTTGTCTTCTTGACAATTTTCCTCCTTATGTCTATAGTAACAAGTCAACACAAATTAGAGAGAGCCAATAGCCTCAAGCTAGACTTAGTTGTCAAAATGATAATAGGTTTTTAGCTGACTTAATGATAATTTGGATGATGCACATGCCCAATTTTGACCTTCATAAGCTACGAGAGGTCCATGAAAGTGGGGTGATGGTAAAAGCCCCAACAAGGTTCAATTCCTCAAAAAAAAAAGTGGTCGACACATCATAGTTGAGCTTTCGTGGCCTTGAATGAAGCTGAGAGGTTACACGTCTCATACATGTAAAACAGTTTCCCAACTTCAGAAATGATGGATATTCAACACTTCAGTATAATAAGGAAACTTCTCAAGTTTCCAATTTTGATCTTCTTATTAGCCCTTCAAATTTTAATATAATCATTAATCCTTCACCCTTGAAAACATAAAGAATACTACACCAGGATATAATAACCGATAATAGAAACATCTAACAACATTGCCCATGTGTTTCATAATATACATCAAACGTGACTCAATATGAGAATTTCCTCCCTTATCAATTCATTAAGCTCGTTGTGTTCTTCTTCACCCTCGTGACATACACAAAGTCGATCCACTCATAAACATGTCAGTGTCTTATATGTACATAAAACCACTTGGGATTTCAATTGCAACTAAATCCCTTACAAACGGACAACCATATTATAAGAATAATAGACAGTACAGTACCCAAAACAATTATTTTGAATTTTAAATTTTGGAGCCACATCTTCCGTCGAAGCTGTCTGCCTTGGCGCTGGAAATTATCAGCCTGAAATATTAAAAGAGAAACAACTAAGCAACGTAAAATATTTGTAGAAAATTAAAAATTGAAAATCAAACAAATGATTTTGCATAAAAGGATCACCCTTTGAATTAAACAAAATTACTAGCATGAAACAGAAGACGGAACATGTAATTATTAACAGCCCGCCATACTTGTAATCGAATAAACATGTATTACTGTTACATAGTAATTAATTGTAATTGCACCTGAAATTGTAAGCCTTCTGTTTTATCTACAAGAAGTTCAATCTTTTCACCTCGGTCAAGAACCTGACAGATTCAGTACAGTGAAAAAATGGTCAGCAATTTGTGCGAAAATGATTTCGTAAGAAATTCTTCTGGTAGTGTATCAGTCAGATATACCGAACACTTGTAAAGTTGATTTGCGCTTTTCAATCTAATCTAAGCAGAGAAACCAAAATGGAAAATTGGCTAATAGCATTATTCATTTTCTAAGGATACCATAGTCTTAGGGCTAACTTGCTAAGCCACTGATCAGAGGCCCTATGTTACATGGTGCATGGGTGGAGATTGGGTGCGGGAGGGAATCAGATGCAGGGTCAGGAGCAACATGGGACCCGGATTTCGGAATCATGAGCTGGAGCTATTGATATACTAACAGTTTTGATTTTTGCTCACAAATAACAGTTTGTCATTTTGCTCAGGGATCTAATTATCCATACCTTCTCAATATTGTCCATCATAATTCCTTTCACCTCGGAAACCTGAGCCTTTATTTTAGAAAACTTGCTCAGTTCCTCTGGATGGTCCATGCAATATTGCATGTGGTCTCTCAGTATTGGCCTGCAATTGCATTAGAGAAATCAAAATACGTTACATACAGATGAAGAAAAAGTGAAAATGGTGCACATGATAAACCGTTTATCCATACCCGAATTCCCTGTCAAGGTTGTACGCAACACTAAATTTCTCTTCATACCCGTAATCCTTATCTAGGCTATGTGCCATGCTTGTCTCAGCCCTTCCTCCATAACGCCGCTTAAAATCTTCCTTTACTCTCTCCAAGAAAAGAAAAGGCACCTGCCTTCCTGCAGCTTCATCTGCGACAACAAGAAACACTGCAGAAAACAATGGCACTTTATCAGAAATTAATAATTAATATTATAAATATTTCTCACGATTGAAACATTCAGAAATAACCAGAAAAAAACATAGAAGTACTGTGTATATATCATACATAAACTATGCATGAATGAGAATAATAAGCATCTTTCTACTTCTGTCATTGGACTTCTATATTATGAGAATATCATATTCCTGCGAAAAAATCTAACTCGGTACAAAGACGGACCACTTCCAACTACTAAAGTTTAACTTCAACTTTTCATTCGAAAACACTCATTCAGTTTCACTATGTTTTCTTTATTCTACGTGTAATTCTAATAAAGAAGACCAGACACTGCAACTTCTAAGATTCAAAAATTTACTTTCTTCTTTCAAAAGCTTAAATTCACATTCCACCTCACTTTCATTGACTTGGACTCAATTAGAAGAATCCAACAAGCAATGAGATAGAGTATTTATTTCATGTATTTAATTTTCTCATATGGGGATATGCACGATGTTCATCACTCTGTAAACGCAAGAGAGGATTGATAAAACAAGGTTTCGTAAGTCCCTAAACTGCATACCCAGATTCTTCTTTAGGTCTAGCAAGATTCAAGAATGAGAACAGGATTTTCATATGCAAAATTCAAATACCAATCGATTAAGAGCACGTGCTGCATTCGTTTTTAAAACATACGAAATCTCAATGAAAAGAGTCAAATCCTATCTTACAGGAACTCAAAAAATACACTAATCTGCATAAATGGGAAGCAGCTGACATCATAATGTCTAGTACCATTATAATGCAAATCTCACAAAACATGGATCTTACATTGACTACTCGCATTAAGAAGCAATCCACAATGTATGATACACTCATAATGCAAATATACTAAGTTAGCCATTGCATCCACTCCTCCCATGCATGATACATTCTTGATACAAAGATCGCCAGATCAAATCAAAACAAAATGTTACTGCAAAACAGTGCTTCTCATAAAAATAAGTACAAAATATGCACGGGAAGAAATATACCAAAGCCATCATCGACAAGGTAATTGAATGTGTGATTATCACATGTGTAAGTGAATTTGTTGCTGTTTGAGGGCAGCTTTTGCAGGCACTGGACAGCAATAATACTAAAATTTCCAGAAAATGATGTATGCTCCGCAAGTACGATGTTGCCCCTGGCAACAAAACTGTATATTAAGGACTGCTGCGCCATGACTTTTGACTTTTTGAGGTTATATATAGTGTTCAGTACGGATGAAGTTGGAGAACTATTATCCCGGAATCAAACCATGCAATTGCCTTCGAGATTTAGTTACTGATCTTGTCAACTGAAAACACCAAAACCCGGAAGATCTTTAGTGGAGACAAATCTGGATCCTCTATTAGAACAGAGGCTCAACCATAAAATTTCTTCCGACAGAATCTACATGGCAGATTTCAATAGTCTTAGATCATATACTCTCCAATAAAACAAAATGAAATCCAATGTTGCACCAAATATTTCCAGAATTACCAAAAGCACAAAAGGCCTAGCTGGTGGAAGGCAACCTACAATGTAAATTCTGGAATCAATGGAACTGGCGATGTACTGCAAAATCTGTCCAATGTATTACCAAATTATGGTCTGGCGTCTTTACTCCTCATTGGTTCAGGAGAAGATTCCTGAATATCAAATCAGCAATACGCTTAAGATTTGCATTGTTAGAACTCTCAACTGAAACTATCAAGGAGAAGCAGCAGATAAGAATGCACATCAATATATTAATAACGGAATCTAAAGTAGATGAGGCCTAAACATCTCTGAAAGTACTTACCAGAATCCTGGCGTAACCAACTAAAGATATCAAAAATATCATATCATATATAGTACTGAAGGGTATTTTAATTTTTATCTAACATTCAGAGCATAGACAAACAAATAAAGCAATGGCCAAGATGGAGCTAGTTCATCTAATTGCTTTTTCATCTAATCGTATCAAGCGAATATTTCTGAAAACGCTTTAAAAGTAAACACTTCGAAAAGCAAGCAACAAAGGCTATCCAAAACCCTGTATGCCTGCTGTCCGTTCACACTGGCAGATTTTTTGAAATGACGGAATAAAACTATCATAATTTACATCAAGAACAGAAAAATTACAGTTTATACATCGATTACTTAACTTAAATGGATGAAGTTGCCCATAGTAACTTGAAAGCAAATCAATTGGGTGTAACTTGAGTGATTGTAGTAAAAGTTGTTACCCTCCCCGGTGTAATTTGAGTGATTGTAGCAAAAGTTGTTACCCTTCCCACTTGGGTTCAAATTTCAAATCCGACTTTGTGACATGTTGCTCTTAGTGAGCTGATTTTTTATGATATATTATTGACCTGGCCTTGTACCCTGAAGAATCTAGGGCTTACCCTCAATACCATCCTCATAATGAGTGGAAGTGCCTAGGAGGTTTCCCCAAGATATATTACCGAGAAAAAAAACGTAACTTGAAAGCAGAAAAGATTGAAGAATCCAATACTTATATTACTGAAAGGGCAATAATGGTTAAGAACATGTGTTTCCTCCTAAGAAGTCACATGTTCAAATCCATAAGGGGATAGGGTGTGTATACCTTCGTAGAAGTAAAATCGCTGGGCGAAAAGGGTGTCATACACCAATTTGGTGTCTGGCTTAGCTGTGACCTTAAAAAAAAAAATTATTATTATTATTATTATTATTATAATTTCCTGCTCAAACAACCTACCATGTGTGTATAAACACAATATCATATGGGTAAGAGAATAATAATAGAAAAAACTCTTGGATCTTCCTCCACTGTGTTTCTACAAAATTTCTTTGGTCCATTGTTATCGATCAATTTTACATTTGAGGGTCTCATTTAAAGATTTATTAGAAGATTATTTTTGCTTGCTCTCTTTGATCTTGTATGTACTAGAAGGCCTCCACTACTGTATTCTGCAGAGAAAGGAATAAAGATTATTTTATGTAGGGATGTGTACGGAATATTATATCATGGACTGCCTGATTGTTAATATTTCGCTGTACATTGAAACTCTATATTTAMTATAGTTTAAACAAATTTTGCTATCAGTCTATTTTTGGTAAAGGCTGAAAAAAAGGCCTCTCAGAAAGCATGCCCTTCCTTATTATGGGAGTATTACAACATAATAACATAATGTTGCTGGCTGACAACACTCAAAAGAATTCCTTCAAGGGAAATGTCATGGGACGGGTTATGTATTCCACCAAAGTCACTCAGGACTTGCACTTAACCCTAAGATATGGCCCAGTTGCACGGGTGAGACAACCCACCAGGGGCGAGTCCTTGGATTTAACCCACGAGGGGATTTAACCTTCGTGGGACTTTCCATTGAACCAAGACCCGTTGATCTTCTCTGAATTATTTGAATATGGCTCTGAAAAGACACCTTGCTTTACTCCATATTAATGTTATTGAAATTATATAATATTCCTTTAGAATAAATTATCCTTTGGTGAGCTTGGTTGTACCCAGTGCCCACAACATCATTGCTCAGAATGGAAATCCATGTAATTTAGATCTTGTAACAGATAAGTATCGTGCATCGTTACTTGGACAGAGTGCAACTTCCTATAAGTAGTGGGCATGTGTCATTTTGCTTCCAGATGGACCCTGGAATGCTTGATCCTCTGATAAAACAAGGAATTCTAGTGGTAAAATTGTAATTCTAACCTTGCCAGAAAGCCTAATTGAGCAACATATAACAGAATAATGACTGAATATAAGAAAAAACTTCACAAAGAAGCCCGAACTAAAGCATAAAACTCGAATAAACCCACTGTGAAACCGAAAAATGAAAATAAAAAGAAGGAGAAGATTTATAAAGATTTATAATATTATAACAACTCGCTTCTACCAGCTACAGATTACATGTAATTCTACCAAATTTCAGAGATTCGAGCAGCTAAACAACGAAATAATGAATTAGATCCGCGGAAACACAGAATAAACGAAAATTTGTAAACGGAACTCAAATTAAAGATACCGAAACCTACATTGATAGAATATTCATAGCAAAGGTAAAAAATCTCGGAATTAAGCCACAAAATAGGATATTATTCCTCCAATTTTGTGAAAAAAAATCTTTCAATTATGACCAAAACCTATGTTACCTCATTTTTTATCACGCAAAGCACAGGCTGCTGGGACTATGGCGGGCCTCAAACCTGCAGAGATCGGGCATTTAAACTTTTGAAGGGATGAGATCGATCTAGAGGAACCTACAAACCCTTGTTCGAACCCTTCCAAAAATTTCCGATAGTGGCGACAACAATGTGAAAACCGTCTTTGGAATTTTCCGTTCTTTATATATTTGGTATTTTTGTCTCTTCGAATCGCGAAGATAACTTCGGGGAGAAGCTTATAGATCTGCCGTGGTCGCGATCGAATTTGAAGCGATGAGGTTCGTCAACATTTTTTTCCGCTATTATATGATTTGTTTATGTTATGGAATTCAATATATATGTTAAGTACGATATAGAATTAAGTTTATGGGAACAAAGTTGTGGGGATCAGGGCTGGAATTTCAAATTTATCTTACCTGTCAAGTGAAATTTTGATGACGGTCATTTGTTTTTCATGCCTGTCATTTTACATTTTACCCCAAATTCATGAATGTCAAATTGTCTTGTGTTATTATATGTAAATTTGAGTAGGACCTAGCACCGTCTTTCGATGAAATTGGACACCGTCTTTCGATGAAATTGGACTGCCTGCGGATCGTACCTGCGACGCAGATCTGTCCAGGCCAAAATTGTTAGAAAATGAAGCCACGACAGAAATGGAAGAAGAGTAAGAAGAGCCGCCGTTCAAACTTGCTCGAGTAGGCGAAAGTGTTTTGTGGACAGCAAAGTTGGAAGCGGAGGAAGATGAAGGCGAACTGATTGAATGGATATTCAATTAATTATTAACATTTTATGTGAACTAATTAAATTTCAAGGATTGGGAGTTTGAAACTAATTAAATTTTGTTTATTGTTAAATTTAATCCTTCAATCAACCTTTACCCAACCCCTCTTCAGTGTGAAGCCTAGGTAGGTGACACACTATAGTAAACTAAGCACCTAGAATTTATAACGGGTACACTATGAAGTGGAACGTCAAACTGACAGGTTGGGGATTTTTATACCAGTAAATTTTGACGTGTGGATTTTGTATCCACGTGTCAAATACGTTTAAAAACAAAAAAAACGTCCTGTAGAACGTCAAATTCCAAGCCTGGTGGGGATCATATATCGAAATCAAAATAGAGATTAAAATTATCCCGTGGAAAGGTTTCCAATCAATTTATTGAGAAAGGGGTAGGGTATGTATACATTTGTAGATTTTAGTAATCAAATCGTTGCGTAGAGGGGTCCCTTCTTTCACAAATAATGAGGTCTTATACACCAATTTGGTGTCTAGCTTGGTTGTGGCCTTAAAAATAAATTATTATTATTATTATGCAAATAAAAAAAAAAATCATTTTCATGTTTATTAGTTTTCTACGAAGTACAAGATATATTTTAAAATTTTATCTAAAAGGGGTTGAAGTTTAAATTGTCCATTAGTGGTCACTTGTGTGTTCAAGTGATTGTATAGAGATTTATTTAATATTTAATGAAGTCGGTAAAGAGAGTTGATTGACGACACCCTAGAGATTCCCAAATATTGCATGTTCAAACACCACTCGAGTCTCAACTGCATATAGACATTGATATTAATGTAGATGCAACAATGCAATTAATGGTGTATCTTCATATTGGATGGTATAGCATTAATTGCATTGCTACGAACCAATATATATAATTTCTACGGGTCAAGATATGTAAGTCTGTGTTAGATTTGAAATATGTCCAATTTGTCTATGTTCTTTATTTCTGCTAATATATGGATTTTAATGTCTATTTCCTAGGTAAGGCTTATTGTTTGATAAAATTTTGTCATCATAATCGTTGTCCTCCCTCCCTTCTAACAAACAAATTGGTAAATCATAATACGATAAAAAAAATGTACATGGCGATAGGTGTAGTTGTTAAGTAAGTATAGTCGTGTACAACTAAAATTATCCATCCTTCATAAATGTTGTGTAGATTATTTTAGTGACAAGTTGGGACCATGTAATGTCGTGCAAAACATTGAAGATTTGTTGAAATCTCCATAACTTCTCTACATCTTGCTCCAACGACTCGTTATGTTATATCTATGCATTATTAAATGAAATAGCAAGCTCTCGTATCCGGTTTTTTGAAAACGAGAGCAACATTAGGAATTGACAGAGAGGACGAAGGTCGCTACTAAGATCGTAGACGATGACAAGATATGCTTTGTAATCCATTTAATTTCAATTAAAAACAGGATCAGATCGATATCATTACCAATTGTAGCATTTTCCTTGAGCTTGTAAAGTTGTTATATAGTTAGAGATCCAAGTGATTGTGAAAACATTTAAGAACTAGGTTGTTCTTACCGATATCCAAGTAGTCATATCCGGAAGAAGCATATCTCTTCATCTTCAGATAACTGGAATAAATACTAGCACTAATATGTAGTTTGATTCATGTGGCCACCTTTATAGTCACATCTTTGCACTAAAAGATTGATCAATTATGAAGCATTTAGTTTAGGTGATACGATGTAGCGAAATAGTTAGCCCAAACTACTTGACTCTTTGCATGCAGAGGAGAAAGAGTGTTATGTCTCTCTGAGTGCCATGTCGTCATTATGCTTCTCCAAACTGCAACTTGGACCCACAAGTCAGATTCTCAATCCCTAAAATTTAAGAAATCTCAATATTGCTACAAGACATTCTTAGTTCAGTTGCACAAAAGGATTAGTTGAACTTATTGATTTGATACACAAGGTTGTAGGGCCGAAGGATTGCTCAGTATAGGGATTCGAGAATGTTATGGAATTGAAAATCAAATCAGTGATAGGAAATACCTAATTCATAAGAGAAGGATTGGAGTAGCAAAGAGATCAAATAAGAACTACTCTGGCACGGTAAAATATTATAGTGTTTGTAACATTTTTCTTATTTATTTGACTATTGCTAGCAATAATATAAAAAAAAATTCATAAATTGTAATGTCCCTTTCTGAGTGATCACTCCAAGAGGACTTAATAGCCCATTTAATTCTCGTAGGCTATAGTCGGTGAAAGGGAACTAGTTAATTTAATTATTTAATGTTTCCTATTGAAAAGGCAACATTCAAAGGTGATATCGAATGACTAAATTAAAAGGCGATATAAAGTGACTTTGGGGGAAATATTAAAGAGATACTTTATAAAGTTACTTTAATATAATTAATTATTGGAGCAGAAAAGGTAAAAAGGGTATAAAAGTGCAATTGGAGCTCATTCCCATCATTCATGATTATTTTTCTCAAAATTGATTTGGAGAGCTCTTGTAGCTTTTTGGGCTCTGGGACAGAAACCCTTGAGCGATTGGGTTCGGTGGTGAGACTAATCCACCCTCGCTGGTCAATTTGGAGAGATCACTCAAATATTTCACTAGGATTCATTGTTGAAGAAGGAAGTCGAACCAGTTGTCAAGTTGTGGGTGCTTTGTGGAAGACATTCCACTACAGGTCGAGTTGTTTTTCCTTGCCTCTTCTCTTCTCTTTGGGTCATACCATTCATTGCAAAGCGTGGGTGTCTTAAAGAGGAGGTTGTGTCATTTATTTCAGATCGTGGGGGTCTTAACGAGGAGGTCGTGCCATTTATTTCAAATCGTGGGGGTCTTAAAGAGGAGGTCGTGCCATTATTTGTCGATCAAAGGGATCGTATCATTTATTGCAGTTTGTGGGGTCTCCAAACAAGGTCGTTTCAATGCAGATCAAGCTGCCTTTAATCACCTCTACTTCTCTCAATAAATCGTGCCAATCATTTGTTGATCCTGGTGTATAAAAGGGGTCGATCCAATATATTAAATGTTGCTCCAACGTAGTTATTTACATGTCATAAATAATAAACGAATCAAAATTGTACTTGTTGTGTTTTATTGTTGTTATGACAGATTGAATGAGATCGTTATCACTTGCATTAAATGTAACAGATGCTTTTTTATGTAGAGTACAATAAAACCCCATCTCTGTGCCAAATTTATTGTGGATATGTTGTGAAATTGTCTTAAAGAAGAGATCTAAAATTTTCATAAACACAAAAATATATCAGCGGTCGAGGAAGGGATTTTACAGTGGTATAAAAGTTGGTGTTCCTGCTAGGTTTGAGTTGCATGCTTTTTAATGTATCCGGAGGATAGGGAATATATCACATACAGGAGTAGAAGGAAGAGAGGGGTTGATAACATATTTCACTCGGAGTCGGAAGAAGAGGAAAACATGGGGGACAGGAATGAACCGCATGAGGGTAGCACTATGAGTAGTTTGAATGACCTTGCAAGGGGGGAACATCAGTTGGTTCAACTTCTCACCTAGTTTATTACAAACAATCAAGGGAACCAAAACAATGCTGGAAATAATGGTTCAGGAGGGACTAATGGCAACAATGGTAATAATGGGAACCATGTTGAAGGGAGAAACACTCATACCCCTACACTTAATAACAATCGGACAACTAGTAAAGTGACTCCTAGACCTCTCTTACCTCAATTCTTGGGAGGACAACGAGATGGGAATCAAGGACAACAAGGACAAGGTGAAGGGTTTACTGATTATTTGAGGGAGTATCAAACTCTTGGTGAGGAATTTCATGCAGCCATGTCCTTACAAGATTTTTGTACCATCAAGTACATGAATAGGCCAAGGGATTACAACAGGGGCCCATAGAATTTGGATCTTCAACGGAAGGTTGGGAAATTGTTTATCTCTTCCTTTGATGGCTCATACAAATGCACTGTCAGAGCTTGGGTTCAGAATTTGGACACATATTTCCAAGTCAATCCTATGTTGGAGACAGAGGCCATAAGATATGCTACATTACATTTTGCATGGAGAGGCCCATGAGTGGTGGTACCATGGGCTAGTCACGTTGGGGCATGCCATTATTACCTTGTACTTGGACTTCACATAGAAGCTTAGTGAGCGATTTGATAAGAAGGACCCAGAGTTGCATTTCAGAGAGCTAGCACAACTCAAGCAGATTGGGATACTGGATGCTTAGATTTCTAAGTTTCATAGGATCACAGTCATGGTGACGGATGTGTCAGAGCATAGATTGATTATTCTTTTCATTGAAGGACTATCTAAGCCCCTACATGGTTGGATTAAGGCCTTCAAACCATAGTCTCTATAGGATGTTATCATTAGAGCACGAAACATGGAGAACTCAATCCCAAAGAATAAATTTTCTTCTAAACCCTTCCTTCATCAGAAAAACAAAGACAAGAAACCATTCCATAAGGAGTGGGTCGGGAAAGATAAGTTGGATGACAATGCTCATAAATAATTGAGAAGGAAGAAACTCCATTTCGGTTGTAAGGAGCCTTGGGAACCTGGTCATAGGTGCATGGGTAAGGGTAGGGTGCATTACATAGAGGTGCTTTCAGATATTTATGGGGAGGAGGATGCGGGACATGCTCAGGGTAGCGAGCACAACATTATGGATGATGAGAAGCCACATGAGGAAGTTAAGGGTGGGACTATTACCACTCTATCATGTGTTCCTAGATTTAACTCTTTCATAATCCAGGGAGTATTACAGGGACATTGTGTCACGGTTTTGATTGATGGTGGGGCAACCCACAACTTCATTGACTCAACTATGGTGGCTAGGAGGGGAATTCCTACAGAAAACTTTGAGGGATTTGATGTAGTGGTAGTTGATGGGTACAATACGACATGCACACAAAAGGTTTCGCAGTTGGATGTGACGTTGGGAAACAACACTGTGATAGTTGAATTTTACGTAGTTGAATTGTAGACATTAATGTCATCTTTGGTGTTCAATGGATTTACTCCCTGGGAAAGCATTCTTGGAACTACCATACAATGGAGCTGGAATTCAGGGCAATGGATGGTAAGAAGGTGGTTCTGAGGGGTATGGCCAATGGTACTCCTAAGATTATTTCAGCCAAGTAGATGGAAACCATATTCATGCACAGAGATGTAGCTTGTGTAGCAAAGTGTTTGATTATGTCTAAGAAGCCTTAGGATAGCGGTCGGCCTTATCATGTAGACGCTCAGTCATTGTTGAGCAAACATGATTGAATCTTTGGAGAGATTCCTCCAGGGAGACCTCATGACAAAGGATTGGAGCACACCATTGAATTAGAAGAAGGGGCCAAACCGATGATAACTACTCTTTACAGGAACCCGAAGAGGTTCAAGGATGAAATAGATAAGGCCATCAAGGAGTTGTTATATTTGTGGCATATTAGACCCAGTTCATTTCCATTCACTTCTTCAGTGGTATTGGTTAAGAAGAAGAACATAACTATGAGGATGTGTATTGACTATCGAGCCTTGAATAAGAAAATTATCGAAAACAGATATCATTTTGATGAGCCATTGGATGAATTGCATGGGGCAGTATACTTCTCGAAGATTGATCTTTGTTCGGGATATCACCAAATTAGGGTCAATGAGCAGGATATTCACAAGATTGTTTTCAGGTGCCATTATGGGCACTATGAGTTCTTGGTCGTGCCTTTCGGGTTGTCATACGCACCTACCACTTTCCAATATTGCATGAACCACATTTTCAACAAGAAAATGTTGAAGTTTCTTTTACTATTCTTCGATGATCTCCTTATATATAGCGAAACATGGTAGGATCACTTGAGGCAGTTAGATGAGGTATTGGGCATTATGGGGGAGCAATCATTATATGCTAAGGCATCTAAATGTGAATTTGGCATGATAGATATTTTGTATTTGAGCCATGTAATCAGAGTGTGGGGCGTGCAAGTGCATCAGGAAAAGATACATGCCATATTGGATTGGCCACCGCCTAAGACCCTTACAGAGTTGTGTGGGTTTTATGGATTGTGCACTTATTATAGGCGATTTGTTAAGATATTTTCGTAGTTGGGTGCACTCCTGACATATCTCATGAAGAAAGGGGCCTTTAGGTGGACAGGGGAATCTCATAAGGAACTTGACAAGCTCAAGGAGGTGATGAGTACTTCTCCAGTGTTGGCACTTCCTTATTTCACTCAACCCTTTATGCTTGAGTGTGATGCTGCATGTGAGAGTATATGAGTTGTCTTGATGCAGAACAAACATTCGATGGCATTTGAGACTTGGAAGCTCGGGGGACCAAAGAGACTCTATTCCATCTACGACAAGGAAATTCTTGCCATTATGCATGCCTTGGCGAAGTTCAAACATTAATTGGTAGGTGGAAAATTTGTGGTTAGGACTAACCACAACAACCTATGTATTTCTTGGAACAGAAGGATCTGAACAAGAGACAACAAAAGTGGGTCAGCAAAATATAAGCTTACGATTTTCACATCGAATATATGAATGGAAAGAAAAATATTGTTCTTGATTCCCTTTTTAGGAAACCAGTTGCATGTTCCTTTACATAGATTTCAGTTGATTGGAAGTCCCACCTTCTGGTGGAATATTCCAATAATAAGTTTGCTTGTGAGTTGATGAATGGTCACATTTAGGATGACAGGTATATAGTGGTGGATGACATTAACTTCAATAAGAACCGAATATATTTAGTCCCAAAGTCCACACTTAAGGAGAAGATTATGAGGGTTATTCATGAGACACCATTGGCAGAGCACCCTGGATACTTCAAAACCTACAAGAAAATCAAAGAGAGGTTCTCATGGAAGGGCCGCAAGGATGATGTGTTGCGACATGTGAGGGAATGCATGATTTGTCAGTAAAAGAAGTCAGAGCATACTCATCCAACATGATTATCGCAGACTTTTCCCATCCCAGAACAAAAGTGGGAGAGTGTGTCGATAGATTTCATCGCGGCTCTACCGAAGGTGCATGGCATGGATTGCATTTACGTAGTTGTTGATCAATTGATCAATTGACCAATTTCGCTCACTTCTTTGATGTTTCATCAGAGTATAAGGCACTGCAAGTGGAAAAGTTGGTTTTCAAGGAGGTGTTTAGACTCCATGGGTTTCCTAAATTCATTATCAGTGATCGGGACAACATATTTCTTAGTGCATTTTGGTAGGAGTTGTTCAGATTGGTCGGCACAGAGTTGACTCCTAGTACTAGTTATCACCCTTATATGGATGGCCAAACGAAGATTGTGAACAAATGGGTGGAGAGGTATTTGTGTAACTATGTGTCAGGTTAACAAAAGGCATGGATCAAGTGGTTGCATCTAGGAGAACATTGTTACAATACCACTTATCATATGTCCATTGGTATGACCCCGTTCCGAGCATTATATGGCTATGATGCTCCTTCATTTATGGATTTGGTGTTTGGGGATAGAAGGGCTCCCAAAGCCAAGGATTGGATACACGAGAGCCAAGATATCCTTAACACCATTAAGGATAACCTGCAGGCTGCCCAGAATTAGCAAAAGTTGTATGTAGAAAGACACACGGTTGAGCGCACTTTTGAGGTAGGAGACTTGGTCTTCTTGAGGTTGCAGCCCTACAAACAATCTTCATTGAAGAAAAGTAGTGCAGAAAAGTTGAACCACGCTATTATGGTCCCTACAGGGTAATCCGACGAGTTGGGTGTTAAATTTAGAGTTGATATTAGGTTATTTTCAATTTATTATAGCATTTCCAAAACAATATCATAAGTAGGATCACTGAAAGAAACACAATCACAAGGTACACAACTTTTTATCCTAGGAAACCCTCATGGGGGAGAAAACCCAACAAAAACTTCCTCAATAATAGATTGCCAATACAATGCCAAGACTTAAGACCAAACCACTAAGAATAGACTAGGACTGAGCATGCGCCTCTCTTCTCCTTCTTGCAAACACAACTTCCTTTAAAAGTTGTGCACTAGAAGTGTGAGTGAGTGAGTGAGTGAACAAATGAGGCACCATCCACACTTATAAATACTAATGAGGAAGTGCTAGGGTTATGTCTCTTCACTTAGTAGGGTTGACTTCTTCCAAGAGTGGTTAAAACCACTTTATAAACCCTAGGGGACGACTTTACAAATACCACCATATAAATATAGTTTCACCAATCCACAAAAGGGGATTTGGTATTATACAATACCCGACATGATCAGTCAACAAAAGGGGATTTGATCTATAAGATAATAAATCAAATATAATTAGAACATTCTTCGAAGTTACAATATTTCAACACTCCCCTTTAACGAGAAGGATATTCTACTGACATAACCCAATACAACATCATCAAGAGAGAGAGAGGGCAGCAACATCATCAACATCTGGAACACTGATTGGCATATCTACAAATCATCGGAAGTTTTTCTCATCATCAATAACATCATCGTTCATAGCATGGAGCTAGAGTACCATCATCATCATCCTCTGCATCAACATCAATTAGCATAACACTAAAGCAACAATATCACCAACCCAAGGCTGGTACACCAACATCAACAACATGAAGTTGATACAACAACATCATCAGCACGAAGCTGAGACAACATCATCATCATCATATGGCAACAGAATGAGGCAGGTGCAACAACAACATTTTGTGGTATTCTGACAGGCTGTCCTTATCGGACCTTCAGGATATACCCAGGAATCATAAGATTCCCTAAGATATAAAATCCTAACATGCTACCACATGGTACTTTGAAAGACCGTCCTTACTGGACCTTCAGGATCTGCCCAAGAATCAAAATATTCCCTATGATATAAAATCCTAATGGAGCTACCAATACTGACCACAACTGGCATATACATGCACAGGTACTCTGACAAACCGTCCTTACAGGACCTTCAGAATCTGCCCAGGGATGATCATTCCCCTAGGATATAAAATCCTAACGGAGCTACCCATTGTTGGTCAGGATACCATAATATCATCAACATCACTCCCCCTTTCGAGGGAGATCCTTTTGAACAACACCAATCTTGTCTCAGAAGTACTCAAACTTTACACAAAACAGAGGCTTGGTCAACACATCTTCAACCTACTCGTTTGTGCCAACATATTAGAGCTTTATAGCTCCTCTCTGCACCATATCATGAATGTAGTGATACCGGATCTCTATGTGCTTTGACTTATCATGGAACACTCGGTTCTCTGTCATTTTTATGCAACTATGGTTATCGCATAGAATCATGGTGGATTCCATCTCCAAATCGAATAGACCTGTCAACAACTTCTAAATCCATATGGCTTCACAACTGGCAGAACATGCTACAATGTATTCCACTTCTGTCGTGTTGAGAGAAATACTGGATTGATTCATGCTTTGCCATGAAGTCATGGATGAGCCTAGACTGAAACAACATCCTAAAGTGCTCTTTCTATCAGAAACACTTCCATCCCAATCTGAATTAGTATAACCATATAGTCTGAATTCATGATATCCAGTATAAAAAAAGACCATAATCCAGCGTACGCTTAAGGTATCTCATCACATGCTTTGCAGCTACAAGGTGAACACGTCTGGGCTCTACCAGATACTGACTCAAGGTGTTCACAACAAAGCATACATCTGGCCTAGTATTCGTCAGATACATCAACGAACCAATTATCTATCTATATAGAGTAGCATCAACCAATTCTGACAAAGTATCAACCAGGAGCTTCAACTTTGTTTCCATGGGTGTGTTCATGGCTTTACATTCCAACATGTCAAACCTCTTTAGTATTTCAACTGCATACTTCCCTTGGTTAAGGAAGATCTTCTTTGGGCTCTGCCAAACTTCAAGACCTAAGAAATAATGCATTAGGCCTAGGTCTTTCATCTCAAACTCTGCAACGAGCTTCTTCTTACAATCTGTGATGAGATTTTCTTATCTTGTTAAGAATAAGTCATCCACATACAGTAGCAGTATAGCTGGCTCATCATTCATAACCTTGAAGTAAAGTTTAGAATCAACTTTACTCTTGGTAAAGCCCAAGCTCGTCAGGAAACTATCAATTCTACCATACCAAGTTCTAGGAGCTTGCTTCAACCCGTACAGAGATTTCTTCAACTTGCAAACACGAGTCTTTCTATATTCAACTTCAAACCCTTGTGGTTGTTCTATATACATTTCTTCTTCAATAACACCATTTAAGAAAGTTGTTTTCACATCCATTTCGTGTAACTTCCACTTCATTTTGGCTAAAAGAGCTATGGTGGTTCTAATAGAAGTGTATCTGGCTACAAGAGCAAATGTCTCTTCATAATCAATGCCTTCCTTTTGAGAAAATCCATGAGCTACAAATCTTGCTTTATGTTTTTCAATACTTTCGTCTGCAACATGTTTTATCTTGTATATCCATTTGGAAGATACCACATCTTTGTTCTTTGGTCTGGGAACTACTTCCCATGCATCATTCTTTATAATGGACTGGTATTCTTATGTCATGTCATCCACCCATTCTTTCTTCTAAATGGCTTCTTCAAAGCAAGTAGGTTCCTTTTCTATGAGATCACACATTGGGGCCATATAACTTGAGAATGACTTAGGTTTCTTGCTTTGTCTCATGGTTCCTTATGGGGCACCATATTTCTCTCCATCTTGAATAAGTTCCCTCGCCCAAGCAGGCTTTCTCTTGTGAGAGATCGTCATCTGGGGAGGTTCTTGAGATTCCATCATATCATGATCTTTTGGAATCTCATCATCAGGGGTAACTGCAACTTCCTTCACAGGTTCTGCAACTATGGGAGCTACAGGTTCTTCTTCATATCATTCTTCAAGCTGGCATTTCCTTTATCTTTTGAGTGTTGTATCTTCATCAAAGGTCACATCTCTGTTGAGCTCAATATGATGGTAACTTGGTATGTAAATTCTGAAGGCCTTAGAGACCTCACATTATCCAACAAATATTCCCTTCTTTCTTGAAGGATCCAGCTTAGTTCTCCTTTCTTTCGGAATGTGTACGAACACTGGACAACCAAATATTTTTAGATGGCTTACTTCTGGCTTCTTTCTAGAGAACATTTCTTCGGGGGTTTTGAATCCAAGTGCACTATGGGATAATCTATTTTGGACATAAACTATTGTTCTTGCTGCTTCAACCCATAAGTGCACTGGAAGATCTTGATCGTGGATCATAGTCTTCGTCGCTTCCATTATTGTTCTATTCTTTCTTTTTGCTACACCATTTTGTTGAGAATTATAGGGAGTGGTGAGCTCCCTCTTA
The DNA here is from genome assembly GCA_009831015.1 of Picea engelmannii. NCBI lineage: Eukaryota > Viridiplantae > Streptophyta > Pinopsida > Pinales > Pinaceae > Picea > Picea engelmannii. Next base: position 308,446 of record ML782657.1, read on the forward strand.
ATCTCGACATCTCTGCAAAAGCTTCCAAATTCATTTGAGGTGTACTCTCCTCCATTATCTGACATGAGTATCTTGATTTTTCTTTCAGAGAGGTTTTCTACCAAGGCTTTGAATTCCTTTAACTGTTTGAGTACTTCATCTTTTGATTTCAAGAAATAAACCCAAGTCTTACGAGAGTAATCATCAATAAATGACACATAGTATACATACTCGCTTAGAGAGATTGATGGCATTGGACCACATACATCTGAGTGAATGAGCTCCAATATTCCTTATGCTTTACTGTCTCTCTTTGGGAAATGATTATTTATGTTCTTTCCTTGTGCACATCCTTTGCATATACCTTCATGATAAACCTTGAATTCTGGTAAACCTGTAACTACCTTGCTTACATATGGTAAGGCTTTGTAGTTGATGTGAGCTAGTCTTCTATGTCAAATTTCACAAGGACTCTCAATGGAGTGAGTCAAGGCTGCATCTGAGTGACCTTCTAACCTGTACAAACCACCTTCTTTTGTTCCAATAACAATTGCATCTTCTATGGTTTTTCCTTTAGGACACATAAGAACTTCACCATCTATGAATGCAACCATGAAACCTTTCTTGTCTAGAGCTGAGATAGAAAGTAAGTTCTTTGTCAAACCTGGTACATAAAAGTACATCCTTCATTCTCATCGGAGTCCCTGAATCTAGTTTGTAGGTGGATTCTCCCATTCCCTTGATAGGGTACTGATAATCATCTCCAAGTGAAACTTTATGAGGGAAGTCCTTTTCTATAAGACTAGAGAGAATGTCTTTTTGACCTGTCATGTGCTTAGAGGCACCACTGTCTATGAGCCAAGTATCCTCTCCAGGTGTCACGGATCCTGAGAGGGCAGAAAATAAAACATAATCTTCAATCTCTTCTTTAGTCAACTTCATGGGTGGCTCATCATCTCCAACTGCATGGGCATGATGTCTTTTGTTATTTCTCTTCTTGTATTCTTCCCTTCTGGCAGGACAATTCTTAACAATGTGTCCCATCTTATCACAATGATAACATTGATAAGAGGATAAATCTTTTTCTTTTCTTTGACCCTTATGATATTTTTGGAATCTCCTTGGAGGGTGAGATTCTTTATGGAAATGGGTGAATCTCTTTGGGGAGTAAGATTCTTTATGAAGGTGGGTCTCCTTTTGGAAATGAGACATTTTCTTTCCTCCTTTAGCATGAGCAACTAGGGCTTGATCTTCATCCCTTAATAGTACAACTTCTCGGTTGGCCACTCTTGCTTCTTCTTGAACAGATTCTTCCCATAAACTGTCAAATTGGAGTTTCTCCTTTCTTGCACAGATGGTTTGGATGAAGGTATCTCAAGGTCCTTTGAGACCATTACGAGTTGTCATGACGAGTTCATATTCATCCAAGTTGTCTCCAATTGCTTCTAATTGTTCTTTGAAATGAGTAACCCTAGAGAAATAGTCTTGAACTGTTTCTCCTTTCTGGATCTTTATATTCTTGAGTTGGGTTCTCAAGTTCATCTTCCGGTTAATGTTCTTTCCTTCATACATTCTGGTTAGGGCATCAAACATCTCTTTTGGAGTATTCTTAGAAGACACTTGAGGGATCAAGTGATATTTAATGGAGTCTGCAATGATCCTTTTGGCCCTAACCATATCCTTCTTGTACTTCGCTTTGGCTACATCTTCTTCGGGTTCCGATACATTTTCTTTTAAGAATTTTGCAAGGTCATTCTCTTCAAGAATGAGTCAAATTATGTTCTTCCATGCATGGAAGTTTTCCACACCTTCTAACTTGTCAACAATCTTGGTGCTTGCAGACATCTTGACTCAGAGCCAGGAAAATGACCAGAAATGGAAATGCTAAGAAAATGAATATGAACTTACTAGGAGATGCGCTGGGCTGAGGCAAGTAGGCTGGAGCTGTATGTTTTCAAAAAATCCAAGCTTTACCCCTTGAAACTTGACCTCCACAAATCTGGACCGGTACTTTTGGTACTAGTTCTGGTTTCCTGGTTTTCTGGTACCAGTCAAAACTAGGGTTTGAATTTTCGGAGGTTATGGTCATTGAAAAGGTGTGCTCAAGCTATCAAATGATGCGCTAGGGTAGGGAGCACTTCCCTAGATGGTTTTTAGTCATAAATTTATTTCCAATAAAAAGCCCTAATTTTCTTGTATGACAACAATGACGTTTTTGGATACCTAGTGAAAGGTGATCTATTCAGTTAAGCTCTAATACCATGTTAAATATAGAGCTGATATTAGGTTCTTTTCAATTTATTAGAGCATTTCCAAAACAACGACATAAGTAGGATCACTGAAAGAAACACAATCACAAGGTACACAACATTTTATCCCGTGAAACCCTCATGGGGGAGAAAACCCAACAAAAACTTCCTCAATAATAGATTGCCAGTACAATGCCAATACTTAAGACCAAACCACCAAGAATAGAATAGGACTGAGCATGCGCCTCTCTTCTTCTTCTTGCAATTGCAACTTCCTTCAAAAGATGTGCACTAGAAGTATGAGTGAGTGAGTGAGTGAACAAATGAGTCACTGCCCTCACTTATAAATACTAGTGAGGAGGTGCTAGGGTTATGTCTCTTCACTTAGTAGGGTCGACTTCTTCCAAGAGTGGTTAAAACCACTTTATAAACCCTAGGGGTCGACTTTACAAATACTACCCTATAAATATGGTTTGACCAATCCACAAAAGGGGATTTGGTCTTATACAATACCCTGACATGATCAATCCACAAAGGGGATTTGATCTATAAGATAATAACTCAAATATAATTAGAATATTCTTCGAAGTTACAATATTTCAACATTGGGGAAGTAGCTTATGAGCTCGAGCTACCAGAGGGGAGCAAGATTGATAATGTTTTTCATGTATTGTGCCTCAAGAAGGCATTGATACAACATGTCACTTATTCAACATAGTTTCCCCCGCTAGATGAGGAGGAGCAATTGGTGTTGATTCTTGAGGATATTATGGATGTCAGGGAGAGGAAATTGAAGAACATAGTAATCAAAGAATATTTTATCAGGTAGAGAGATTTTCCAGTGGAGGATGCTACATGGGAAGGAGATCAGATTGTGCAACACTCTAACTTGTAGTTGCTCGAGGGAAAGCAATCTTGGGAAGGGAGGACTGTAATGTCCCTTTCTGAGTGATCTCTCCAGAAGGACTTAATAGCCTATTTAATTCCTGTAGTCTATAGTCAGTGCAAGAGAATTAATTAATTAAATTATTTAATATTTCTTGGTGAAAAAGCAACATTTAAAGGTGATATTGAATAATTAAATTAAAAGGCGATATAAAGTGACTTTGGGGGAATATTAAAAAGATGATTTTTAAAGTTACTTTATATTTAATTGTTGGAGCGGAAAAGGTAAAAGGGGTATAAAAGTGCAATCGGAGCTCATTCTCATCATTCATGATTTGTTTTCTCAAAATCGATTTGGAGAGTTGTGGTAGCTTTTTGGGCTCTGGGATGGAAACCATTGAGCAATTGTGTTTGGTGGTGAGACTAATCCACCCTAGCTAGTCAAGTTGGAGAGATTGCTCAGACCTTTCATTGGGATTCATTGTTGAAGAAGGTAGTTGCATGAGTTGTCAAGTTGTGGGCATTTTCAGAGTTGTGGCTGCTCCATGGAAGATGTTTCACTACAAGTCAAGTTGTTTTTCCTTGCCTCTTCTTTTCTCTTTGGGTCGTGCCATTCATTGCAGAGTGCGAAGATCTTAAAGAGGGGGGCATACCATTTATTTTAGATCGTGGGGGTCATCAAAGGGGCCATATCATTTATTGCAATTTGTGGGGTCTCCAGATTCGTTTCAATGTAGATCGAGTTGCCTTTAATCACCTCTACTTCTCTCAATAAATCGTGCCAATCATTTGTTGATCCTGGTGTATAAAAAGGGGCCGATCCAATATATTAAATGTTACTCCAACGTAGTTATTTACATGTCAGAAATAATAAATGAATCAAAATTGTATATGTTGTGTTTAATTGTTGTTATGACAGATTGAATGAAATTGTTATCACTTGCACTAAATGTAATAGCTGCTTTTTTGTCTTGAGTATAATGAAACCTCATTTATGTGCCAAATCTATTGCAAATTTGTTGTGAAATTGTCTTAAAGAAGAGATATGAAATTTTAATAAACAAAAAACATATCAACAGTTGAGAAAGGGATTTTACTTAAATTTTCTTTGTTGCTAGTTGTGTGGGGGCTAGACAGAAGAGTTCATTTGGCAGGGAAATACCCACTTATTCACAATAAGTGTAATGGATAAATAGGAAAATCAAAGATAAACTCTCCTTTTATGAATGTTTAAAAACTTACCTAAAATAAACTTACCCTAAATGGATTCAGAAAGAATATTATCCATTAATAGTCTTATAATACATCATTATTTTGGTTTTGTAATATGGAGTACCAATTACTAGGATTTCTATTTCATATTATACATCATTTCTTATTTATTTTGTAACATGTAGTACGAATTACTAGGATTTTCTTTCATATTTCTTATTTGCAATTGCAAGGAACATTGCATACTTCTATATGCAAATGATTTTAAGCCCAATTAATTTGTATTTTTATATTCTTTATTTCATTGATTGAATATAGGTATAAATGATTGAGAAATGTCACCTCTCGGTCATCCTAAAAAGGATAAAAAACAACTTTCACTTGCTGATGCATTTGGTATCCCTCAACACTCTAATCAACCATGTGATTCTGAAAATGAATTATATGATATCCACTTGAAGACCATGAATCAAATAGTGTAGAACTTCTTGAAGAGGAATCAACATCCAAGAGGCCCAATAGAGCATTCAAGTCCAAATGGAAGACAAGATTTCCATGGGTTTATATTGTAAAAGATTGTAATGGTGTTCAAAATGATAAAGTGTTCATGATGTGTAACATTTAAAAAGGAAACTCCATTTGCTAAAGACA
>ML782657.1:314126-327944 GCA_009831015.1 Picea engelmannii
CATAGCTTGCATTTAAACATAGTTTTCTCAAGTTAGATTTCCATTAGCATAGCTTGCATTTAAACATAGTTTTAGATTTCCATTAGCATAGCTTGCATTTAAACATAGTTTTCTCAAGTTAGATTTCCATTATAGCTTGCATTTAAACATAGTTTTCTCATAATCTAATTGTTGGATTTATTTAAAATCTCTAGTGTTTATTTTGATATGTTTAAATCTCTATCTGATATGTTCTATTAAACAATTACTCAAATCAATTTCATAAACTCCATAATTAATAAATTATTTAAAACATATTTTAATAATTATGATATTCTTTTCAAGGGATATTTCAAAAATTTAGAATTTAATAAAGAATAGTTAACCAACTTTTAAAAGTAATGGGAATTCCTTGTGGATGGAAGCTACATGTTGAAATTTGTCAAAGTTATGTGGAAAATTTTTAAGAGACATAAATGGCCAAATAATGGTTACCTATATGAGAATCTTACATAGCATAAAGGTTGCATAGTGGTTAATCATGCCATTTAAATAATTTTAAATGTGTTTAAGTAGTAATATTTAGCTATATAAATTCTTAGTTGTTTAAGTGATAATATTTAATTATGGTAGTTAGTTTTTTTGGGATCGAACCGTGTCAAAGTGTTGAAACACTCCTAACATTTTAGGGACATTTCAACATTTTGATACAATTCTATTCCAAAAAACTAACTACCATGATGATAAATTGTGAAAATCTGCATTCTAAAATATTTATATATCTACCTACACTGTCCCTTTGAAACTTGATTGTTAAAAGCCATTTGCGTAAAGCATAGTCATTCTTTTCCAATTAAAAAAGTCTAGTCATTTTATTTTTAAAAATAACACTTATGTATTGCTTCTCGACCTAATACAAAAAATGTCTTATAAGAGTCTTGTCATGAGTCTTTTAGTTAGCTATATGTATCTTTGTAGTAATCCTAGTACAAGTTAGACAAAAAAGGTAAATGTGAGCATTGTTCACTAAAACAATACTCCTCACCAAGATGATAATCATATATGATAGGAAGAGGGGTCGTTTATCTAAACAGTGTCACCTCATCTCCCCATTATCATAAAAGTGTTCTAGTAAGTGGTGTGGAGAGGCCCTTCACAGTATTATGAATCTATAATAGGCCTAGGTCCATGGAGATTACTCCTTTTGCTAAAGAATTTGTGTCTAAATCTACCTCTATACAAATGTGCATGAAATAATATGTCGGAACTTGACACACTTCTCCATGGATGGCCTGACTAATGCTTGATGCACCAACTTGAATAGTCATCCTATAATTACCTTTGAGTCTCCATATATGTCTATCTCTCTGATCCTAGCATCACATGCTAGGTCAAGTGTAACGTACCCAACCTCCAAGTTGAGTCCTACTACTACTAAAAATGACCAAATATAACTATGATACCAAATTTTAAATGCGGAAAAATACCCAACATGGTATACGAGCTCTTGCAATCATCCATAATAATTAAAAACATGAATGCAATTGATTCAGACATGCACAACAACAATTAAACATGCATTGCAACATTTAATCACATAAACACAAATTCACATGTACCATTTACCCACAATAGACAACAATAAATGAGCTAATACTCAAAGTGAAATGCACATCAATCAAACTCAACATTATATAGAGGTAAACATAATGAATATGAGAACTTATCTTATTAATAAACATGCAACCTACTATAGGGGACATACGTTCCACCCAATCGTAGACTTGTTTCTCTAGTTCCCAACAACAAGTCACCGCGAAGCTAGGGCTATGAATCCACAAGAGATGGTGGTTCCTGAGGATGGCTATTGTCCCCTCTCAGCAAGTTAATTCCTACAACCATTCCAATCCACTGACTCTATTTTTCCTCAACCCACACAACCCAAGGAATGGGATCCCCTTCTCTACCACACAGTCCCTCACACTATCCCACTTCCCTCCAGGGTTCCAACACATGTTGGACATAAAATCTCTCTATTGGGGACCCCATGAATCTCCAGCTACAATAAGAATTCTCACAACAACAATTTACTTGCTCCCTTGACAATTTATTGATTGAAATATTACTTAAGGACATGAAACCTATCTCTCCATGAAATTACAACTCCAACAAGATGTTATACGTGCCCACTATGGCAGCCTTCAAAACTCTCTTGTTGTCTGAAAATATACATGTAAGAATTATTCTCCTTTCCCATGTGAATCTCCTTTTCTCTCATACATGTTGACTCTTGCAATTCCCAGGGTTGATTGTACTCAGGCCCATGCTCTTAATAACTCTATGAGGTGACTTCACACACCAACCCTCTTGCATGTATTCAATGATTGGGGCTTGGAAACACTCAAAAGGAAATGGAAGGTTCATAGTAAATATAATTTGAAAGATGTTTTGGGTTTAATAGACATGGGCAATCTTGCCCCCCCCAGACTCGCCTCTCTTGTGGAAAATAAGTCCCCAAGTCTTTGTTCGTGTCCGTCTACAGCCAGAGACACATTTTATTTATTATTTTCAATATACATCATTTACATATTACATTGTTGTGGCTTGCAACCATACATCGTATTTAAATTATACATCACTAAACTAGAGATTAAAAATGGGGATGTTACATCAAGGAGTGTGTTAGGTGCTAAGAGTTCAATTTGATTGTTTGTATCCTATCCTATGACAAGATTAAAGGACCGTTGGGTGTTGTTTGGTAGTATTAACCACCCCCCAACCACGTTAAGACTTGGGTTATTTGTTTTTGGCATTAGTTTAATTCCTTCATATAAAAAATTTATTTATTGTTGTACTTGAAATGGAGGGGAACCCTTACCTTAAAAAATACTTGCATTCCTTGTTAGCTAGATAGCCTGGGATGTTATTAACTGAATAACTATGAATTGTTTGAATTCTCTTTGCTCATACCATTTATTCATGCAATATAATAATCTACCTTCATCCATGTCATCTCACAAGCTATCATCTTTAGATTAAAGTACAAAAGATTGGTGATATCCTATCATTAACTTAGAGGGGATACCATCTGTCACCTCAGTAACTCCCTCTCTCAATTTTGGTCAGCTCTTCTCCGGCTCAAAGGAGGCTTTCCTGAGATAGGATTACCAAAGATAAACAATGAGACACAAGGTGATATAAGAGAGTAGCTTTAGTAAAACAATGTATGATATATTTTATAGAAATAGATGATGGTAGATTGCTAAGACTAGTGTCAATCCAAGGGTTATGTAGTCAAATAATACAAACAAAGAGGGCTTGACATCATATGGAAGAAGACGTATTCCAGCCATCAACAATGTGCCATGACTAGTCCAAGTAGATATTTTAAGTCATGAGAGTAAATGAGGGCCCTTATACAAGATGCAACATCAACACTAAGAGTATGTAACCAATAGATAATATGCAACCATGGAGTATTGAAGGAAGGACCATAACACGAGATTATAAAGGAAAGAACCAAGAATGAGAGCCTTCAAATGAACAAACAACCAAAGCTACAAGTTACATCTTCGATAACAATCTCATAGGATGAAATGAGCCATTGACATGTGCCACATTAGATTGTTTATTATAGCAGAAATCTTCCTCAACATCCATAATTACGTCAAGAGCTAAGGAGAGTTTACAACCTCACACTTAGTCTCTTCTCATGTGCTAAAGTTTGACTTCCAAAGCTTATCCCATCAAGAACATACAATAGATATTCAACATAAACCTAAAATATCCAAGAAATAAGAAAAATGGAAAGAGAGTCTCACGTATGCTTGCTTGTACCTTCGATTCCACCTCCTACATGAACTTCAACTAAGCATAGAGGGATTTTTCCTATCAATTCAACCATACCAAAATGAAAGAGTAAATCCTTATAGGTTTCAACTCAACTCTTCTCAACAATTAAGTAATATTGTCTAAGGCAAACCCTAACTCTATCTTAGGGAGGAATAAAGAAACAATATCATCCACGTGACATAATCAACAATACATAAAAAAAAAGTAGTGGTCAAGCCACATGTACAAGCTTCCAATAGATGAATGTGCTATGAGTGTAATGTCTCAAAAACTAAATCCTAAGAATATGCAAAGGATCCCCAAAATAACAAGTGTAATCCTAGATCTAGAGTGTAGAACTCCTAAATCCCCTTCAATGTGAAACATCATCCTCGAATGGAAAAAAAATGTAACCTCCAAAGGTGGACATCCTCCTCCAAATAAGTCATGAACCAAGTTAGCACTCGTATAGAAGTCACCCCATAAACAGATCTCAAGATATGCGCAACCAAAATATAGGCTTGGCTTCTCCTCCATGACATCACCTCCAAATAATTTCCATAGCTTATGTTATGCCTAATGTGATGTGTGATGAAGGGGACCACCCAATCAAATGGCTAGTGGCTAATGTGATGTGTGATGAAGGGGACCAACATTTTGAAGGGGACCAGTCAATTCCATAAGATATGCCATGAAGACATCATGGCTCCATGTGACAAGACACCCCACCACATGATAACAAAATAAGACATGCCACCACATGGTAACAAAAGGACCCGATGAGTGATATTATCTCCATTGGCATCCATGAGTTTAAAAGGTACCAAGGTTAGCTCATCTCATGAATAAAACGACCCCACAATAAAATAATATAGAGTGACCTCCACATATGTGTGCCACTATCCAAGGTATAAGGTGATGCTTCAACACAAGATTAAAACATGAGGTAATGAGATGGCTCTATCACAAATAAAATAAGATAAATCTACCTCCACATATGTGCCAACCACACAAGATTAAAACATGAGGCAATGAGATGGCTCTATCACAAATAAAATAAGATAAATCTACCTCCACATATGTGCCAACCAAAACACCATAAGATGATTCAATGAATATATAATCTAAGGTGTACTATTCCACATATGTGCCAACCAAAACACCATAGGATGATTCAATGAATATATATAATCTAAGGTGTATTGTGATGGAAAAAAGTGGGGCATCAACAATATAACAATAATATAATTTTACCTCCACATGTGTATCAATGAGGGATGTACTCCATGGAGGAGTTGTACCATATCTTCTAGGAAAACACTACCATAGTACAAAGATAAAATACAAAGTTAACTTAGGTTTGAACTCATGGCACACTATTATTAAAGGACAAATACATCAAATATCCCATCAATATCTAATAAAGTGAATATCTAACAAAGTGAAGGCTAGAACACCGCATAATTAAGTGTCAAGATGTAATGCTTTCTCTTAATGATAATCAAGTATACCCAACAAAATACTATCAAGCTACCCATGACTATAGCATCTCATCAACTATCAACCAAGGCATCAAAATCATTAAATGAACTTACACTCCCAATCCATATATGTATCATGTTGCAAACCAATCCATTGTGATGAAAATCACAAGTGGAACTTCACGCCATATGAGGTGCAACAAATCCATATGCCCTTGCCATTTATCAAAACCAAGATAGATCCTTAGACCTTTTTTGTGAATTCACAATGCATTAACAAGTGATCAATATCTTTTCCATATTTTTTACTCAAGCCAAAGTTGTTGGGCCCTTACCTTTATATTTTCTTAAGAACATCCTAGATCTATGTTTTCTTTGCTAGTGACAACCTCATGAATATTATGGATTTCAATGATGCTTTTACTTTCCAAATTTTGCTCCACCACTAGAAACTTTCCTCAATTCCTTCCTTGAGCATGGCCTTATATCTTATTTTCCTAGTGAAGTTACCATTAGATGGGTTCTTGGAACATATTGGAGAGTCCTCTTCTTCTATTATACGAATAGGAGCCAGTAACACTAGTGAATCCCTTCCACTGCTTAGCCATAATACCTTCGAATCCCAATATATTGGCCTTCTTCCATCCCTACTTCCATATACTTTTTGACATAGGATATGTTGCAATAGCTAGTACAGTAATGTCCAAACTGTTCAATCTTATTACCAAGTCCTAGGGAAGAAGATACTTTCCAACATAACCCATCATGGATCTAGTCTCAATCTCACATTTTTTCAATTTCCGATTATCTAGGCTAAGCCAATTCCATATAAGAATGAATGATTGTACTAGTGCTTTCCATATTATAGAGGCATGTACACATGTTTTTATCGGAGTCTCGATCTAGTCTTCAAATGCCATTGGGTCCAACTATTTTTGTAAGACAACATAATGCCAAAGGTCCTCACAAGTGAGTATTCTCCATAATTCTTTTGTAGCTATACCCTTCCCAAAATAATGTATTATTTTAGGCCCCATCCAATCGTCGCACTTGGATTCATTATTTTCTTCCACTTCACAAAGGCCATTCTATTTTTTCTTTTCTTCTTGTCCTTAAGAAATGAAAACACTTTTTCCAGTAGACCTATCGGGATGTATGCCATTAAGAGCTAATAAACAAGGACAAATTCAAGAATAGATTTACTAATGTCAACTTTCCACCAATAGACAACCACTGATAGCACCAATTGGTAATCCTTTTTTTCCACTTTTTGGTATAACAAGATACAGTCCCTAAACCTGTAATCATTTTGCTTGAGCACAAAACCAAGGTGTTTGAAGCCTTTGATGAACTCAATACTTTGAAAGGAAAATTTTCTCACTTTTATGTTTTCTTGACTCCATGTTACTTTGTTGAAAGAAATTTGAGATTTATAGGCATTGATTTCCATTCTAATAGCCTCACCATATAAATCTAAAATCTCCCTAACTTCCAGGGCTTCACTTAGGGTGCCCTTCCTAATCAGTCAGACATAATTTAACAAACAACCAATGAGAAAAAACCAAGAGTCTCCTAATATTCAGAGTTTTCATTGAGCCATATCTAAAATACTCATTAAACATCCAACTTAGATCCTCTGAAACTATAAGGAATAAGCGTGGCGACGGTAGGTAATCCTATTGGAGCCCTCTGGCTAGCTTAAAAAAGCTAGAGGATGGCCCATTGATCAAAACTGAGAAATAAATAAAATGTATACACCACATTATCTAGTTGAAAAAAGGTACCTTGCACCTAATATCGATGATAAGTTTCCTGATTTCCAACTAGCTTACCCTATCGCATGCTTTGGAGAGATCAAGCTTAATCACCATAGCTCGATATTTCTTTGTCTTTATTCAATGTGAGGATTCTCCAGCCACCTTTATAGCATCACATAACTATTTGTTCCTTAAAAAACAAATTTCTCTTTTGAGATGGTGTCAAAGAAAACTCCTTTCGATCTTCAGTTAATGACTTTAGAAATGGACTTATAAATAGAATTACAAAAAGAAATGGGTTTGAATTCCTTAAAATATTTGAGATTATTTGTTTTGAGAACCAAAGTTATAAATGTAGAGCTAATGGATCCAAGTCCCTGCCTTGACGAGCTGTATTCTTCAACCACTACGAGAATATCCTCCTTAATGAAATCATAAAATCCCAAATAAAACCTATGGACCATCCATCCAAACCTAGATTTTTATCCCTCTGAATGGACTCTATGACATTTTTTTGCTTTGCCTTGGAAATTTTAAACATCAGACGCTCATTTGCATCTTCATCAATGAACCTAGGGGAAAAAGAGGCTAACTTGATCATCTCTGCTACATTTTCCCTTTCTAGCTCCATGTATAATCTTTGGAAGTGTGAAACCCCTAATTATGCAATCTCCTTAAATTCTATGACCAACCTCCCATCTTTCATCTACATTTCCCAATTAATATTGATGTTTTTTCTTTGTTTCGCATAACATTGGAAGAAGTTAGTGTTCTTGTCCGCTTGTGCCAACCACAAATATCTACTTTTCATCCTCCATTTGGAGTCTTCCCATTCTATTAACTCCTTTTTCTATGTTCATAAAGTTTGAGTTGATTCTTCTCTTTTATAAAGAACACCCTCTATCATTTTGTCCATATAATTGGGTAATTGTTGGGCATTTTTAGTCCACGCTTGCGCGCATCTGATCCTTTCCTTCTTAATGCTAGGGAGTTTTAGACCCAGGGTTCATCAAGAGTTGTCCAACAAAAAACCCCAAAGCATCGACATATCAATCCTTGGCCAAGGCCGAGGAGGGTCTCGCCCGAGATGTAGAGGGGATCACGAAGACCATAAGGTCTTGTGACAGGGATGAAGGTTTAAACACACGACAAGTCACTGCAATTGGCATCCATGTAACTCAGGTCTGATAAGATATTAGGAATAAGAATTAAAACAATACACACACATCCACTCATACATAACAAACACATAATGGGTCAAAATTGTTATATATTTATTACGAGAAGCATTCCATCATATCAGAGACATGTTGAACCCCTTTTGTTCTTCCCCTTTCTTTCTATTTTCCCTTTCTCTTTTCTTACCTATTCTTTCCCCCTTCTATAATTTTCCTTCCTGAATCTCCCATGTTCCTCCTTTTCCCTTTTCTTTGTTGTATCAAGATTACCACACTTAGTCGTCTTTACCTTGTTCGCAGACTTTCAGAATTGTATTATGTTCCTTTTACCTATATATCAGTCTGCCCCAACACTTAGTTTATTTTTGTATTTTGGACTTTCAGACTTGCGGACTCACAGACCTACATGTTATACCTCCACTTCTCCTATAGTCTGCTCGACGTATCTCAACATTTAGCCATTTCATCTATTATGACTTTCGGACTTGCAGACCTTCATACTCGCAGACTTGCCTTTCCATTCTAATCGCTCACTTCGACTCTATGTTGCCACATGTCCCTTCTTTCACTTTTCTCGAGTCACATTTATTGCTATCTTTATGGACTTAACTACTAAATTCATTTTTGAAATGGTCGTTAATTAATGGTGTTTATATTGCGGCAAGTCACATTTTTTTGAGTTAATGCTTTCTTCGAAATAAATCTAACATAAAATCATTTTACTGTGCAAAGGAATATTACAAGAAAAGCTAGCCAACTCTGTGAAGTTAGTCATGAGAAAACAACAGTTCTATAGAGGTACCTTGAACCTCTTCGCTAGAGAAGACCAAAACTATCATTTGTCTAGGTCGTACTGGTACTATTCAAAGTGTGGACTTCAGGGATAGTTCTCGCAGGTTGTGTCCCATAAGTCTTTGAATGTAAGGATATCGTCGCCCGATGCATAGACAAGTTTATCCAGAACAAAAGGGCCATCACATTGCAGAGTAATGCTCTTGTTTCTTTAGCGCCTTCAGTATTTAGGGAGATGTTAAAATTATCGGAGCCGAACCTGGTTTACAAATGGGAGGAAGCTAGGAATTTTCTAAAAAGCAAAAATAATGGAATCAAACTTCTTCAAGAATATTTACACGACCCTGCATCAATGCCAAAAGATATATCCAGGATTCAAGTAAGTTATGAAAAATCCTTATCAAGAAATTTTCTGGTTATTTACTGGAATTGTTGTCCAAGACTCTACAAAAATCATTCCTCGATTGGCATTGTATATATTGTATTTCAGAGTTCACGAAAACACCATCTTTGACTAGGCGAAGATTATTTAAAATGAGATTACTTCACAACCAACAAATTTCAAGACTGAGAAGAAATTTTATTTGTTATCTTATTTGGTATTTGCTATCACCTATTGTCATACTTTTTAGGGTTTAAATATTGCGAGAAGGGTGAAAGTAAAAGTGGACCCTGTGACCATGTGGTATCAACCTTTATGGAGACAGAAGATCGACCACCATTTAAATGAAGTATACAATGATTTTGTGTCTAAGTTCAAGAAGCTATTATTTGGGGAAGATACTTCCCGGCTCTCATTGGAAGCGTCAACTTTTCTGAAAGGGAAAAGGAATTATTGAAAAAATGAAGGATTACAATATCATCAAGGTTTTCTGTTCTAACGAAAAACCCATTTTTCTTCCATATTATGTATCTGATAAATTGTTTATTATTGAAATAGCTAGACAATACAAATTTTGATTCCACACCTTTTCTGAGAAAAGAAAAAAGTTATTCATACCTCTTCCATGGAAAGTTGGTGAAATTCTTCTTAGAGGAATTTCCAAGATTGACGAATATGTTTCCTATTTCAACCATTCCAACTGTAGATATGCAAAGGAAATCAAGGGGTTTGACCCTAGTCATGTTTTTTACAATCCTTTGATTTCAATCGGTCTTAGCCTTGCACTCATAAACTCAGTTGTAAGCGGAGAAGAGGAGAATGATAGACATAACCCTAATAATCAAGAAGTTGACAGAGACTTCGGAAATTTAGAAACTGTCATAAGTACCATAGAGAATCACAAGGAAAGAGGTAAGCCTTCAAATGAGAAGAATGATTAGTCACCAATTGTTTCTTGAAGAAGTGTTCTACCCAAGATAAACCCTCAACCCGAGACATCACAACAAAGAAAAATACAGAGTAATAATTCAGGGGATGATGAAGAAAGAAACCCTCCTCAGAGGAACTTGGAGAACCCCCACAAATTAAAAATTAAAAGAAAAATAACTAATTCACAACAAGAGGGAGGAGAAACACATGCACCAGAAAATGATTTATTATTGGATAATATGGGCTTGGATGTGGATATCGAAAATATCACTTTCCCAGATGTAGAAGTACCTACTAGAGAAAATGTACAACATATTTTTGCACTCATGGTCTAGGAGGAGATATTTTCTGATGAAGAGACTTTTGTTGTACAAAATGCCTCTTTTGACAGAGAATATAAGAAATTGGTCTTTGAAATAACTACGAAGAGTAAAAGTGGGAAGTTGCGGTCTACCATTGATACACGAAACATGTTTCCTTCTAGATTTTGTCCATTCATAAAGTTATAGGGGATGCAATGGATGTTTCAATTGCCAATATGGAGGAAGAAAACACTCGGTTGAAAGATAAAATTAAAGAATTGGAAGCACCTATCATGCCTCCACCTATTCTGGCTTCCCCCGTTGCCATGATTCATCCCAATAAAAGTTTTCAAGAAACCCCAGAGTCAAGTCCTAGAGTCAAGGGAATTTCAAATTTGATTATTTCCACTCGACATTTTTTCGAAGAGAATATTAAGAAAATGATGTCATTGATTTTAGGGTTATGGGATATGGAAAAAATCTTTGCTTCTCTCGGCTTGAGAATTCAAAACACTAGGGAATATCCGAATACAAATTTCAAAAATGATGAAGGTTTTTATACAGATGGAGTTGTGATGTTTGTAATAAAGGTTTTGACAATGACAAAGAAGACAAAAACGCAAGAAAATTTACCTTCCCTGAGCCGCATCAAACAACTAAAGGCCTTCTGGATTGGAAGAATCAATGCATTGAAGGGATTGTCAACTCAATTGATTCATTTGTCAAGAAGGAAGACAAAAACATACTAAAAAATTCTTGATTTAGATATCCCTGGCACCACTATCGAAGTCCCGAACCTTAAGTATATCTCAAATTCAAAGCTCATGACTTGACAATAATTTGAAGGACAAGTTGAAGAATTAAAAGGGCATCAACTGAAAAGTTTGGTACTATGATTGAATTCACACATGATGATATTGACAACAAGCTTGTTGAGTATACGAATAAAAATGAAGATATTGAGAATACTTTGCAAAAATTATGTATTGATCATAGAGAAATCGAAAAGGAGTTGTTTAATATTAAAGCAAAATAAGAAGTGACTGTTGCCCCGTAAAGGGATTATATTCAAGAATGGTTAAACAACTCAATTGCCAAGATTTCCGAAATACCAGTTGAAGCAATTACAACTGGTAATCAAACCGCAACAAGCAAGGGTACAAAAGAAACAACAACAAGCAAATGAAGAAGAGAGATTCCATCATAGTAAGTCCATGTTGATCACATACTTCTTCCCTTATTAGTTTTTCATCCAATTATTCTTCTTCTTTAACTAGAAAAGTATAATTGAATCTTGATAGTCTTCTTTTTGTCTTTTTTCTAGAATCTGTTGTTCGACATCCGCTCCACGTTCCTCTTTCTACTTCATACTTTCTTGTATATGTTTTCTTTATGGTCTGCGGGATCCCGAATCCCAATCCACTGGACAAACGCCTTTAATTTTAATGCACTATAACAAACATTATTATTTTGAGAAATCTCAAATAACTAATTCAAGATCAATTTTGACTGTATTTTATAACTCTGAGTCTTGAGTATAAGGATTTGAAATTGGTCTATCATAATCTTCTTTTGAACTCTAAAAGTATTACTCTATAAAAGTTATCTCATGTGAATGTACCATCTTCTTTTATTTTGAATGTGATCAGAATATTTATTTCTGCTATGATGGATGTGAGGACATGTTTATTTTTTGTAATGTGTGATGTGTGAGATTCTTGGTCCACTTCTCAAGAATTCTCTTTTATAAATACTCTTTTACTTTTCAACATTTTGATTTTTCTTGAGCATTAAATATTGGACTATATTATGCTCCCATATCATTCTTGATTTGAAAATTACGAAGAATATCATAAGCCAAAGAGCAGTACCACCTCTTTAAAAACGCAGGAGGATTCATATCCTTGTGAGGTTGTCGTTTCGATCTCGATGGATTCAAACGTCAATAGGACATACATTGTGCAAGACAAACACATATGACAACCATAAAACTTCATATATTTGCTATATAGAACGTTATAATCACAACATGCGACGTAATGCACCTTTGCTCAAAACGTAGACATATAATAGAATCATAACTATATTCAAAACGTTACAACAATATAGTAGGCTTAGAGTGAGCTCGATACTAATAGCTAAGCCAACTCAAAAATCTCTAACTAGATAGCTCTATTTCTAATGTTAGAGCTTCTTTTTATACCTTTCTCCATTGGGGATCATTCTCTCTTTCTACTCCGCTCCACTCGTTTGTTTGATACAATTTCCTTGCACCCTTCTGGTGTGTGCTAGTGCTCCACATAGACTTATTGCATCAAGAGAAATATTAAATGCCTGGCCAACTCATTCTCTAGTTGTCTCACATCTTGGTATGTTGATGGCAGTAATCATTCAGGGAGATTTCCTGATGATTCCTTTCTTGATTCCAGTGAACATCTTCTTATTTTTGACGCACCTGACAAAACTCAGATTGACGTGCAATTGGTAGCCTTTAAGCTTGGCGCACAACTGACAAAACCTGGTCCAGTGCACACTCTATGTCATTCCTTGTGCATTTCCTTTGTTGAAATATTATAACTGCAAAGAGTATTCTATTTATTATTGATCTATTATTCATTACATCAATCTCCTTTTGTGGATTGATCATGTCGGGCATTGTAATTGACCAAATCCCCTTTTGCGGATTGGTCAAACCCTAATTGTAATATGCAAATTAAGAAGTTCGTCCCGAGGCAAATTAAAGTGGTTCTAACCACCTAGAAATACAAGTCGGCCCTGCCAGTGAAGAGACACCTCCTTTCAGTGCTTGCCAGTTTGTATAAATAAAGGAAGCCAACCACTCATTTGTTCACTCACTTAGCTCACTCATCTAGTGCGCAAGTATTGAAGGAAGTTGTAGTTACCAGTTGCCGGAAGAAGGAAGAAAGAGAGGCGCATTGCTTGGGAGAGGATATTCTCCAATGTTTGGTTTATTGTCTTGGCTATTTTCTAGTCTAGCATCATGGTGGTTTGTCTCTCATAGAAAGAGAGTTATTCTGGAACCGTACTTGGTTATTGAATCTATATTAAAGAAGTTTTGTTGGGTTTTCTTCCCCTTGAGGGTTTCCCAGGATAAATGCTTGTGTACTCTTGTGATTGTGTTTCTCTCAGTGATCCTATCTATGCTATGGTTATCTAGTAAATTGA
>ML782657.1:364917-387678 GCA_009831015.1 Picea engelmannii
CGAAAATCATTTCTAATCGTTGGATCTCATTCAAAATCCCCGAAAGAACGAGGGCCATCAGATCAGAATATAGACAAGAAGAGCGTTGAACAGGAGGACAGATCTCAGACGTCAGATCTGAGCGTAGGGTCCGACCACCGTTGGATCGAGGAGAATCTGCACGATCCTTAAAGAACAAGGAGAAGCGGGCATAATCGCGACCTAATCTGAGCCGTCAGATCGAGGTTGAATCTGGACCATTGATTCCAGTCCATATCAGGGTTTCGTGAATCGCGACTTTGAAGTGACAAAAACACTTGACAAAAAGAATGTCGATTTCGCGATATGCGAAATCATGACTTAATCGCAGCCGTTAAGTTAAGAAGTGATCTGGACCATTGATTTTCGTCATGGAGTATCGGGGATCGGGATTTGGAAGTGACAAGAACATTCACCATAGGAATGTCAAAATCACGATATGCGAAATCGCGAAATGATCTGAGTCGTCAGACCAAGCGTTAATCGAGACCGTTGATCCCACGTCGTTTTGGGGTATCGGGGATCGCGACTTGGAGAGTCGAGATGCCTCATCTCCAGACTCGCGAAATGCGAAATCGCAAAAGCGCCTTATGCATAAGGTTGTGGTCACAGCCCTTGGTCACATCAGCGAGAGATGGACATATGTCAGAGGACAAGGAGGAGCCGAGCCTTGTTGTACGGTCAGGTGGAGAACAATACAGAAGGTGACATGACAGGAGTGGGGCCCTTCGTCAATACTCCACCATTCCGGACCCCCCCCCCCCTGGTATTAAAGACAGAAAGGTAAAGGGGGTCCGGAATCGCTTGAGCGTCGTTGATCTAGGTGCTTTAATCCTGACCGCTAGAGAGATGCGCGCCCAATTCCGGACACCCCCCTTCCACTTAAAGATAGAATGGCAAGGGGGATCCGGAATCGAATCCCGACCGTAGATCTGAGAGAACAGATATTGACCGTCTAGATTTGCTCGCCACATATCCAACGATGTAGATGAATTTAAACAAGATCGGAGGGCTACGAAGGCACGACGCAGTGAGACTGCCAGAAACCATTGATGAAGTCTGCTAGAGAAGTCGAAGAGACCGTTGTGTGATCGCCAGAGGAGATGAAGAGTCTCCAAGCTTCGTCCGATGAAGGAAGACTATTCTTAGAAGGGATTGAGAGATGGATGGGAATTGAGGCCTGTAACTGAAATAGAGAAAGTGAGTTTGATTGTCACAGAGAAGACGAAGAGTCTCAAACTGCCAGAGAGGTTGAGGAAACTCATGATAACATACAGTGATGTTGGACACGTGGGGAGAACCACCAGAGAAGCTGAAGAGTCACGATGATGATCAGACATAACACTCGAGAGGTGGAGGATAACGGCGCGGAGTCAGCATGCAGAGGCATTGCGAACATTGCATGCACAAGATGCACAGAAGCTATAAATACACAATACAAAGAAGAGAACAGTGTTGTTGTTGTTGCTGTAGGGATTTTGTTGTGGTTGTTGTTGGTGAAGGTGATTCATGTGTGGAGAAAGGAGGAGAGTGCAGCAGTTGAATAGCACAGAAGAGGAACTGTGCAGTGAATGGACATGGTGCACAGAGCATAAAAGGCAGAAGAACAGACAGCGCAAATGATGTGAGCAGAAAGGCAATAAGGCAGACAGAGCAACGAAATGCAGCAGAATAGTGATAAGTCTGGTAAGCCATTGTTGAACATCATATCACTGTAATAAATTTCAGTAGTAAAGATTGACATTTCAGGGTGGTTGGGAGGTGCTAGGGAGGACTGTTGTCCTCAGAGGTTCAAGTGGGTGCTTGAACATAGGGAGTTGGTGCTTCCTTCTAGTTGGTGCTAGAGAAACCTGGAAGTTGGTGCTTCCATCCAGTTGGTGCTGGAAACATTCAGGGAGTTGGTGCTTCCTTCTAGTGGGTGCTAGAGAAAATAGAGAGTTGGTGTTCTCAGCAAGTTGCAACTTGCAAAACAAAGGTTGTAGCCTCATTATGAGTTGGTGCTCATATGTATGACAATGTAAAGAATGTAACTATTACTTATCATATAAAGAAAAAGAGGTTTTTACCCTGTATGGGTTTCCTCGGGAAATATCTGTCTCTGTGTTTCTCATATATGTGACTGATGTTGAATATGCCATTGTTTATTTCCCTGCATTATTGTGATCACCATTGAGTGTTTCTGCAAAGAGTTTAAAAGAAGCATAATTGTTTAAGCACGGTAACAACTGATTCACCCCCCCCCCCTCTCAGTTGTCCAACATAACCTAGAATATAAGAGGCCTAAACAGCTCGAGAAAGCAAAAAATCCTTAGGAATAGACTAAAGCAAGGACAACAGGATCTTTGTTTTATTCAAGAGACAAAATGCAATACATACAGAATGGAGGAAATTAGTAAACAACAATGGCACAAGTACGAGATGGTGGCTATCAGACGCCACCAAATGGCAGGAGGAATTCTCACCTTGTGGAACCCACAAGTACTGACCCTAATAGCAGTCGAAGCGACCAGGCACATCCTTACGATTTGCATGCAAATCATTGGAAACATAGAGGTGATTCTATGCATTAATGTGTATGGTCCCCAGGTGTCAAAGGAAAAGAGAGGAATGATATGAGACTTAGAAGACCTTAAAACCCGATCCAACAACCTCCAATGGATCCTGGCATGGGACTTCAACATCATCATGTCACTCGCGGAGAAAAAAGGAGGTACAAGAAGATTGGATAGGGATGCAGAAGAATTCTCAAAGTTCATAGACACGGCAGAGATGGTAGACCTCAAAACTAATAATGGCCAGTTCACCTGGAATAATAAATGGATTAACCAGTATCAGGTAGCAACAAGACTCGACAAATTCCTAGTATCAGAGTCAATCATTATGCAGGGGATAACCTTATATTGAAATATCCTCCCCTAGGGGGGATCTAATCATCGGCCAGTGCAACTAGAAGCAGGCTTCCAAACCACACCAAAGAATAGACCCTTTAGATTTGAGAAATTCTGGATTAAACAACCGACTTTCAAGGAAAGAATCAAACATTGGTGGCGGGAGGAGCAACCATAGCAAGGGACAAGGATGTTCAAACTCTATAAGAAACTAAAGTATATCAAATATAGGCTCAAGGAGTGGAACAAGGACACTTTTGGGAACATAAACCAAGAGAAAAACAACATAGAGGAAAAAATGAAAAAGCTCCAGGAAACCTGCATTTCGGAGGGCTATACAGAAGAACGGAAAAAGGAAGAGATCTAGATGACCTAGGAACGGGAAGCTCGATGCCAGCAGGAAGAAACACTTTGGTGACAAAAGTCATGTATCAGATGGCTAAAGGAAGGAGAACAGAACACCAAGTTTTTTCATAGAACAACCATCACCAGAAGAACCCATAACAAAATCCTGAATATTAAGGACAAGGACGGAATAGAGCAAGAGTCACATAAGCAGATCGAAACTACTCTGGTAAAACACTTCCACGGGATAGCCCAGGAACCCAACCAGGATAGAACGGAGGCCATACAAAGGATAATCCAGCATATCCCCTGCCTGGTCACCGAGGATCAAAATAACAACCTGAACAAACTCATTATAGAGGAGGAAATTGACCAAGTACTCCAGGGAATGCCCAACGGGAAATCCCCAGGTCCAGATGGCTTCATAGTGGATTTTTTCAAATCCTGCTGGGAAATTGTCAAACATGACGTTTATAGGGTAGTGGAAGACTCTAGAAGGTCAGCCTCCATTCTAAAAGAGCTAAATGCTACAATGATTACACTAATCCCCAAAGAAAATGAAGCCAAAACCCATGATCGTTACAGACCTATAGTACTGTGCAACGTGGTTTATAAGATAATCTCCAAAGTTATAGCAAATAGATTGAAACCCCTCTTACCCACACTAGTCTCACAAGAACATGAATGCTTCATGGAAGGTAGACAGATAATGGACAATATTATCCATGCCCACGAGCTGATCCACACCCTGAAGCTTCAGAAGAGAGGGGGAATGATAATACAACTGGACCTAGCAAAAGCTTATGACAAAATTCATTGGCACTATATGGTCAAGACCTTGGAAGCCTTTGGTTTCACCCAACACTGGATCAGCTGAATAGTCAGCCTAGTTTCCACAACAAGCTACTCATTGCTAATAAATGGATTCCCTACCAAACCTTTCTGGCCCACAAGAGGCATCAGACAAGGAGACCCATTGTCCCCCTTCCTTTTCATTCTGATGATGGAAGGTCTCAATCGAAGCATTAAAAGCGCAACTGCAACAGATGAAATAACAAGTATCAAACCTTTCAAAAATTGCCCTACTTCCACGCACCAACAGTTTGTGGATGACACCTTACTTCATGGCATACCCACAATCAAGGAAGCAAAAGCCTACAAACGAATCCTAGAAGAGTTTGGCGAAGCCTCGGGTGCATAGATTAATCATTCCAAATCTATGATCTTCTTCTTCAATACCAACCTTGCAATCCAAAGGAATTTGGCCAACATTCTGAGCTTTGAACGCAAAGCACTCCCAACTAAGTACTTGGGCATACCCCTGACAGACAAAGATTACAAAATGTCAACTTGGGAAGGAATAATCAATAAATTACAAGAACGGGTGAAAAACTGGATGTACAGATCCCTCAACCTAGTTGGAAGACTTATTCTGACCAAGTTCATTTTGCAAGCAATTCTATCCTTTATGATGTCCATTTTCCCAACCCCTAATGGGATACTACAAAAAATAAGAACCATCCAAAGGGAATTCCTATGGCGAGGAGCGAAAACAAGGAAAAAATGGGCCCTGGTGGCTTGGGAGAAGGTCTGTAAACCAAAAAGCAAAGGAGGTATGGGGCTACAAGACCCGCAAGTGACCAATGATGCCTACGGGGTGAAAATCTGGTGGTGTTGGGTCAAAGAAAATACTACACCATGGGTAAACCTGTGGAAGGCAAAGTATGCCCTGGACATAAGTGACTAGGACATAATCCGCTTCAGAGGCACCAGGGAAGGTTCATCCATCTGGAACCTAGCCTGGCACAACAAAGCCTGGATTCAGACATACAGCTTTTGGGAAGTAAGGAATGGCAGAACAGCTAGAGTATGGGAGGACGCCTGGCAACAAGAACCCGGAATGGAGAAACCAGACAGGAAGGCACTCCAATAGGAGGTGATCACGCAAGGTAAAACCAGAGTCTACCAGTACTGGAAACAAGAAACAAATCGCAACAAATGGAGAATCTGGAACACTCTCACCCCACAGAATAGAGCCCAAACCGCAACAGCAGTAAAAGAGGTGGAGAAGGAATTGGGGAGACGAAAAATTGCACTCACAGAAGCAAATGACCAGTTGAGATGGGGAAAAAAAGACGATGGGGAATTCAATCTAAAAGAAGTCGGACACTATATCATGGACCAAGACCAAAAAGACCCGACGCAACAATGGGATAAGCTTTGGAACGACCCCCATTGGCCAAAAATAAAAAAATTTCCAATGGTTAATACTCCACAACCGAATTCTAACTTGAGAAAACCTAAGGAAAAGAGGATTCATAGGTCCTTACAGGTGTCACCTCTATCAATCCAAGGAATAAACAATGAACCATCTCCTTGACGAATGCACCTACACAGCAGAAATCTGGGACTAGGCGGCAGGTATCTTCCGACAGCCAAATAGGATCTGAGGTAACATCTCCGCAACTATCAATATTTGGAAAGAGAACTATAGTGAAAACGAAGAGGTGAACCTCTGTTGGACCCTCATCCCGAGAATGATCATATGGGCAATATGGAAGGAAAGGAACCAATGCATCTTCAGGAACCAAAGCTGGTCGAAAGGGAAGATCAAGGAAACAATAATCTCAATGGAAAAAGAAACGGTACAAGGTCACAACTGCCAGACAGGAAGAGCGCAACTCACAGACCAGGACTTCTGAATTCTAGAAGCCTTCCACCTGAAAGACGGATGCAACCTGTTAGCGATAATTCTTGTCAAGGGTTCGAGAGCATTCGGGTCTGCAGGTTGCACGAAATGCTTAAGCGCAGCACATAAAAGAAGTCCTTTGCAGACTCAAAATCAAGCGAGCGAGCAGTTTAGTCTTCAGCGGAAGGGTTTCAGCGATAGAGCGGAACAGCGGTTGATGGGAAATCGCAGGATGACCAAGTCGCATCAAGCATAGCGCTAAAAGTCCTAAGCGCAGTGTTGTTTCACGAGCTCGGGATTCGTAAGTTCAAAGGGCGGACCATGTCCCTTTGGTTGCGCGAGATTCTGAGTTACGAAAAAGTGTCCGGATGGAGGTCAATCGTCGCTGACTATCACGCCTCAGGACTTTGCAAAGGAAGAAGGCCAAAGTCCGATAGTCTAACTCGCGAGGTCCCAAGTGGCGAAAGGCGCAAGTATTTGGGCCTTAGCCAACGGTTGCATGCATGAAAAGCGCCCAAAGGCGGGCCCGCATTATCGAGGAGCAGTCTCAGCCGTCCATCTAAAAAAGGACACCTGGCGCGTGATTAGGCTCCCCCGCCTTCTCGCCCATCGTGACCTCAAAAACGCAAGAAGCAACTATCTCATATCCCCGATTTGTGAAGTGCCGAGGACATCCCGGCCTGGGCCCACTACACCGCCGAGAAGATCTCAGCCATCCATTGAAGAGGGACACGTGGTGCGCGATTAGGCTCCTCGCTTCCTCGCCCCTCGCAACTTTTATGATCAAGGACCAGCCTCTTCCAGCCGCGAGTCACGAAGTGCCGAGGACATCCCGGCCTGGGCCCACTACACCGCCGAAAAGATCTCGGCCATCCATTGAAGAGGGACACGTGGTGCACGATTAGGCTCCTCGCTTCCTCGCCCCTCGCAACTTTTATGATCAAGGACCAGTCTCTTCCAGCTGCGAGTCACGAAGTGCCGAGGGCATCCCGGACTCGGGCCCACAGTCTTGTCGAGGTGATCTGAACCGTCCATCCAGAAAGACGCGCGGTGTGCGATCGGGGCTCCTCGCTTCCTCATCCCTCGCAACTTTGAAGCACGAGGAACAGCTTCCTCCCATCCACGAAGCGCGAAACGGCCAAAGTGCCTTTGTAGACAGGTACTGGGTCACGGCCCGTGGTCATTTGAGAAAGAAAGGAGCTATGCGAAAAGGGGGCCAAAGGCGCCGAGTCCAGTCGCCGAACGGATCGTTCGATCTCCAGGTATCATCTGATACGATCTCGCTCCCGGCCTTCGCCTGAAGTAAATGAAGGCGAGAAGGAGTAGGTGAAACCTCTCCTCATACATTAAGCGTGAGGTATGGAAGTTCTGGCAAGCGGTCCACTCGAGAGGATCCTGTGTACCCATTTCCTCAAAGAAGCCATGCCGAAGTCTTCGAAGAGACAGAAAATTTTGCACACGCTAGCTCGGCATTTAATAGCTCAGCTACCCTCCCCCTGCAGGGGCCATGTGCAATTAAGATGGAGACAGACAGAGAAAGACGGTCTGGATTTGACTGAAAAGACACCAAGCCTTGGGTGTCTGGGCACGCCTCTGTTGGGCGAACTTTCCTGAGTATATAGGCTCAGTCCTTGTAATTTTGTAAGCATCAATGGTTGAGCAGAGCTCCCGGTTGTAAAACTTTAATGAAGCACTGATACTCTGGTTATGTATAGACTTCTGAGACTTCTTGCCTTATGAATGCCAGTTTCTTTTTACATCTTTGTTACGTTGTGTTAGAGCAACTCGGAATTGGAGGATCCAGTCGAGCTGTAGCCATTATAGGATGATGTTTTAATAGATCACTGTAATGATTGCGTTGTCTCTAATCAGTCCTTGTGATTTTCCCAACGCTGAATGACCTGGAATTGGAGGATCCAGTCAAGTCCCCTCTCAGTTCCTTGAGACCCTGAACCAAGCAGATATTGCATTCAGAGTCTTTCTTCTGCAAATGACCGAAAGCCTGTTGCCCAAAGTCGTTTGCTCGCCTTTCTCACTAAGTCTTCCACCTGTTCACCTTTTAATCAACCCACTGGCTGAAGTTAGGATTCCAGACCTCCTTTGTTCTTTACGTATCAAGCCCAGTCCCTGAGTTAGAATGATATCACTCTGAGTCTCTACCCATTTGATCACCAACCTATTAAATCATGACATTAAACTGATGGGCGTCGGGCTCTGCTCCTGCAAGCAATCCAGGAGTGACTTCCAACGCTAACATAACCCCAATCAGGTAAGACGGCCACCACAACTCTAAGTAGGTGAGTGCAACTGGAAACCACCACTAGTAGGCTCCCTCAAGATGAATTTCGGTGAGGCCTCGAAAGGAAACCTAGGATGAACAATAATGGGAGGAGTAATCAGGGATAGTAAAGGAAATATCATCCAGTTGTACGCTGGGATTCTGGGAAACTCATCCGGTAACGTCGCGGAATTCGGAGCCCTAGAGACCGGCCTAGAGATTCTAAGCCGGGAAAGGATGACAAACGTCATAGTGGATGGAGACTCCACACTGGTTATCAACACAGTAAGGAGACTCCAAAACGGTACCAGAGTGGGAAAAATTCAGAGGCACGGGCGCTTGGCATAATCCCTGCAAAAAATTCAGGAGCACTTGCAGAAGGGGATCGCAGTGGAGTTGTGTTGGGTACGGAGGTCAGCAAATGGACTGGCAGACAAAATCGCTAATGAGGGGATCGACAAGGAAGGACCAAAACTGGACACTATCTAGAGTAACATCCCGAATGGTCAGTTCCAAACAGAATGCATCCAACTAGCGGAAAAAGACTGTGACGGCAGCTGAAGTACGAACGACCACATTGAGGATGGAGGCGCAGAAATAACTGAAGGACACATAGAATCTAGGCAAAATCTGATAGCCC
The DNA here is from genome assembly GCA_009831015.1 of Picea engelmannii. Classification (NCBI taxonomy): domain Eukaryota; kingdom Viridiplantae; phylum Streptophyta; class Pinopsida; order Pinales; family Pinaceae; genus Picea; species Picea engelmannii. The sequence goes on from ML782657.1 coordinate 373,776, forward strand.
ACCACACAAACACAAGTTACAATGCAGATCCAGGTCACAAAATAAGAGGAGGTACGACACCATGATCCTATCAATAGGAAGAAGTACAGGGGTTGTCCGTGGGAAATTAGAAAATTTAATCAACAGGTGGCAAAGGACAAAAGGGTTTCCAATGGTCGAGTACGGGTACACCTCACCCAAGTACAGATACGGGGAGTGGTAATGATTGTCATACAACGTGCGGGGCAAAGGATTGGCGCAGAGATGACGGCAGGGCTCCCAAGAGAACACACTCTGAAACAGTGAAAAGGGACCAAAAGGTACACCTTTATGAGCGGCCCATGATTGTTGGGACGAGCCCGCAATCGGGGAAATCCCATAAAAGAAGAAACACCAGGAATAGCCACAGACCAGAGAGAAGCAATGACAGAGCCCATCTTACATACCAGGAAGGGGCGAATAGGAATAGAAGAAGAACCCAAGACAAAAACCACCACAAGCAAGCCGAGATGGTAAGAATGAAGAAAACCCATAGTAAGAGAGGCCCCCAAGGAAAAGAACCTTCGACAAGCGCTCGAAGGATTACAAGGATGGAGAAAGCGGCCAGAGAAGCCAAGGGTACCTTGCTCACGCAGGTCGATCCAAAGGGCAAAGCGATCATCAATAGCTGGTAGAAAGAAATCAACATTACATGCAAGGGAAAAGCCTGGATAGAACTAATTCAAGAAGCAAACGGGATAAGGGACCTAGGGGCTACACAACCTAGAACAACCCTCTACCACAAAACGATGGAGGAGGCCTGGCGAACAAAAATGTTGATAGGCAAGATGAATGTTGCCCGGAAAGAGACCATCAGGGAGGCTATCAGGGACCACAAGAAGGTGCTCACAAAAATTTTGAGTCACCTCAACAACCTGGAGGCCAGTGCAAAAAGACTAGTTGAGGACCAGAGGAGCCAAAAGGAAAAAATGGAATGAATGGCAGGCCAATTCCACCTTTACTTATGCTATGTCCACCACATGGAAATCACTCCAGTAGACCGGAGCGAAACACCGGCTTGTATCAGGAAGATGTGCACGGTGGAGCAGAGGAAGGAGAACACGGCAAGAAAGGATGGCGACACAAGACATCCCATCATCCTAGACTAGCACAGGTTCAGCCCCAGGTCAAGTTGTTTTCAGTATAGTAGCTACCCCTGTTTTTTTTTTGTTATGTTTTTATGTATATGTTAAGGTTTAGTCTTTCAAACTAGTTTCCGGAGGACTGGGTCAGTTTCTCATGGTGGCAGCCCAACCCTCCCCTTGCTATCTCAGACAGCGCAACACTGGGATCCCTGATCTGGTTTCCTTTTTGGAAGATCAATGGATTCCCCTTGTCTTTTTTGTATCATAACTTCTTTCAGTAATACAAGATTTCACACTCACTTACAAAAAAAAAAAGGAAAACTTACTACTCTTTTTCAACCTCTTCGAGCCAATGCTCAATGCCTCACAACGACCCATTAGAGTCGACTCGACTGCCTACTTTGGAGATGCAGCATTAAATTAATATATGTTTTATTTGATAGCTATGTGTTATCACTTGTGGGGATTTTTCATACTTGCTCCTTGAATTCATTAATGTATGGACTCCCAATGATCAGTCAATGTCATAAAAACTTGCCAATTTGAACTCATTTTATTATCATGGATGTTTAACGTTCTGATCCTTTGCTAGATCAACTTGTTTTTAGTGTTGTCGTATGTATTAAATTTTGCAGTGTTTATTCACTATCGTAAATGAATATTTTTTTAGGTACTTTCTTATATATTAAACTTTGCAGCATTTACTTATTACGATGTATTTATAATGGGATAGCTAGATAAATTTTGTCTGCATGTCATTTAAGTAGTGGGTACAATAAATGAGTAGATAAATTTTGTCTACTTATCATTTAAGCAATGGGTACGATGAGATTTGATAAAGTTGTACTTCTACATATACAAACACGATAGTATTGATATCTCAGTACAATCAATATCCATATCCAAGTGACTCAAATCCAAAAATTACACTCTTACACTTATGAGCCAGCATAAAAACCTAAAACTCAAAATATTGAAAATTATAGTAAACATATAAATATACACATTGATACATACAAAACTTGCCTTACGTTTGAAAAATGACTTTTTTAAGTTTCATGAATACAAGGGAAAACATAGTGGGGGAGTAAGGATGTGGAGGAGAGGGTTTTGGAAGGGTGTATTCCCCAACACTACATATTTTGTCTTTGCAATAGTTGAGTACTTATATTTCAATGGAGATCTTTGTTATTATTTTCTATTCTACAGGTATGGAACACATAAACGGGCTATAGTTTCTACACATTTGACGGTCATGAAGCACCTGTCTATTGTGTTTTTCCATGACCTAGTACCACTCCTCCCAGTGGTTCTAGAACAAAGTAAAAGAAAATAAGTGGAGGCATGAGTGTCCACAAGCTGAGAAGTGTAATAGGGACAATCATTTTCCACACCCACAACTACGATTCAGATGCCACGAATTGTCACCACACAAAAGGACATAAAGCAAATGTCCAGGTACTTGATTTGGTACTTGATTTCTATAAGTATTTTGGTACTTTCACAAGAATTTAACATATATTTAGTATGAAGATTACTTGCGACTATTTTCTTTGTAGAATTCTAATTTGCAAGATTTGAAGTAGCGTTAAAATGATTATTTTAAATTTTCTTCCACATCTGATAATCTTCTGTGAATTATTGCAATTCATTTTTGTGAGACAATTGGCTTAGGTTGATGGACAGTTGGTTTGGATTGTTGGTTGTCATTGATGTCAACCCTTGGAGAGTGATAATGTAGATTGATGTCAACCCTTAGAGATTGATGTCAACCCTTGGATAAGTCTGGTAGTGAATTCGGATAGCACAAAGGTATGGGTAAGGGACCTGATTTTGTTTGAGGTATAATGGTGTGAATATCAGTGAATATGCACGTAAGACTATTCTAGATGGATAGTTCATGTCATTCCATTTACAGTGATATGTGGAACGTCACATAACTCCTCACGGTTAGAGAGTTATGGCCTTGTGAAGTTGGAGAACCCTCCTGAGTTATCTAGAAGCCGCTAGAAGGTCAAATAAGTCAATTTATTCTAGAAGCTCCTACAAGAAGTTTACTAGTCAAAGTGGTTGTAACTAAGAGTTAATCATGAGTTAAGTTGTTGCAAAAAGAAAATAATTAAAAATAAATTAGTTGCAACTAGAAGTGGTGAGTTTATTATTTGTGGATAAAGTGGTTGTAAGTGGACAAGTGGTTAGAAGTGGGTTAGCCCTAAAAGAAGGAAGTTGGGTAAAGGTAGTTAGAAGATAACCCCTTGAGGAAGCCACTTGGAGAGTATAAATAAGAGAGCAAGGGTCTCCTATTAGCACCTAATGAGCACATTGAATATCTATTATTTGTGAAAAGTCTATTGCAGGTACTGATTGAAACATCTAAAATTATGCAACTCTGAGGTAACAAAGGAGGATTGACGGTGAAAGTTTCGGAGTTGCAACATTACTGAAAAAACCATAGTTTTTTAGGTATACGCAGGATGTAGTGGAGGAAGTCATGTACATACATGATCTATAGTGGAGGAAGGCCATACATACACGGGATGAAGAAGGGTAGGGCACGTACATTTGTAAAATCCATGAAAAATTGAGTGTATGAGGATGCCAGGTCCCTGGAGTCTGAAAGCAAGCTCCCAAGAAGGTCTACAGTGATCAGGTACAACAGATCTATCTACATGTTCAAAATGGTATGTCATATTCCTATGTGTAGTTGGATATTATTGTCTACATGAGATATGATTATGGGAGATTGAGGATTTTCCCTAGAGAGGTTGTTGGTTGTATGGAACATATTGTATGAGTTAGATCTACAAAAATACAGTGTTAGTTATGCTACGTACTTATCAGTAAGGTTATGGAACTTTATTTATGAGGTGTATAATGGATAATGTTATACTAGCTAGAGGTATATCATTGATCTATTGAGTCATATTCTTGGCACATGTCTAGAGGTATTATTGTTGCATTATACTTGTTGTAGTGAATGGTTTTGAGGCAGATTTGGTGTAGAACATGGTTGGTGTATGTGTTAGTTTTATTGTATATAGTATGGTACATTGTCATAGGCTTTTGCTAGTGGTATTGATATATGATTGGTACACACTTGAGGCTACATAACAATGATGTTTTGGCGCATGGTTTGATGTAAGGGTTTATGGTATTTGGATCATGGATTGTGTGATGTATTTATAGAGGACTTTTGTTGGTTATATTGGTATATGTATTTGGTATATGGTTGAGATACATGTTGGGACCTATAGTTGTTGAGTTGGCACATAAATGAGGTCTATGGTATGGTGGTGTTGGTACATCTTGACGAGTCATAGTTTGACTTGTTGATACATGTTGGTACATTATTAGAGGAACTTGTTAATAGTATTGTTGGCACATAGTTTATGGATGATGTGGCATATATGACTTGGTATACTTTTAGAAGCACATCTTGATCTTGGTACATCTTGTCGATGTTTGTGAGTATTCTTGGGTGATGCACATCTTGGTGATAGTGTGCATATGGTTCAGAGTTGTCTCGGTAACTGATCTTGGTGAGTAGATCTGATTCGGTTGTTGTGACAAGATGTGTTCTGCATAGTTGATGCACTTGTGATGGTACTGGTTGTGTGAGTGATTGATTTACATGGTTGATAGTACATATCGATTGGTATAGATTGATTGATATGGGTTACAGGTTGATGTGACAGAGGCAGCAAAGTGTCTGAGTTTCAAAAATGTGAAAAACCTTAGCTTTCTAAAGGTGTACACAGGTTGCAATATATACGGGACACGTACATATGCATGCTACAGTATTGACAGGGTGCGTACATACACATGTTGCAGCATATACAGGTCATGTATATGTTAGTTTTTGTTGGTACAGGCTGATTACTGGTACAAGTTGATTACAAGTTATTGGTACAGGTTGGTTACAAGTTGTTGGCACATATTGGTACAAATTTACAGTGGCATATTTGACTGTGACAATGGTTTCATCAGTTATTTGGCACTTATATTTCAGGGCGGTAGGACAGGGCAAGGACAGGTGGTTGTATCCTCGTTATGGTTGTAGCCAGAGAATTGGAGAGTTCGAGCTTCCCTCAAGTTGTACCCTAAGAAACTAGGGGGTTGGATCCTCCTTCTAGTTGGAGCTGGAGAATTGTAAGTTGGTGCTTCCTTGAATGCAATTCTTTGACATATAAGAAAATAATTATGTCGTTTTTTCCTGTATAGGGTTTCCACATAAAATACTGGTGTATTTTGTATTGTACGGATGTGTCTATTATTGTTTGTTATGCATTGATGGATGTTAATGTTTATGATGCATTAAGATATTGATGATGAATTGATGAACATTGTTGAATAAGTTAAGAGAATATGCATTGTAGTTAAAAGGATTAATAGTGGTATAAATTGCTCGTTATTGATTCGCCCCCGCCTTCCCGCCTCTCTCAGTAATCTAACAATTGGTATCAGAGGAGGTCCTTCAGGAAACAATTTAACCACTAGAAGGAGATCATGGAATGTACTGAGAATGGAGTACCAATGTTTAACGGTCAGTATGGTCTAAGGTATGAGATGTGGAGCATAAGGACAAGAACCTTTTTAGAAGCACGGGGATATGATATTTGGTATTCACTTGTGATAGGATACAATGCTACAAAGAAATGAAAGACTACAACCAAGAAGGAATTGAAGAAGAATAACAAATCTGCCATGGACTTCATTTTGGAAGGACTATATGATTCAGTTAAGGACAAAGTGGGTAAATGTTCATCGGCTAAAAAACTTTGGGATAAGTTACATTATATATACTCTTCACCCATCATAGAGTCAAAGAATTCCAAAGAAGATGCAGGTACATAACAGGAAGAAATATGTTCATCATGTCAGACATATTAAGAAGAAGAAGAGTACGTAATCAACAGAACTATGTTTTTTTGCTTTAATTGTGAAAAACGCGAACATCTTGAAATTGAATGCCCTGAAAGTGATGAGATAGAAAATCCAATTGAAATAGAAACAATTACGAAGCTAAATTGATCAGTGCTTTAGATGAACTAAAGAAAGAAAGACAAGAAAACAAGTCACTCAAGAAAGAATTGATGAAGCAAAAGGAAAGTGTTCAAGGTTTTGAAGAATCTCAGCATGTCATCAAGAATTTAAGAGCTCAACTAGAAGAGGCCAGAAGGATTGAAGAAAATATTGAAGGTCAAAACCAATGGTTTCAAGCCAACATAGCAACACATAAGGAAGAAGCAGAAAAGAGAGAACAGATACTGACAGATAATCTTCAGGAAATAACTAACGATCTAAACCAGCTTGAGGCAAAGTTTGGTCAAGAAGAGAAAAGACTTGAAGAAGAAATAATCACATTAAATATCCAACTTGAAGAAGCGAAAAGAACAAAAATAGTCATGAAGTCTTAGATGATGAAGAAAGAAGAAAAGATTGAAGAGCTTGAAGAATAAGTGGTCACACTAAGAGTCAAAGTTGTCAAGCTCAGCAAGAATGTTGTAGAGACAGAAGCATCCACATCATCAGTTGAAGTACCAGAAAGAAAGAATGAATAGAAGCCAAAGACTTATGCAGAAGTAATCAAAGGTTCAATGAAGAAGGATGCAATCTCCTAAAGAAGAACATTCCAGAAGTGCAGAAGACTACCAAAAAAGACCCTCCATGTTCAAGCCACAAAGAAGCCTCAATCGTGATCATGATAAGTCAAGGAAGGAATTCATAAGGACTACACCACAAAGAAGATCATTCACTCCCATGTATGTAAATTTCTTTTATGGTCATTGCTTTTAGTGTACTAACTTTGGACATAAGGTTGCAGATTGTAGGGATTATGAAATAAATGTTCAAGCAAGAAATACTTATGTGGCCCCTCATAGCATTGAATGTTACAAATCCCACAACTGTGGTCATATAGCTTGAAATTGTAGAAGCATGATAGTGCCATCCACGAAGAAAGAAATAGATAGCAGATACATTAAGATTTGGAAAATAAAAGAACAAGAAGAAGAGCACGTGAATAAAGAACAGATCTCAGAAATCACAAGACTTGCCATAGTACGAGAAAGACAAGGAAAGCAAACAAAATAAGAACAGGTCTCGGGAATTATATTATCGGAATCCGTAGCAGAGTAAGATAATAATGACGAACATGTGATGAAAGAACAAGTCCTAGAAATCGCACTCTTGGGATATATAGTAGTACAGGATCATGATCAATCTACAGGAAAAAAGGAAGATGTTAGAATCTAGGAAGAGAACAGGAAGAAAGAAGTCAGAGTTCAGAGAGATGATGAATCTACATAGGAAGATGATGATTACTTCGGGAAGGTATTTTTCTTATCCATCTGGCTTGGAGACTCCCAACATTATGAATATTGAACAGGGGGAGTCTAGATAGCATCTCTACAGATCAGTTATTTATCTTTTGAGCAGTTTGAAGTGTTTGCAAAGATAGATTAAGAGCAGTCAGATAACATGAGTTGATGATTGTATTCAGGCAGTTGTATCATTAGTAAAGGTTGTTCCAGACATGCATAGTTTTGTATGCAGATAAAGAATATCAGTGGACACATTTGATGATCAATTGCAGCCGAGAAGACTTCATAAAAGTACTGTGATAGATGGGTCATCATTATGGATAGTTAAGTAGAAGAGTCATGGACAATATGGATAGAGATGGATTAGCATCTTTGGACAGATATATGACAGTGGATGAGAGCATGGATTTAGAGATTGGGTTCACAGATTTGTTCAGAGAGTGGGTCGTAAAGTGGTTCAGAGTTAAAGGAACATTATCATAATGGATGATAATGATACATGAATATTTGAATGCTTGTTCTTGAATTTTTTTCATATGTGTCAGTTGATTACACAAGGAAGCACCAATGGACAAAAACTCCAAAAGGAAGCAGGTACAGGAAGACCTGCATGTAATTTACACAAAATCTTGCAAAGAAGTCAAGGGAGAGAAACGAAAGTAGGAAGACGGGTAGAAAGATCATTCAGAGAATTTTTCAGACAGAGAGGTAAGAATAGAGGTATGATTTCAGAAGGAGAGATGATAGAGATGATCAAAGAGGGAGTATTGGCAGCCATGCCATCAACATTGCATCAGAGTGGTACCATTTGTCAAAGGGGGAGATATTATTCAAATGAAGGGAGAGAGATTAATCAGAGCCTTAGAGACACATAGAAATATCAAAGGCATTTAGACAAGGAGAGAAGCCCCAAGAAGAGTTCATTCAAGGGGAGCAGCCCCAAAGGGATATACCCTCTGCCATTCATGTCAAAGGGGGAGAGATAGAAACATTGATGAGAGTATGAGCATGAATGTTATCATTACTGAGTGTTGCCATCAATGTTGGTGTTGTCATCAATGCCAAAGGGGGAGATTGTCAAACAGTTGGCTTAGGTTGATGGTCATTTGGTTTGGATTGTTGGTTGTCATTGATGTCAACCCTTGGAGAGTGATATTGTAAATTGATGTCAACCCGTAGAGATTGATGTCAGCCCTTGGAGAAGTCTAGTAGTGAATTCCAGTAGCACAAAGGTATGGGTAAGGGGATCGAATTTGTTTAAGGTATAAAGTCATGAATATCAGTGAATATGCATGTAAGACTATTCTAGATGGATAAGACATGTCATGCAATTTCCGATGATATGTGGAACATCACATAACTCCTCACGGTTAGAGATTTATGGCCTTGTGAAGTTGGAGAATCCTCATGAGTTATATAGAAGCCCCTAGAAGGGCAAATAAGTCAATTTATTCTAGAAGCTCCTAGAAGAAGTGTACTAGTCAAAGTGGTTGTAACTAGGAGTTAATCACGAGTTAAGTTGTTGAAAAAAGAAAATAATTAAAAATAAATTAGTTGCAACTAGAAGTGGTGAGTTTACTATTTGTGGATAAAGTGGTTGTAAGTGTACAAGTGGTTAGAAGTGGGTTAGCCCTAAAAGAAGGAAGTTGGGTAAAGGTAGTTAGAAGATAACCCCTTGAGGAAGCCACTTGGAGAGTATAAATAAGAGAGCAAGGGTCTCCTATTAGCATCGAATGAGCACATTGAATATCTATTATTTGTGAAAAGTCTATTGCAAGTACTCGTTGATACATCTAAAGTTACGCAAGTCTGAGGTAGCCAAGGAGGATTGACAGCGAAAGTTTCAGAGTTGCAGAATTACTGAAAATACCCTGGTTGTTTAGGTATACGTGGGATGCAATGGACAAAGTCGCATACATATGTGAACAGCAGTGGACGAAGGCACGTACATATGCGGGCTAAAGAAGAGCATGGTGCGTACATCTGTAAAAGCAATGAAAACTTGAGTGTATGAGGATGTTAGGTCCCTAGGGTCTGAAAGCAAGCTCCCGGGAAGGTCTACAGTGATGAGGTACAACAGATATATCTATAGGCTCAAAAAGGTATGTCATATTCCTATGTGTAGTTGGAAATTATTGTCTACATGAGATATGGTTATGGGAGATTGAGGATTTTCCCTAGAGAGGTTGTTGGTTGTATGGCACATACTGTATGAGCTAGATCTACATAAATACAATGTTAGTTATGTTAAGTACTTATCAGAAAGGTTATGGAACTTTGTTTATGAGGTATATTATGGATAATGTGATACTAGTTAGAGGTATATCATTGATCTAATGAGGCATATTCTTGTCACATGTCTAGAGGTATTATTGTTGCATTATACTAGTTGTAGTGCATGGTTTTGAGGCAGATCTGTTGTAGAACATGGTTGGTACATGTGTGAGTTTTATTAGTATATCTTATGATACATTGTGAGAGGATTTTGTTGGTGGTCTTGATATATAATGGTGCACACTTGAGGCTACATAACATTGAGGTTCCGGCACATGGTTTGATGTAATGGTTTATGGTATTTGGATCATGGATTGTGTGATGTATTGATAGAGGACTCGTGTTGGTTATATTGGTATATGTCTTTGGTATATGGTTGATATACATGTTGGGACATATAGTTGTTGAGTTGGCACATAAATGAGGTGTATGGTATGGTGGTGTTGGTACATCTTGATGAGTCATAGTTTGACTTATACATGTTGGTACATTGTCAGAGGCACTTGCTAATAGTATTGTTGGCACATAGTTTATGGATGATGTGGCATATATGACTTGGTATACTTTTAGAAGCACATCTTGATCTTGGTACATCTTGTTGATGTTTGTGAGTAGTCTTGGTTGATGCACATATTGGCGATAATGTGCATATGGTTGAGAGTTGTCTTGGTAATTGATCTTGGTGAGTAGATCTTATTTGGTTAATGAGGTTGATGTGACAGGTTTTTGTGATAGGATGTGTTCTGCATAGTTGATGCACTTGTGATGGTATTGGTCATGTGAGTGATTGATGTACATGGTTGATAGTACATATTGATTGGTACAGGTTGATTGATACAGGTTACAGGTTGATGTGACAGAGGCAACAAAGTGTATGAGTTTCAGAAAGGTGAAAAACCTTAGCTTTCTGAAGGTGTACGCAGATTTCATTATATACAAACCGTGTACATACGCATGCCGCAGTATTGACAGGTCATGTACATACACATGTTGCACCATATACAGGTCAAGTATCTATTAGTTTTTGTTGGTACAGGTTGATTATTGGTACAGGTTTATTACAGGTTATTGGTACAGGTTGGTTACATGTTGGCACAGATTGGTATAGGTTTACAGTGGCATATTTCACAGTGACAATGTGATAGTGGTTTCATCAGTTATTTGGAACTTATATTTCAGGGTGGTAGGATGGGGCAAAGATAGGTGGTTGTAGCCACCTTCCGATTGTATCCAAAGAACATATGGGATTGTAGCCTCCTTCTGGTTGTAGCCGGAGAATTGGGGAGTCAGAGCTTCCCTCAGGTTGTAGTATTAAAAACTAGGGGATTGGAGCCTCCTTCCAGTTGGAGTTGGAGAATTGGAAGTTGGTTCTTCCTTGAACGTAATTCTTTCACATATAAGAAAAGTATTATGTGGTTTTCTCCCGCATTGGGTTTCCACATAAAATACTGGTGTATTGTGTATTGTGTGGATTTGTCTATTATTGTTCATTATGCATTGATGGATGTTAATGTTTATGATGCAATAATATATTGATGATGAACTGATGAACATTGTTGAATAAGTTAAAAGAATATACATTGTGGTTAAAAGTATTAATAGTAGTATAAATTGCTCATTATTGATTCTCCACCCCCCCACCCCCCCTCTCTCAGTAATCCAACAATTTTCTCTATAGATGTTGATGGGAAGATTAAAGCATGGTTGTATGATCCTCCAACATGTAAAGTTGACTATGATGCTCCTGGCCATGAGTGCACTAGAATGACTTATAGTGTTGATGGATCATGGTATTATGAAATGTTCTACATTATGGGCATATGACTTATAGTTTCAATCGATCATGGTATTATGTAATGTTCTACATTATGGGTATATATTGGGAGTTTTGAATGTAGAATAAGGATAGCAGTTTGGCTTGCTTTGTCAAGAGAACTTATTAAGGATATTTTTATAAATATTGGTTTATCTTATTTGGGATTATGCTTTTCACATGTGGTACAAGCAAAGAAGGAGAAGCATACTTAGTTGAGTCCATGGTTTTTAGCTCTTGGATGGACAGATTGATCGTTGGAATCTTATGAATCAAGTGTAAGGGATTCCTAGCTAGTATGATGAATGGATTCCTCCTTTATTTGTTTCAACCACAAGGTTTGACAAAACTATTCGGCAAGGACATCACCACTACAATGGCACTTGTTACCTTATATATCCCATACATGATTGGTTGTGGATATTCTAAGTCCACTTTCCTTGAAGTTATTTAGCCCATCCATTCTACTTTGGATGTGAAGTTTCCAAGTTGAGAGTGAATTTTCAATCTTCCTTATTATTAGTTGGTAATCATTTTTGGTAATCGTTGTTCCTTGACAATTACTTGTGATGATAGAACATCAATATTGTACTTTTTCCCTCAGTTTTAAATTTTTTTGTTATTTTTAGTTTTTGAAATTTTGCTATAGTGTTTAATAAAATTTTGAAATTCAATTTTATAGTAAGAAAAATAAATGTTTATTAATCATGTTATTAAATTTTTATTGATATGTTATAATCAAAGTTTTATTCTTAGTATGAAGTTAAATTGTAATTAGGGTAGTATCTGGTTTTACATATGAGATTAAGATTAAATGATACTCAAAATTATATGATATTATTGGACGTAGCCTTGAGGATGACCACAAGGAATAGTAGTTGTTTTTGGAATACTATTTTAGGTTGAAACTATTTTTTGGTCCTAGAGTAAGACTTAAAACTACTTTAAATTGACTAAGAGCTCATCTTCTACTTTAAATTGACTAAGATCTCATATTCTTCATGCGTAAGGAAACAAATTAACCACATCCATCTTCCTTATAAATCACCTAAGTCATTTTAAGTGGCATATTTTTTTTTGAATAGCAATAATGAATCACCTTACATTAATGAATAACAACCAATGACAATTTTTACCACATTAAAATAACAAGTAAAATTAGTAGCAAAGTTGTTTATGCATGCCTCATATGTCTCTTATAAACGTTTTAATACATTAGTTGTATATAGTATAAAGTGAAAACCTAAAGCAATTATGAAACACTTGCAACTTGTAATAATGTATTACTTATGTATAGCCTGAAAGCAAAAGAAAAGTGACAATGGCTACTCTATACCTTTAGTGTAAGCCTTTAAAGTGATAATGGCTACTCGGTGCCTTTAGTGTATGCCTTTAAAGATTGAAGTAGAATTAGATAAATCTGGTTGTTAGTAACTATTGACAATCTTAGAAGTGTAAATTGAAATTTTCAAAAGTTTTTTAAAATAAAATGATGCATAAAAGTTGTGGCATATTGGTCCTATCCATAACACTCCAAAATATGACCTAACTAGAACACATATGTTTTTTCTAGACTTATAAGCAAGAAAATGTCACTGATTATTGTTATTCAAGGAAAACCATGCCATCTGGAATAACCCATTGGTGGTCCCTAAGGGGGCACACTTTCACTCCTTCCAAATGCATCTAAGTCCTGGGTCGTTAACTTGTTTCCTTACTTCCGAGGAAAACAAGATTTTAACCAAACATAAATAGTTTTAAGTCATATTCCAAGACCGTATGAAAATTTACTTTATAATCAAAAGAATCAAATATTTTCTTTAAATATAAAATTAAAAAGATTTTAAAATTCATAAATTTTAAATCTCAAAATATTGCATCATAAAAATTATATATATATATGATGATGATGATGATGATTAACGTCCACTAAGACCTAATTGGTCTATCGGACCTTAAGAGGGTAAGTTATTACTTCTGATTCTTTAGAATTTTGTTTCTGTGCTCGAAAAGCATTAAGAGAAACTTTCCAAGATCACCATATTTTTGTTGAGTTAAGAGGTTAGGAAGGTTGGTAGTGTGATCAATATTTTGAAAATGAGATCTAATATGGGTATAGGCTGGACAATCTAAGAGAAAGTGCTTTTCGTCTTCAACCTTCTTAGTGTCACAAAGGTGACACACTCTTTCATCCCATGGCGTTTTAGGAATTGACCAATGCCCAGTTTCATTATGGAGCTCGTGAGAATTTGTTCTTATCTTAGCAGTGCTTATTTTTTTCTTTACACTTGGCAAAACAGATAGATAATTTTGATCTTCTAGATTAGGGTTGATTACATCTTTATAATACCTTAATTTTCTTTTTTCCTCTAACTCTTTATCACACCACA
>ML782657.1:406794-434664 GCA_009831015.1 Picea engelmannii
ACATGTGGCAACATAGAGTCGAAGTGAGCGATTAGAATGGAAAGGCAAGTCTGCGAGTATGAAGGTCTGCAAGTCCGAAAGTCATAATAGATGAAATGGCTAAATGTTGAGATACGTCGAGCAGACTATAGGAGAAGTGGAGGTATAACATGTAGGTCTGTGAGTCCGCAAGTCTGAAAGTCCAAAATACAAAAATAAACTAAGTGTTGGGGCAGACTGATATATAGGTAAAAGGAACATAATACAATTCTGAAAGTCTGCGAACAAGGTAAAGACGACTAAGTGTGGTAATCTTGATACAACAAAGAAAAGGGAAAAGGAGGAACATGGGAGATTCAGGAAGGAAAATTATAGAAGGGGGAAAGAATAGGTAAGAAAAGAGAAAGGGAAAATAGAAAGAAAGGGGAAGAACAAAAGGGGTTCAACATGTCTCTGATATGATGGAATGCTTCTCGTAATAAATATATAACAATTTTGACCCATTATGTGTTTGTTATGTATGAGTGGATGTGTGTGTATTGTTTTAATTCTTATTCCTAATATCTTATCAGACCTGAGTTACATGGATGCCAATTGCAGTGACTTGTCGTGTGTTTAAACCTTCATCCCTGTCACAAGACCTTATGGTCTTCGTGATCCCCTCTACATCTCGGGCGAGACCCTCCTCGGCCTTGGCCAAGGATTGATATGTCGATGCTTTGGGGTTTTTTGTTGGACAACTCTTGATGAACCCTGGGTCTAAAACTCCCTAGCATTAAGAAGGAAAGGATCAGATGCGCGCAAGCGTGGACTAAAAATGCCCAACAATTACCCAATTATATGGACAAAATGATAGAGGGTGTTCTTTATAAAAGAGAAGAATCAACTCAAACTTTATGAACATAGAAAAAGGAGTTAATAGAATGGGAAGACTCCAAATGGAGGATGAAAAGTAGATATTTGTGGTTGGCACAAGCGGACAAGAACACTAACTTCTTCCAATGTTATGCGAAACAAAGAAAAAACATCAATATTAATTGGGAAATGTAGATGAAAGATGGGAGGTTGGTCATAGAATTTAAGGAGATTGCATAATTAGGGGTTTCACACTTCCAAAGATTATACATGGAGCTAGAAAGGGAAAATGTAGCAGAGATGATCAAGTTAGCCTCTTTTTCCCCTAGGTTCATTGATGAAGATGCAAATGAGCGTCTGATGTTTAAAATTTCCAAGGCAAAGCAAAAAAATGTCATAGAGTCCATTCAGAGGGATAAAAATCTAGGTTTGGATGGATGGTCCATAGGTTTTATTTGGGATTTTATGATTTCATTAAGGAGGATATTCTCGTAGTGGTTGAAGAATACAGCTCGTCAAGGCAGGGACTTGGATCCATTAGCTCTACATTTATAACTTTGGTTCTCAAAACAAATAATCTCAAATATTTTAAGGAATTCAAACCCATTTCTTTTTGTAATTCTATTTATAAGTCCATTTCTAAAGTCATTAACTGAAGATCGAAAGGAGTTTTCTTTGACACCATCTCAAAAGAGAAATTTGTTTTTTAAGGAACAAATAGTTATGTGATGCTATAAAGGTGGCTGGAGAATCCTCACATTGAATAAAGACAAAGAAATATCGAGCTATGGTGATTAAGCTTGATCTCTCCAAAGCATGCGATAGGGTAAGCTAGTTGGAAATCAGGAAACTTATCATCGATATTAGGTGCAAGGTACCTTTTTTCAACTAGATAATGTGGTGTATACATTTTATTTATTTCTCAGTTTTGATCAATGGGCCATCCTCTAGCTTTTTTAAGCTAGCCAGAGGGCTCCAATAGGATTACCTACCGTCGCCACGCTTATTCCTTATAGTTTCAGAGGATCTAAGTTGGATGTTTAATGAGTATTTTAGATATGGCTCAATGAAAACTCTGAATATTAGGAGACTCTTGGTTTTTTCTCATTGGTTGTTTGTTAAATTATGTCTGACTGATTAGGAAGGGCACCCTAAGTGAAGCCCTGGAAGTTAGGGAGATTTTAGATTTATATGGTGAGGCTATTAGAATGGAAATCAATGCCTATAAATCTCAAATTTCTTTCAACAAAGTAACATGGAGTCAAGAAAACATAAAAGTGAGAAAATTTTCCTTTCAAAGTATTGAGTTCATCAAAGGCTTCAAACACCTTGGTTTTGTGCTCAAGCAAAATGATTACAGGTTTAGGGACTGTATCTTGTTATACCAAAAAGTGGAAAAAAAGGATTACCAATTGGTGCTATCAGTGGTTGTCTATTGGTGGAAAGTTGACATTAGTAAATCTATTCTTGAATTTGTCCTTGTTTATTAGCTCTTAATGGCATACATCCCGATAGGTCTACTGGAAAAAGTGTTTTCATTTCTTAAGGACAAGAAGAAAAGAAAAAATAGAATGGCCTTTGTGAAGTGGAAGAAAATAATGAATCCAAGTGCGACGATTGGATGGGGCCTAAAATAATACATTATTTTGGGAAGGGTATAGCTACAAAAGAATTATGGAGAATACTCACTTGTGAGGACCTTTGGCATTATGTTGTCTTACAAAAATAGTTGGACCCAATGGCATTTGAAGACTAGATCGAGACTCCGATAAAAACATGTGTACATGCCTCTATAATATGGAAAGCACTAGTACAATCATTCATTCTTATATGGAATTGGCTTAGCCTAGATAATCGGAAATTGAAAAAATGTGAGATTGAGACTAGATCCATGATGGGTTATGTTGGAAAGTATCTTCTTCCCTAGGACTTGGTAATAAGATTGAACAGTTTGGACATTACTGTACTAGCTATTGCAACATATCCTATGTCAAAAAGTATATGGAAGTAGGGATGGAAGAAGGCCAATATATTGGGATTCGAAGGTATTATGGCTAAGCAGTGGAAGGGATTCACTAGTGTTACTGGCTCCTATTCGTATAATAGAAGAAGAGGACTCTCCAATATGTTCCAAGAACCCATCTAATGGTAACTTCACTAGGAAAATAAGATATAAGGCCATGCTCAAGGAAGGAATTGAGGAAAGTTTCTAGTGGTGGAGCAAAATTTGGAAAGTAAAAGCATCATTGAAATCCATAATATTCATGAGGTTGTCACTAGCAAAGAAAACATAGATCTAGGATGTTCTTAAGAAAATATAAAGGTAAGGGCCCAACAACTTTGGCTTGAGTAAAAAATATGGAAAAGATATTGATCACTTGTTAATGCATTGTGAATTCACAAAAAAGGTCTAAGGATCTATCTTGGTTTTGATAAATGGCAAGGGCATATGGATTTGTTGCACCTCATATGGCGTGAAGTTCCACTTGTGATTTTCATCACAATGGATTGGTTTGCAACATGATACATATATGGATTGGGAGTGTAAGTTCATTTAATGATTTTGATGCCTTGGTTGATAGTTGATGAGATGCTATAGTCATGGGTAGCTTGATAGTATTTTGTTGGGTATACTTGATTATCATTAAGAGAAAGCATTACATCTTGACACTTAATTATGCGGTGTTCTAGCCTTCACTTTGTTAGATATTCACTTTATTAGATATTGATGGGATATTTGATGTATTTGTCCTTTAATAATAGTGTGCCATGAGTTCAAACCTAAGTTAACTTTGTATTTTATCTTTGTACTATGGTAGTGTTTTCCTAGAAGATATGGTACAACTCCTCCATGGAGTACATCCCTCATTGATACACATGTGGAGGTAAAATTATATTATTGTTATATTGTTGATGCCCCACTTTTTTCCATCACAATACACCTTAGATTATATATATTCATTGAATCATCCTATGGTGTTTTGGTTGGCACATATGTGGAATAGTACACCTTAGATTATATATTCATTGAATCATCTTATGGTGTTTTGGTTGGCACATATGTGGAGGTAGATTTATCTTATTTTATTTGTGATAGAGCCATCTCATTGCCTCATGTTTTAATCTTGTGTGGTTGGCACATATGTGGAGGTAGATTTATCTTATTTTATTTGTGATAGAGCCATCTCATTACCTCATGTTTTAATCTTGTGTTGAAGCATCACCTTATACCTTGGATAGTGGCACACATATGTGGAGGTCACTCTATATTATTTTATTGTGGGGTCGTTTTATTCATGAGATGAGCTAACCTTGGTACCTTTTAAACTCATGGATGCCAATGGAGATAATATCACTCATCGGGTCCTTTTGTTACCATGTGGTGGCATGTCTTATTTTGTTATCATGTGGTGGGGTGTCTTGTCACATGGAGCCATGATGTCTTCATGGCATATCTTATGGAATTGACTGGTCCCCTTCAAAATGTTGGTCCCCTTCATCACACATCACATTAGCCACTAGCCATTTGATTGGGTGGTCCCCTTCATCACACATCACATTAGGCATAACATAAGCTATGGAAATTATTTGGAGGTGATGTCATGGAGGAGAAGCCAAGCCTATATTTTGGTTGCGCATATCTTGAGATCTGTTTATGGGGTGACTTCTATACGAGTGCTAACTTGGTTCATGACTTATTTGGAGGAGGATGTCCACCTTTGGAGGTTACATTTTTTTTCCATTCGAGGATGATGTTTCACATTGAAGGGGATTTAGGAGTTCTACACTCTAGATCTAGGATTACACTTGTTATTTTGGGGATCCTTTGCATATTCTTAGGATTTAGTTTTTGAGACATTACACTCATAGCACATTCATCTATTGGAAGCTTGTACATGTGGCTTGACCACTACTTTTTTTTTATGTATTGTTGATTATGTCACGTGGATGATATTGTTTCTTTATTCCTCCCTAAGATAGAGTTAGGGTTTGCCTTAGACAATATTACTTAATTGTTGAGAAGAGTTGAGTTGAAACCTATAAGGATTTACTCTTTCATTTTGGTATGGTTGAATTGATAGGAAAAATCCCTCTATGCTTAGTTGAAGTTCATGTAGGAGGTGGAATCGAAGGTACAAGCAAGCATACGTGAGACTCTCTTTCCATTTTTCTTATTTCTTGGATATTTTAGGTTTATGTTGAATATCTATTGTATGTTCTTGATGGGATAAGCTTTGGAAGTCAAACTTTAGCACATGAGAAGAGACTAAGTGTGAGGTTGTAAACTCTCCTTAGCTCTTGACGTAATTATGGATGTTGAGGAAGATTTCTGCTATAATAAACAATCTAATGTGGCACATGTCAATGGCTCATTTCATCCTATGAGATTGTTATCGAAGATGTAACTTGTAGCTTTGGTTGTTTGTTCATTTGAAGGCTCTCATTCTTGGTTCTTTCCTTTATAATCTCGTGTTATGGTCCTTCCTTCAATACTCCATGGTTGCATATTATCTATTGGTTACATACTCTTAGTGTTGATGTTGCATCTTGTATAAGGGCCCTCATTTACTCTCATGACTTAAAATATCTACTTGGACTAGTCATGGCACATTGTTGATGGCTGGAATACGTCTTCTTCCATATGATGTCAAGCCCTCTTTGTTTGTATTATTTGACTACATAACCCTTGGATTGACACTAGTCTTAGCAATCTACCATCATCTATTTCTATAAAATATATCATACATTGTTTTACTAAAGCTACTCTCTTATATCACCTTGTGTCTCATTGTTTATCTTTGGTAATCCTATCTCAGGAAAGCCTCCTTTGAGCCGGAGAAGAGCTGACCAAAATTGAGAGAGGGAGTTACTGAGGTGACAGATGGTATCCCCTCTAAGTTAATGATAGGATATCACCAATCTTTTGTACTTTAATCTAAAGATGATAGCTTGTGAGATGACATGGATGAAGGTAGATTATTATATTGCATGAATAAATGGTATGAGCAAAGAGAATTCAAACAATTCATAGTTATTCAGTTAATAACATCCCAGGCTATCTAGCTAACAAGGAATGCAAGTATTTTTTAAGGTAAGGGTTCCCCTCCATTTCAAGTACAACAATAAATAAATTTTTTATATGAAGGAATTAAACTAATGCCAAAAACAAATAACCCAAGTCTTAACGTGGTTGGGGGGTGGTTAATACTACCAAACAACACCCAACGGTCCTTTAATCTTGTCATAGGATAGGATACAAACAATCAAATTGAACTCTTAGCACCTAACACACTCCTTGATGTAACATCCCCATTTTTAATCTCTAGTTTAGTGATGTATAATTTAAATACGATGTATGGTTGCAAGCCACAACAATGTAATATGTAAATGATGTATATTGAAAATAATAAATAAAATGTGTCTCTGGCTGTAGACGGACACGAACAAAGACTTGGGGACTTATTTTCCACAAGAGAGGCGAGTCTGGGGGGGGCAAGATTGCCCATGTCTATTAAACCCAAAACATCTTTCAAATTATATTTACTATGAACCTTCCATTTCCTTTTGAGTGTTTCCAAGCCCCAATCATTGAATACATGCAAGAGGGTTGGTGTGTGAAGTCACCTCATAGAGTTATTAAGAGCATGGGCCTGAGTACAATCAACCCTGGGAATTGCAAGAGTCAACATGTATGAGAGAAAAGGAGATTCACATGGGAAAGGAGAATAATTCTTACATGTATATTTTCAGACAACAAGAGAGTTTTGAAGGCTGCCATAGTGGGCACGTATAACATCTTGTTGGAGTTGTAATTTCATGGAGAGATAGGTTTCATGTCCTTAAGTAATATTTCAATCAATAAATTGTCAAGGGAGCAAGTAAATTGTTGTTGTGAGAATTCTTATTGTAGCTGGAGATTCATGGGGTCCCCAATAGAGAGATTTTATGTCCAACATGTGTTGGAACCCTGGAGGGAAGTGGGATAGTGTGAGGGACTGTGTGGTAGAGAAGGGGATCCCATTCCTTGGGTTGTGTGGGTTGAGGAAAAATAGAGTCAGTGGATTGGAATGGTTGTAGGAATTAACTTGCTGAGAGGGGACAATAGCCATCCTCAGGAACCACCATCTCTTGTGGATTCATAGCCCTAGCTTCGCGGTGACTTGTTGTTGGGAACTAGAGAAACAAGTCTACGATTGGGTGGAACGTATGTCCCCTATAGTAGGTTGCATGTTTATTAATAAGATAAGTTCTCATATTCATTATGTTTACCTCTATATAATGTTGAGTTTGATTGATGTGCATTTCACTTTGAGTATTAGCTCATTTATTGTTGTCTATTGTGGGTAAATGGTACATGTGAATTTGTGTTTATGTGATTAAATGTTGCAATGCATGTTTAATTGTTGTTGTGCATGTCTGAATCAATTGCATTCATGTTTTTAATTATTATGGATGATTGCAAGAGCTCGTATACCATGTTGGGTATTTTTCCGCATTTAAAATTTGGTATCATAGTTATATTTGGTCATTTTTAGTAGTAGTAGGACTCAACTTGGAGGTTGGGTACGTTACACTTGACCTAGCATGTGATGCTAGGATCAGAGAGATAGACATATATGGAGACTCAAAGGTAATTATAGGATGACTATTCAAGTTGGTGCATCAAGCATTAGTCAGGCCATCCATGGAGAAGTGTGTCAAGTTCCGACATATTATTTCATGCACATTTGTATAGAGGTAGATTTAGACACAAATTCTTTAGCAAAAGGAGTAATCTCCATGGACCTAGGCCTATTATAGATTCATAATACTGTGAAGGGCCTCTCCACACCACTTACTAGAACACTTTTATGATAATGGGGAGATGAGGTGACACTGTTTAGATAAACGACCCCTCTTCCTATCATATATGATTATCATCTTGGTGAGGAGTATTGTTTTAGTGAACAATGCTCACATTTACCTTTTTTGTCTAACTTGTACTAGGATTACTACAAAGATACATATAGCTAACTAAAAGACTCATGACAAGACTCTTATAAGACATTTTTTGTATTAGGTCGAGAAGCAATACATAAGTGTTATTTTTAAAAATAAAATGACTAGACTTTTTTAATTGGAAAAGAATGACTATGCTTTACGCAAATGGCTTTTAACAATCAAGTTTCAAAGGGACAGTGTAGGTAGATATATAAATATTTTAGAATGCAGATTTTCACAATTTATCATCATGGTAGTTAGTTTTTTGGAATAGAATTGTATCAAAATGTTGAAATGTCCCTAAAATGTTAGGAGTGTTTCAACACTTTGACACGGTTCGATCCCAAAAAAACTAACTACCATAATTAAATATTATCACTTAAACAACTAAGAATTTATATAGCTAAATATTACTACTTAAACACATTTAAAATTATTTAAATGGCATGATTAACCACTATGCAACCTTTATGCTATGTAAGATTCTCATATAGGTAACCATTATTTGGCCATTTATGTCTCTTAAAAATTTTCCACATAACTTTGACAAATTTCAACATGTAGCTTCCATCCACAAGGAATTCCCATTACTTTTAAAAGTTGGTTAACTATTCTTTATTAAATTCTAAATTTTTGAAATATCCCTTGAAAAGAATATCATAATTATTAAAATATGTTTTAAATAATTTATTAATTATGGAGTTTATGAAATTGATTTGAGTAATTGTTTAATAGAACATATCAGATAGAGATTTAAACATATCAAAATAAACACTAGAGATTTTAAATAAATCCAACAATTAGATTATGAGAAAACTATGTTTAAATGCAAGCTATAATGGAAATCTAACTTGAGAAAACTATGTTTAAATGCAAGCTATGCTAATGGAAATCTAAAACTATGTTTAAATGCAAGCTATGCTAATGGAAATCTAACTTGAGAAAACTATGTTTAAATGCAAGCTATGCTAATGGAAMTCTAACTCGCTTAAAGGCAGAGGTTTATCCAACAAAATAAAATAACAAACCTAATGGGGCATAAGATTTGGTTAAGAATTTCATGGAAAATAACTCATCACATACTTTGTATGATGTGTTACTAAAAGGGACACAAATATGTTGGTGGAATTTTTGTTTGAATGCCTTTTTTATGAAAAGGTGGCATAAATTATATAATTAAAATTCAATAAAAGAAATAGTGCCTTTGATCACTTCAATAGAAACAAAGTAGTTGGTGTTATTGGAGTCTCTATCCACTTCAAAACAAACAATTAATCAAAAAACAATTTAATAAAAAAGTGGAAGAAAGGAAAACCCATTAGTATATAAAATTTGCAACAATTAAATTTTAAAAATGAATTGTATATTTTTTAATAACAATTAAAAATTGAAAATTTTTGTTATGGGAGAGGTCATGATGAAACATCAAGTCCATAAAAACGTAACAAAATGTATCTCATATTTTCATGGATGAATTTTAAAATTTTTATTTTAAAAAATCTATTAATTAGAAAATTTATTTGCCTAAAGTTATTAAAGATCAAATATTGCACCATAGTCTAATCAGTGCTTTCATCAACCAAAATTGAGTAAAATGGGTTGTTGAAAATCTCATCTTTTAACTTTTTCCAATATACCTCTTCAACAGTTTGTAGAAACTCTTTTCTAGATGTTGTATTTATATATGTTGAGTATTCATCTGTTAGAGGCATGTGATGAGTGTTTTTATACCTATTCAAGTCACATATTGACTTATATACTTATAAAGGTAAATCATGTATGGCAACAAAATACATGTTTTCAATCATCGATATAATTCTCTCCTTCTTAGCATCTACCATTAGCTCTACAAGTTTAATAATTGGAAGAGTATTATGTTTGCTTTCACCCTATAAAAGTTGCAAAGCAAATTTATGAGGCTATGATGTTGCATGGATGTTAAACCATTGAATTGAAGAGTCATACTTCTGTCTTTAGCAAATGGAGTTTCCTTTTTAAATGTTACACATCATGAACACTTTATCATTTTGAACACCATTACAATCTTTTACAATATAAACCCATGGAAATCTTGTCTTCCATTTGGACTTGAATGCTCTATTGGGCCTCTTGGATGTTGATTCCTCTTCAAGAAGTTCTACACTATTTGATTCATGGTCTTCAAGTGGATATCATATAATTCATTTTCAGAATCACATGGTTGATTAGAGTGTTGAGGGATACCAAATGCATCAGCAAGTGAAAGTTGTTTTTTATCCTTTTTAGGATGACCGAGAGGTGACATTTCTCAATCATTTATACCTATATTCAATCAATGAAATAAAGAATATAAAAATACAAATTAATTGGGCTTAAAATCATTTGCATATAGAAGTATGCAATGTTCCTTGCAATTGCAAATAAGAAATATGAAAGAAAATCCTAGTAATTCGTACTACATGTTACAAAATAAATAAGAAATGATGTATAATATGAAATAGAAATCCTAGTAATTGGTACTCCATATTACAAAACCAAAATAATGATGTATTATAAGACTATTAATGGATAATATTCTTTCTGAATCCATTTAGGGTAAGTTTATTTTAGGTAAGTTTTTAAACATTCATAAAAGGAGAGTTTATCTTTGATTTTCCTATTTATCCATTACACTTATTGTGAATAAGTGGGTATTTCCCTGCCAAATGAACTCTTCTGTCTAGCCCCCACACAACTAGCAACAAAGAAAATTTAAGTAAAATCCCTTTCTCAACTGTTGATATGTTTTTTGTTTATTAAAATTTCATATCTCTTCTTTAAGACAATTTCACAACAAATTTGCAATAGATTTGGCACATAAATGAGGTTTCATTATACTCAAGACAAAAAAGCAGCTATTACATTTAGTGCAAGTGATAACAATTTCATTCAATCTGTCATAACAACAATTAAACACAACATATACAATTTTGATTCATTTATTATTTCTGACATGTAAATAACTACGTTGGAGTAACATTTAATATATTGGATCGGCCCCTTTTTATACACCAGGATCAACAAATGATTGGCACGATTTATTGAGAGAAGTAGAGGTGATTAAAGGCAACTCGATCTACATTGAAACGAATCTGGAGACCCCACAAATTGCAATAAATGATATGGCCCCTTTGATGACCCCCACGATCTAAAATAAATGGTATGCCCCCCTCTTTAAGATCTTCGCACTCTGCAATGAATGGCACGACCCAAAGAGAAAAGAAGAGGCAAGGAAAAACAACTTGACTTGTAGTGAAACATCTTCCATGGAGCAGCCACAACTCTGAAAATGCCCACAACTTGACAACTCATGCAACTACCTTCTTCAACAATGAATCCCAATGAAAGGTCTGAGCAATCTCTCCAACTTGACTAGCTAGGGTGGATTAGTCTCACCACCAAACACAATTGCTCAATGGTTTCCATCCCAGAGCCCAAAAAGCTACCACAACTCTCCAAATCGATTTTGAGAAAACAAATCATGAATGATGAGAATGAGCTCCGATTGCACTTTTATACCCCTTTTACCTTTTCCGCTCCAACAATTAAATATAAAGTAACTTTAAAAATCATCTTTTTAATATTCCCCCAAAGTCACTTTATATCGCCTTTTAATTTAATTATTCAATATCACCTTTAAATGTTGCTTTTTCACCAAGAAATATTAAATAATTTAATTAATTAATTCTCTTGCACTGACTATAGACTACAGGAATTAAATAGGCTATTAAGTCCTTCTGGAGAGATCACTCAGAAAGGGACATTACAGTCCTCCCTTCCCAAGATTGCTTTCCCTCGAGCAACTACAAGTTAGAGTGTTGCACAATCTGATCTCCTTCCCATGTAGCATCCTCCACTGGAAAATCTCTCTACCTGATAAAATATTCTTTGATTACTATGTTCTTCAATTTCCTCTCCCTGACATCCATAATATCCTCAAGAATCAACACCAATTGCTCCTCCTCATCTAGCGGGGGAAACTATGTTGAATAAGTGACATGTTGTATCAATGCCTTCTTGAGGCACAATACATGAAAAACATTATCAATCTTGCTCCCCTCTGGTAGCTCGAGCTCATAAGCTACTTCCCCAATGTTGAAATATTGTAACTTCGAAGAATATTCTAATTATATTTGAGTTATTATCTTATAGATCAAATCCCCTTTGTGGATTGATCATGTCAGGGTATTGTATAAGACCAAATCCCCTTTTGTGGATTGGTCAAACCATATTTATAGGGTAGTATTTGTAAAGTCGACCCCTAGGGTTTATAAAGTGGTTTTAACCACTCTTGGAAGAAGTCGACCCTACTAAGTGAAGAGACATAACCCTAGCACCTCCTCACTAGTATTTATAAGTGAGGGCAGTGACTCATTTGTTCACTCACTCACTCACTCATACTTCTAGTGCACATCTTTTGAAGGAAGTTGCAATTGCAAGAAGAAGAAGAGAGGCGCATGCTCAGTCCTATTCTATTCTTGGTGGTTTGGTCTTAAGTATTGGCATTGTACTGGCAATCTATTATTGAGGAAGTTTTTGTTGGGTTTTCTCCCCCATGAGGGTTTCACGGGATAAAATGTTGTGTACCTTGTGATTGTGTTTCTTTCAGTGATCCTACTTATGTCGTTGTTTTGGAAATGCTCTAATAAATTGAAAAGAACCTAATATCAGCTCTATATTTAACATGGTATTAGAGCTTAACTGAATAGATCACCTTTCACTAGGTATCCAAAAACGTCATTGTTGTCATACAAGAAAATTAGGGCTTTTTATTGGAAATAAATTTATGACTAAAAACCATCTAGGGAAGTGCTCCCTACCCTAGCGCATCATTTGATAGCTTGAGCACACCTTTTCAATGACCATAACCTCCGAAAATTCAAACCCTAGTTTTGACTGGTACCAGAAAACCAGGAAACCAGAACTAGTACCAAAAGTACCGGTCCAGATTTGTGGAGGTCAAGTTTCAAGGGGTAAAGCTTGGATTTTTTGAAAACATACAGCTCCAGCCTACTTGCCTCAGCCCAGCGCATCTCCTAGTAAGTTCATATTCATTTTCTTAGCATTTCCATTTCTGGTCATTTTCCTGGCTCTGAGTCAAGATGTCTGCAAGCACCAAGATTGTTGACAAGTTAGAAGGTGTGGAAAACTTCCATGCATGGAAGAACATAATTTGACTCATTCTTGAAGAGAATGACCTTGCAAAATTCTTAAAAGAAAATGTATCGGAACCCGAAGAAGATGTAGCCAAAGCGAAGTACAAGAAGGATATGGTTAGGGCCAAAAGGATCATTGCAGACTCCATTAAATATCACTTGATCCCTCAAGTGTCTTCTAAGAATACTCCAAAAGAGATGTTTGATGCCCTAACCAGAATGTATGAAGGAAAGAACATTAACCGGAAGATGAACTTGAGAACCCAACTCAAGAATATAAAGATCCAGAAAGGAGAAACAATTCAAGACTATTTCTCTAGGGTTACTCATTTCAAAGAACAATTAGAAGCAATTGGAGACAACTTGGATGAATATGAACTCGTCATGACAACTCTTAATGGTCTCAAAGGACCTTGAGATACCTTCATCCAAACCATCTGTGCAAGAAAGGAGAAACTCCAATTTGACAGTTTATGGGAAGAATCTGTTCAAGAAGAAGCAAGAGTGGCCAACCGAGAAGTTGTACTATTAAGGGATGAAGATCAAGCCCTAGTTGCTCATGCTAAAGGAGGAAAGAAAATGTCTCATTTCCAAAAGGAGACCCACCTTCATAAAGAATCTTACTCCCCAAAGAGATTCACCCATTTCCATAAAGAATCTCACCCTCCAAGGAGATTCCAAAAATATCATAAGGGTCAAAGAAAAGAAAAAGATTTATCCTCTTATCAATGTTATCATTGTGATAAGATGGGACACATTGTTAAGAATTGTCCTGCCAGAAGGGAAGAATACAAGAAGAGAAATAACAAAAGACATCATGCCCATGCAGTTGGAGATGATGAGCCACCCATGAAGTTGACTAAAGAAGAGATTGAAGATTATGTTTTATTTTCTGCCCTCTCAGGATCCGTGACACCTGGAGAGGATACTTGGCTCATAGACAGTGGTGCCTCTAAGCACATGACAGGTCAAAAAGACATTCTCTCTAGTCTTATAGAAAAGGACTTCCCTCATAAAGTTTCACTTGGAGATGATTATCAGTACCCTATCAAGGGAATGGGAGAATCCACCTACAAACTAGATTCAGGGACTCCGATGAGAATGAAGGATGTACTTTTATGTACCAGGTTTGACAAAGAACTTACTTTCTATCTCAGCTCTAGACAAGAAAGGTTTCATGGTTGCATTCATAGATGGTGAAGTTCTTATGTGTCCTAAAGGAAAAACCATAGAAGATGCAATTGTTATTGGAACAAAAGAAGGTGGTTTGTACAGGTTAGAAGGTCACTCAGATGCAGCCTTGACTCACTCCATTGAGAGTCCTTGTGAAATTTGACATAGAAGACTAGCTCACATCAACTACAAAGCCTTACCATATGTAAGCAAGGTAGTTACAGGTTTACCAGAATTCAAGGTTTATCATGAAGGTATATGCAAAGGATGTGCACAAGGAAAGAACATAAATAATCATTTCCCAAAGAGAGACAGTAAAGCATAAGGAATATTGGAGCTCATTCACTCAGATGTATGTGGTCCAATGCCATCAATCTCTCTAAGCGAGTATGTATACTATGTGTCATTTATTGATGATTACTCTCGTAAGACTTGGGTTTATTTCTTGAAATCAAAAGATGAAGTACTCAAACAGTTAAAGGAATTCAAAGCCTTGGTAGAAAACCTCTCTGAAAGAAAAATCAAGATACTCATGTCAGATAATGGAGGAGAGTACACCTCAAATGAATTTGGAAGCTTTTGCAGAGATGTCGAGATTAAGAGGGAGCTCACCACTCCCTATAATTCTCAACAAAATGGTGTAGCAAAAAGAAAGAATAGAACAATAATGGAAGCGACGAAGACTATGATCCACGATCAAGATCTTCCAGTGCACTTATGGGTTGAAGCAGCAAGAACAATAGTTTATGTCCAAAATAGATTATCCCATAGTGCACTTGGATTCAAAACCCCCGAAGAAATGTTCTCTAGAAAGAAGCCAGAAGTAAGCCATCTAAAAATATTTGGTTGTCCAGTGTTCGTACACATTCCGAAAGAAAGGAGAACTAAGCTGGATCCTTCAAGAAAGAAGGGAATATTTGTTGGATAATGTGAGGTCTCTAAGGCCTTCAGAATTTACATACCAAGTTACCATCATATTGAGCTCAACAGAGATGTGACCTTTGATGAAGATACAACACTCAAAAGATAAAGGAAATGCCAGCTTGAAGAATGATATGAAGAAGAACCTGTAGCTCCCATAGTTGCAGAACCTGTGAAGGAAGTTGCAGTTACCCCTGATGATGAGATTCCAAAAGATCATGATATGATGGAATCTCAAGAACCTCCCCAGATGACGATCTCTCACAAGAGAAAGCCTGCTTGGGCGAGGGAACTTATTCAAGATGGAGAGAAATATGGTGCCCCATAAGGAACCATGAGACAAAGCAAGAAACCTAAGTCATTCTCAAGTTATATGGCCCCAATGTGTGATCTCATAGAAAAGGAACCTACTTGCTTTGAAGAAGCCATTTAGAAGAAAGAATGGGTGGATGACATGACA
This sequence comes from Picea engelmannii, assembly GCA_009831015.1. Taxonomy (NCBI): domain Eukaryota; kingdom Viridiplantae; phylum Streptophyta; class Pinopsida; order Pinales; family Pinaceae; genus Picea; species Picea engelmannii. The sequence goes on from ML782657.1 coordinate 422,338, forward strand.
TAAGAATACCAGTCCATTATAAAGAATGATGCATGGGAAGTAGTTCCCAGACCAAAGAACAAAGATGTGGTATCTTCCAAATGGATATACAAGATAAAACATGTTGCAGACGAAAGTATTGAAAAACATAAAGCAAGATTTGTAGCTCATGGATTTTCTCAAAAGGAAGGCATTGATTATGAAGAGACATTTGCTCTTGTAGCCAGATACACTTCTATTAGAACCACCATAGCTCTTTTAGCCAAAATGAAGTGGAAGTTACACGAAATGGATGTGAAAACAACTTTCTTAAATGGTGTTATTGAAGAAGAAATGTATATAGAACAACCACAAGGGTTTGAAGTTGAATATAGAAAGACTCGTGTTTGCAAGTTGAAGAAATCTCTGTACGGGTTGAAGCAAGCTCCTAGAACTTGGTATGGTAGAATTGATAGTTTCCTGACGAGCTTGGGCTTTACCAAGAGTAAAGTTGATTCTAAACTTTACTTCAAGGTTATGAATGATGAGCCAGCTATACTGCTACTGTATGTGGATGACTTATTCTTAACAAGATAAGAAAATCTCATCACAGATTGTAAGAAGAAGCTCGTTGCAGAGTTTGAGATGAAAGACCTAGGCCTAATGCATTATTTCTTAGGTCTTGAAGTTTGGCAGAGCCCAAAGAAGATCTTCCTTAACCAAGGGAAGTATGCAGTTGAAATACTAAAGAGGTTTGACATGTTGGAATGTAAAGCCATGAACACACCCATGGAAACAAAGTTGAAGCTCCTGGTTGATACTTTGTCAGAATTGGTTGATGCTACTCTATATAGATAGATAATTGGTTCGTTGATGTATCTGACGAATACTAGGCCAGATGTATGCTTTGTTGTGAACACCTTGAGTCAGTATCTGGTAGAGCCCAGACGTGTTCACCTTGTAGCTGCAAAGCATGTGATGAGATACCTTAAGCGTACGCTGGATTATGGTCTTTTTTTATACTGGATATCATGAATTCAGACTATATGGTTATACTAATTCAGATTGGGATGGAAGTGTTTCTGATAGAAAGAGCACTTTAGGATGTTGTTTCAGTCTAGGCTCATCCATGACTTCATGGCAAAGCATGAATCAATCCAGTATTTCTCTCAACACGACAGAAGTGGAATACATTGTAGCATGTTCTGCCAGTTGTGAAGCCATATGGATTTAGAAGTTGTTGACAGGTCTATTCGATTTGGAGATGGAATCCACCATGATTCTATGCGATAACCATAGTTGCATAAAAATGACAGAGAACCGAGTGTTCCATGATAAGTCAAAGCACATAGAGATCCGGTATCACTACATTCATGATATGGTGCAGAGAGGAGCTATAAAGCTCTAATATGTTGGCACAAACGAGTAGGTTGAAGATGTGTTGACCAAGCCTCTGTTTTGTGTAAAGTTTGAGTACTTCTGAGACAAGATTGGTGTTGTTCAAAAGGATCTCCCTCGAAAGGGGGAGTGATGTTGATGATATTATGGTATCCTGACCAACAATGGGTAGCTCCGTTAGGATTTTATATCCTAGGGGAATGATCATCCCTGGGCAGATTCTGAAGGTCCTGTAAGGACGGTTTGTCAGAGTACCTGTGCATGTATATGCCAGTTGTGGTCAGTATTGGTAGCTCCATTAGGATTTTATATCATAGGGAATATTTTGATTCTTGGGCAGATCCTGAAGGTCCAGTAAGGACGGTCTTTCAAAGTACCATGTGGTAGCATGTTAGGATTTTATATCTTAGGGAATCTTATGATTCCTGGGTATATCCTGAAGGTCCGATAAGGACAGCCTGTCAGAATACCACAAAATGTTGTTGTTGCACCTGCCTCATTCTGTTGCCATATGATGATGATGATGTTGTCTCAGCTTCGTGCTGATGATGTTGTTGTATCAACTTCATGTTGTTGATGTTGGTGTACCAGCCTTGGGTTGGTGATATTGTTGCTTTAGTGTTATGCTAATTGATGTTGATGCAGAGGATGATGATGATGGTACTCTAGCTCCATGCTATGAACGATGATGTTATTGATGATGAGAAAAACTTCCGATGATTTGTAGATATGCCAATCAGTGTTCCAGATGTTGATGATGTTGCTGCCCTCTCTCTCTCTTGATGATGTTGTATTGGGTTATGTCAGTAGAATATCCTTCTCGTTAAAGGGGAGTGTTGAAATATTGTAACTTCGAAGAATGTTCTAATTATATTTGATTTATTATCTTATAGATCAAATCCCCTTTTGTTGACTGATCATGTCGGGTATTGTATAATACCAAATCCCCTTTTGTGGATTGGTGAAACTATATTTATATGGTGGTATTTGTAAAGTCGTCCCCTAGGGTTTATAAAGTGGTTTTAACCACTCTTGGAAGAAGTCAACCCTACTAAGTGAAGAGACATAACCCTAGCACTTCCTCATTAGTATTTATAAGTGTGGATGGTGCCTCATTTGTTCACTCACTCACTCACTCACACTTCTAGTGCACAACTTTTAAAGGAAGTTGTGTTTGCAAGAAGGAGAAGAGAGGCGCATGCTCAGTCCTAGTCTATTCTTAGTGGTTTGGTCTTAAGTCTTGGCATTGTATTGGCAATCTATTATTGAGGAAGTTTTTGTTGGGTTTTCTCCCCCATGAGGGTTTCCTAGGATAAAAAGTTGTGTACCTTGTGATTGTGTTTCTTTCAGTGATCCTACTTATGATATTGTTTTGGAAATGCTATAATAAATTGAAAATAACCTAATATCAACTCTAAATTTAACACCCAACTCGTCGGATTACCCTGTAGGGACCATAATAGCGTGGTTCAACTTTTCTGCACTACTTTTCTTCAATGAAGATTGTTTGTAGGGCTGCAACCTCAAGAAGACCAAGTCTCCTACCTCAAAAGTGCGCTCAACCGTGTGTCTTTCTACATACAACTTTTGCTAATTCTGGGCAGCCTGCAGGTTATCCTTAATGGTGTTAAGGATATCTTGGCTCTCGTGTATCCAATCCTTGGCTTTGGGAGCCCTTCTATCCCCAAACACCAAATCCATAAATGAAGGAGCATCATAGCCATATAATGCTCGGAACGGGGTCATACCAATGGACATATGATAAGTGGTATTGTAACAATGTTCTCCTAGATGCAACCACTTGATCCATGCCTTTTGTTAACCTGACACATAGTTACACAAATACCTCTCCACCCATTTGTTCACAATCTTCGTTTGGCCATCCATATAAGGGTGATAACTAGTACTAGGAGTCAACTCTGTGCCGACCAATCTGAACAACTCCTACCAAAATGCACTAAGAAATATGTTGTCCCGATCACTGATAATGAATTTAGGAAACCCATGGAGTCTAAACACCTCCTTGAAAACCAACTTTTCCACTTGCAGTGCCTTATACTCTGATGAAACATCAAAGAAGTGAGCGAAATTGGTCAATTGATCAATTGATCAACAACTACGTAAATGCAATCCATGCCATGCACCTTCGGTAGAGCCGCGATGAAATCTATCGACACACTCTCCCACTTTTGTTCTGGGATGGGAAAAGTCTGCGATAATCATGTTGGATGAGTATGCTCTGACTTCTTTTACTGACAAATCATGCATTCCCTCACATGTCGCAACACATCATCCTTGCGGCCCTTCCATGAGAACCTCTCTTTGATTTTCTTGTAGGTTTTGAAGTATCCAGGGTGCTCTGCCAATGGTGTCTCATGAATAACCCTCATAATCTTCTCCTTAAGTGTGGACTTTGGGACTAAATATATTCGGTTCTTATTGAAGTTAATGTCATCCACCACTATATACCTGTCATCCTAAATGTGACCATTCATCAACTCACAAGCAAACTTATTATTGGAATATTCCACCAGAAGGTGGGACTTCCAATCAACTGAAATCTATGTAAAGGAACATGCAACTGGTTTCCTAAAAAGGGAATCAAGAACAATATTTTTCTTTCCATTCATATATTCGATGTGAAAATCGTAAGCTTATATTTTGCTGACCCACTTTTGTTGTCTCTTGTTCAGATCCTTCTGTTCCAAGAAATACATAGGTTGTTGTGGTTAGTCCTAACCACAAATTTTCCACCTACCAATTAATGTTTGAACTTCGCCAAGGCATGCATAATGGCAAGAATTTCCTTGTCGTAGATGGAATAGAGTCTCTTTGGTCCCCCGAGCTTCCAAGTCTCAAATGCCATCGAATGTTTGTTCTGCATCAAGACAACTCATATACTCTCACATGCAGCATCACACTCAAGCATAAAGGGTTGAGTGAAATAAGGAAGTGCCAACACTGGAGAAGTACTCATCACCTCCTTGAGCTTGTCAAGTTCCTTATGAGATTCCCCTGTCCACCTAAAGGCCCCTTTCTTCATGAGATATGTCAGGAGTGCACCCAACTACGAAAATATCTTAACAAATCGCCTATAATAAGTGCACAATCCATAAAACCCACACAACTCTGTAAGGGTCTTAGGCGGTGGCCAATCCAATATGGCATGTATCTTTTCCTGATGCACTTGCACGCCCCACACTCTGATTACATGGCTCAAATACAAAATATCTATCATGCCAAATTCACATTTAGATGCCTTAGCATATAATGATTGCTCCCCCATAATGCCCAATACCTCATCTAACTGCCTCAAGTGATCCTACCATGTTTCGCTATATATAAGGAGATCATCGAAGAATAGTAAAAGAAACTTCAACATTTTCTTGTTGAAAATGTGGTTCATGCAATATTGGAAAGTGGTAGGTGCGTATGACAACCCGAAAGGCACGACCAAGAACTCATAGTGCCCATAATGGCACCTGAAAACAATCTTGTGAATATCCTGCTCATTGACCCTAATTTGGTGATATCCCGAACAAAGATCAATCTTCGAGAAGTATACTGCCCCATGCAATTCATCCAATGGCTCATCAAAATGATATCTGTTTTCGATAATTTTCTTATTCAAGGCTCGATAGTCAATACACATCCTCATAGTTATGTTCTTCTTCTTAACCAATACCACTGAAGAAGTGAATGGAAATGAACTGGGTCTAATATGCCACAAATATAACAACTCCTTGATGGCCTTATCTATTTCATCCTTGAACCTCTTCGGGTTCCTGTAAAGAGTAGTTATCATCGGTTTGGCCCCTTCTTCTAATTCAATGGTGTGCTCCAATCCTTTGTCATGAGGTCTCCCTGGAGGAATCTCTCCAAAGATTCAATCATGTTTGCTCAACAATGACTGAGCGTCTACATGATAAGGCCGACCGCTATCCTAAGGCTTCTTAGACATAATCAAACACTTTGCTACACAAGCTACATCTCTGTGCATGAATATGGTTTCCATCTACTTGGCTGAAATAATCTTAGGAGTACCATTGGCCATACCCCTCAGAACCACCTTCTTACCATCCATTGCCCTGAATTCCAGCTCCATTGTATGGTAGTTCCAAGAATGCTTTCCCAGGGAGTAAATCCATTGAACACCAAAGATGACATTAATGTCTACAATTCAACTACGTAAAATTCAACTATCACAGTGTTGTTTCCCAACGTCACATCCAACTGCGAAACCTTTTGTGTGCATGTCGTATTGTACCCATCAACTACCACTACATCAAATCCCTCAAAGTTTTCTGTAGGAATTCCCCTCCTAGCCACCATAGTTGAGTCAATGAAGTTGTGGGTTGCCCCACCATCAATCAAAACCGTGACACAATGTCCCTGTAATACTCCCTGGATTATGAAAGAGTTAAATCTAGGAACACATGATAGAGTGGTAATAGTCCCACCCTTAACTTCCTCATGTGGCTTCTCATCATCCATAATGTTGTGCTCGCTACCCTGAGCATGTCCCGCATCCTCCTCCCCATAAATATCTGAAAGCACCTCTATGTAATGCACCCTACCCTTACCCATGCACCTATGACCAGGTTCCCAAGGCTCCTTACAACCGAAATGGAGTTTCTTCCTTCTCAATTATTTATGAGCATTGTCATCCAACTTATCTTTCCCGACCCACTCCTTATGGAATGGTTTCTTGTCTTTGTTTTTCTGATGAAGGAAGGGTTTAGAAGAAAATTTATTCTTTGGGATTGAGTTCTCCATGTTTCGTGCTCTAATGATAACATCCTATAGAGACTATGGTTTGAAGGCCTTAATCCAACCATGTAGGGGCTTAGATAGTCCTTCAATGAAAAGAATAATCAATCTATGCTCTGACACATCCGTCACCATGACTGTGATCCTATGAAACTTAGAAATCTAAGCATCCAGTATCCCAATCTGCTTGAGTTGTGCTAGCTCTCTGAAATGCAACTCTGGGTCCTTCTTATCAAATCGCTCACTAAGCTTCTATGTGAAGTCCAAGTACAAGGTAATAATGGCATGCCCCAACGTGACTAGCCCATGGTACCACCACTCATGGGCCTCTCCATGCAAAATGTAATGTAGCATATCTTATGGCCTCTGTCTCCAACATAGGATTGACTTGGAAATATGTGTCCAAATTCTGAACCCAAGCTCTGACAGTGCATTTGTATGAGCCATCAAAGGAAGAGATAAACAATTTCCCAACCTTCCGTTGAAGATCCAAATTCTATGGGCCCCTGTTGTAATCCCTTGGCCTATTCATGTACTTGATGGTACAAAAATCTTGTAAGGACATGGCTGCATGAAATTCCTCACCAAGAGTTTGATACTCCCTCAAATAATCAGTAAACCCTTCACCTTGTCCTTGTTGTCCTTGATTCCCATCTCGTTGTCCTCCCAAGAATTGAGGTAAGAGAGGTCTAGGAGTCACTTTACTAGTTGTCCGATTGTTATTAAGTGTAGGGGTATGAGTGTTTCTCCCTTCAACATGGTTCCCATTATTACCATTGTTGCCATTAGTCCCTCCTGAACCATTATTTCCAGCATTGTTTTGGTTCCCTTGATTGTTTGTAATAAACTAGGTGAGAAGTTGAACCAACTGATGTTCCCCCCTTGCAAGGTCATTCAAACTACTCATAGTGCTACCCTCATGCGGTTCATTCCTGTCCCCCATGTTTTCCTCTTCTTCCGACTCCGAGTGAAATATGTTATCAACCCCTCTCTTCCTTCTACTCCTGTATGTGATATATTCCCTATCCTCCGGATACATTAAAAAGCATGCAACTCAAACCTAGCAGGAACACCAACTTTTATACCACTGTAAAATCCCTTCCTCGACCGCTGATATATTTTTGTGTTTATGAAAATTTTAGATCTCTTCTTTAAGACAATTTCACAACATATCCACAATAAATTTGGCACAGAGATGGGGTTTTATTGTACTCTACATAAAAAAGCATCTGTTACATTTAATGCAAGTGATAACGATCTCATTCAATCTGTCATAACAACAATAAAACACAACAAGTACAATTTTGATTCGTTTATTATTTATGACATGTAAATAACTACGTTGGAGCAACATTTAATATATTGGATCGACCCCTTTTATACACCAGGATCAACAAATGATTGGCACGATTTATTGAGAGAAGTAGAGGTGATTAAAGGCAGCTTGATCTGCATTGAAACGACCTTGTTTGGAGACCCCACAAACTGCAATAAATGATACGATCCCTTTGATCGACAAATAATGGCACGACCTCCTCTTTAAGACCCCCACGATTTGAAATAAATGGCACGACCTCCTCGTTAAGACCCCCACGATCTGAAATAAATGACACAACCTCCTCTTTAAGACACCCACGCTTTGCAATGAATGGTATGACCCAAAGAGAAGAGAAGAGGCAAGGAAAAACAACTCGACCTGTAGTGGAATGTCTTCCACAAAGCACCCACAACTTGACAACTGGTTCGACTTCCTTCTTCAACAATGAATCCTAGTGAAATATTTGAGTGATCTCTCCAAATTGACCAGCGAGGGTGGATTAGTCTCACCACCGAACCCAATCGCTCAAGGGTTTCTGTCCCAGAGCCCAAAAAGCTACAAGAGCTCTCCAAATCAATTTTGAGAAAAATAATCATGAATGATGGGAATGAGCTCCAATTGCACTTTTATACCCTTTTTACCTTTTCTGCTCCAATAATTAATTATATTAAAGTAACTTTATAAAGTATCTCTTTAATATTTCCCCCAAAGTCACTTTATATCGCCTTTTAATTTAGTCATTCGATATCACCTTTGAATGTTGCCTTTTCAATAGGAAACATTAAATAATTAAATTAACTAGTTCCCTTTCACCGACTATAGCCTACGAGAATTAAATGGGCTATTAAGTCCTCTTGGAGTGATCACTCAGAAAGGGACATTACAATTTATGAATTTTTTTTTATATTATTGCTAGCAATAGTCAAATAAATAAGAAAAATGTTACAAACACTATAATATTTTACCGTGCCAGAGTAGTTCTTATTTGATCTCTTTGCTACTCCAATCCTTCTCTTATGAATTAGGTATTTCCTATCACTGATTTGATTTTCAATTCCATAACATTCTCGAATCCCTATACTGAGCAATCCTTCGGCCCTACAACCTTGTGTATCAAATCAATAAGTTCAACTAATCCTTTTGTGCAACTGAACTAAGAATGTCTTGTAGCAATATTGAGATTTCTTAAATTTTAGGGATTGAGAATCTGACTTGTGGGTCCAAGTTGCAGTTTGGAGAAGCATAATGACGACATGGCACTCAGAGAGACATAACACTCTTTCTCCTCTGCATGCAAAGAGTCAAGTAGTTTGGGCTAACTATTTCGCTACATCGTATCACCTAAACTAAATGCTTCATAATTGATCAATCTTTTAGTGCAAAGATGTGACTATAAAGGTGGCCACATGAATCAAACTACATATTAGTGCTAGTATTTATTCCAGTTATCTGAAGATGAAGAGATATGCTTCTTCCGGATATGACTACTTGGATATCGGTAAGAACAACCTAGTTCTTAAATGTTTTCACAATCACTTGGATCTCTAACTATATAACAACTTTACAAGCTCAAGGAAAATGCTACAATTGGTAATGATATCGATCTGATCCTGTTTTTAATTGAAATTAAATGGATTACAAAGCATATCTTGTCATCGTCTACGATCTTAGTAGCGACCTTCGTCCTCTCTGTCAATTCCTAATGTTGCTCTCGTTTTCAAAAAACCGGATACGAGAGCTTGCTATTTCATTTAATAATGCATAGATATAACATAACGAGTCGTTGGAGCAAGATGTAGAGAAGTTATGGAGATTTCAACAAATCTTCAATGTTTTGCACGACATTACATGGTCCCAACTTGTCACTAAAATAATCTACACAACATTTATGAAGGATGGATAATTTTAGTTGTACACGACTATACTTACTTAACAACTACACCTATCGCCATGTACATTTTTTTTATCGTATTATGATTTACCAATTTGTTTGTTAGAAGGGAGGGAGGACAACGATTATGATGACAAAATTTTATCAAACAATAAGCCTTACCTAGGAAATAGACATTAAAATCCATATATTAGCAGAAATAAAGAACATAGACAAATTGGACATATTTCAAATCTAACACAGACTTACATATCTTGACCCGTAGAAATTATATATATTGGTTCGTAGCAATGCAATTAATGCTATACCATCCAATATGAAGATACACCATTAATTGCATTGTTGCATCTACATTAATATCAATGTCTATATGCAGTTGAGACTCGAGTGGTGTTTGAACATGCAATATTTGGGAATCTCTAGGGTGTCGTCAATCAACTCTCTTTACCGACTTCATTAAATATTAAATAAATCTCTATACAATCACTTGAACACACAAGTGACCACTAATGGACAATTTAAACTTCAACCCCTTTTAGATAAAATTTTAAAATATATCTTGTACTTCGTAGAAAACTAATAAACATGAAAATGATTTTTTTTTTTATTTGCATAATAATAATAATAATTTATTTTTAAGGCCACAACCAAGCTAGACACCAAATTGGTGTATAAGACCTCATTATTTGTGAAAGAAGGGACCCCTCTACGCAACGATTTGATTACTAAAATCTACAAATGTATACATACCCTACCCCTTTCTCAATAAATTGATTGGAAACCTTTCCACGGGATAATTTTAATCTCTATTTTGATTTCGATATATGATCCCCACCAGGCTTGGAATTTGACGTTCTACAGGACGTTTTTTTTGTTTTTAAACGTATTTGACACGTGGATACAAAATCCACACGTCAAAATTTACTGGTATAAAAATCCCCAACCTGTCAGTTTGACGTTCCACTTCATAGTGTACCCGTTATAAATTCTAGGTGCTTAGTTTACTATAGTGTGTCACCTACCTAGGCTTCACACTGAAGAGGGGTTGGGTAAAGGTTGATTGAAGGATTAAATTTAACAATAAACAAAATTTAATTAGTTTCAAACTCCCAATCCTTGAAATTTAATTAGTTCACATAAAATGTTAATAATTAATTGAATATCCATTCAATCAGTTCGCCTTCATCTTCCTCCGCTTCCAACTTTGCTGTCCACAAAACACTTTCGCCTACTCGAGCAAGTTTGAACGGCGGCTCTTCTTACTCTTCTTCCATTTCTGTCGTGGCTTCATTTTCTAACAATTTTGGCCTGGACAGATCTGCGTCGCAGGTACGATCCGCAGGCAGTCCAATTTCATCGAAAGACGGTGTCCAATTTCATCGAAAGACGGTGCTAGGTCCTACTCAAATTTACATATAATAACACAAGACAATTTGACATTCATGAATTTGGGGTAAAATGTAAAATGACAGGCATGAAAAACAAATGACCGTCATCAAAATTTCACTTGACAGGTAAGATAAATTTGAAATTCCAGCCCTGATCCCCACAACTTTGTTCCCATAAACTTAATTCTATATCGTACTTAACATATATATTGAATTCCATAACATAAACAAATCATATAATAGCGGAAAAAAATGTTGACGAACCTCATCGCTTCAAATTCGATCGCGACCACGGCAGATCTATAAGCTTCTCCCCGAAGTTATCTTCGCGATTCGAAGAGACAAAAATACCAAATATATAAAGAACGGAAAATTCCAAAGACGGTTTTCACATTGTTGTCGCCACTATCGGAAATTTTTGGAAGGGTTCGAACAAGGGTTTGTAGGTTCCTCTAGATCGATCTCATCCCTTCAAAAGTTTAAATGCCCGATCTCTGCAGGTTTGAGGCCCGCCATAGTCCCAGCAGCCTGTGCTTTGCGTGATAAAAAATGAGGTAACATAGGTTTTGGTCATAATTGAAAGATTTTTTTTCACAAAATTGGAGGAATAATATCCTATTTTGTGGCTTAATTCCGAGATTTTTTACCTTTGCTATGAATATTCTATCAATGTAGGTTTCGGTATCTTTAATTTGAGTTCCGTTTACAAATTTTCGTTTATTCTGTGTTTCCGCGGATCTAATTCATTATTTCGTTGTTTAGCTGCTCGAATCTCTGAAATTTGGTAGAATTACATGTAATCTGTAGCTGGTAGAAGCGAGTTGTTATAATATTATAAATCTTTATAAATCTTCTCCTTCTTTTTATTTTCATTTTTCGGTTTCACAGTGGGTTTATTCGAGTTTTATGCTTTAGTTCGGGCTTCTTTGTGAAGTTTTTTCTTATATTCAGTCATTATTCTGTTATATGTTGCTCAATTAGGCTTTCTGGCAAGGTTAGAATTACAATTTTACCACTAGAATTCCTTGTTTTATCAGAGGATCAAGCATTCCAGGGTCCATCTGGAAGCAAAATGACACATGCCCACTACTTATAGGAAGTTGCACTCTGTCCAAGTAACGATGCACGATACTTATCTGTTACAAGATCTAAATTACATGGATTTCCATTCTGAGCAATGATGTTGTGGGCACTGGGTACAACCAAGCTCACCAAAGGATAATTTATTCTAAAGGAATATTATATAATTTCAATAACATTAATATGGAGTAAAGCAAGGTGTCTTTTCAGAGCCATATTCAAATAATTCAGAGAAGATCAACGGGTCTTGGTTCAATGGAAAGTCCCACGAAGGTTAAATCCCCTCGTGGGTTAAATCCAAGGACTCGCCCCTGGTGGGTTGTCTCACCCGTGCAACTGGGCCATATCTTAGGGTTAAGTGCAAGTCCTGAGTGACTTTGGTGGAATACATAACCCGTCCCATGACATTTCCCTTGAAGGAATTCTTTTGAGTGTTGTCAGCCAGCAACATTATGTTATTATGTTGTAATACTCCCATAATAAGGAAGGGCATGCTTTCTGAGAGGCCTTTTTTTCAGCCTTTA
>ML782657.1:472660-494431 GCA_009831015.1 Picea engelmannii
GATTAGTTGGGTATCCGTTGTGATATTTCCCCATGAGAATCAATGTTGCGTTGATGAGAAAGATCTTTGGGAAAACTGCTAGAAAAAGATTGAACATGTGGAAGAAGTCTATAGTAAGGGAAGAACAGTACAGGATTCAAAGAAATTTTGATCTCATCTTCCGATTGATTGTTGCTAGTAGCACTAAGTTACTTGCAACAGGAAGCTGCACTTTGAAGCAACATCCAAGCCCGGAGCAAGAGCGGGAAAGGCATCTGACCAAGTTTATCTCATGGATTCAAAGGGTGAGGAACATAGGGATGAACACTCTATTTTTGGGCCATGTAAGGAATTGATAAGTACCTAAAGCCCAAAAATAGAGGGTTTGAACATGAAGATCGATAGAGGAGATTGAGGAGAAAGACACTTGCTATTATTAAACAATGCATTCGTACGGTCTTACTAAGGCTCTTATATCTATTCTCGCGTAATCGACTCCATTTGTTTGTGGACGATGGAAGAGGATATGGCTTCTTATGGAAAAATAACTAAGTTATTGGTGTTGAAAAGAGGGGGCTCGTATTCTCACTCGAAAGGGGAAGAAGAACATTGTTATGAGCATTGTTCCTTCCGTTCTCTCCCATTTTCCCGACCCTTCTTGATTACACCACACTAAAACGACTAAGTAAGAGGTGAACAACCCATCTAACTAAGTAAGAGGGGCTTTTATGAGCTGATTGATTGTATTAAGGCACTACTTAACCCGATTGAATGTAGAGGGAGTAAGAGGAAGTCAGAATGCGGCTCATCATATCATAGAGATCCCATAGGCCTGTCATTTCTCTCTTCAAGGAAGGAAAAAGCGGAGCTACTGTTCTGAAACCGTGGGTAGGTTATTGACCGCTTACTTCAGAATGTAAGTAGACCGTAGGTGGGTGATTTACTACTGACAAGCCCTTACCCACCATCACAGAATTATCAACTCGCGAAACTGCTCCCTCTCCTTCCTACGGTCAGTTCGGTCCCAGAGGTTTATACATAATTCTCTCCAGTTGAGACCGTAAATGTTCCACTATCGGGAAGGAGATCAAAGACAGGGATACTACCTGCTTTATCGCAACTCTGTTCCCTCCCAGAAAGCTAGCTAGAGGAAAGAAATTGGGTCACTCAAGCCTTATTAATAGGGAGGGGCCTTACTAACATGCATGTGTTGAATTTTTTATGATTTATGCACATGTGATTTATTTCATTTTAGCATTTACTTAACCATGAACAATGATTGCAACAACAATACAATAGCTGCAGTAAACCAAGATCACAAGAAGATTAACCATGCACAAAAGACACCAAAAATATCTTGGGAAAACCCTTCTCAACCAAGGGAAAAGCCCAACAATCCTTTGCTTATATTGCCAAGAGAAGATCCACCATCCACCACCAAAACCTAGCACACAAGAGGGTGCTTCTAAGACTGAGAAAACTAGTTCCTAGAAAAGTGCGAACTGCAGTCCTCATAATTTCAGACCATGCATTGGTGAGAGATATGATCCACAATGGGGATCTATCTCTTATTTATACAAACTTAACTCAACGAATAGACAAGACACTTGGCACAATAGGGCTGACCTGTACAACTTAATAATATAATTAATAATTACACAATATTAATTATCTTTCAATGGTGGGGCCGACTTGTACCCTTTACAACATAAATTAGGGTTTTACCAAAGTCTCACTCTCTGACAATATAGCAAGGGATCTCTCACATCCTCTAGTGCTTAACCACTAGGGACACGTCCACTTGTGCTCACCCACAAGGATGTCACTCTCAACAGATCACTCAACTGAGTCTACAAGAGTACCATCTGGAGAGCCATCTCAAGCCGACTCAACTAAGTCCATAGGAGTACAAGGTAGGAGACCATCTCAAGCCGACTCAACTTAGTCCATAGGAGTACAAGGCAGGAGACCATCTCAAGTCATCTCAACTCAGTCTAGAGGAGTAGACAAGAGACCACACGTCATCACAACTCAGTCCAGAGTCTGACGCACACCCATCACATGGGCACACCCAACACATGGGCTCTCTCATAGATCGTCTCAACTCAGTCCAGAGGAGAACGACTTGGAAAATGTCACACGACGCTGCAATCATCAACAACATGATGGTGTATTTCTGCCATTCCTAGATGGCGGTCAGGTATAAGATTTCTTTATTTGTTCCGAAAGCTGATTGACCGAAAGTTGATTGACACATGCAAATCACCCATCTACCGGTTCGACATGAAGTCGACCCCAATCCACTAGGTGTCCCTATCGATTGAGGCCTTCGACATTGTTCCAATAAAGGGGCATTGAGGGAATGGGGTTTATACAATATTCCAGAAGTGGAAATGGAGATGGATATGAGGAATTGGGTCACTTGGTCAAAAGGAGCCAAGCCCACTCTGGTAAGTTTAGTAAAATCAATAAGATTTCGTTTATTTTATAATGTGACAAATCATGATCGATGCTTTACCGAATGCTGTTTATTGGTCGAAGCCTGTGTGTCTTCCTAAGAACAAAGGACCTTACATGAAAGAAATGCTAATTCTCATTCATGAGAAGAAAAGCTGCATAAGCGAGTGAAAGAGAATTGCCCGCAAAAGGCGGCTGCAAGCTACCTAGTTTCCCCACCCCCCAGGTAGGCCAGGTAAGCCTTGTTCTTAAGTGTCTAACCTAAGTGACTGACATAGGGTTCTGCATTCTTTCTTTCATCTCATAGGATCGTAGGGCATCCGGTCTGTTAAGCATTTTCATTCGTGAAGGTTTGATCTGAGCCCTTAGGTCTTGGTCTTATGGAGATCCTTCCTTCCAACCAATCAGATATTAGCCTGCCTAAACTAATGCATGTTAGAGGGTCTTATCTTCTTTTGGTCCCTGACCTTAATGAATGGTGGGTAGGTATCAACCCTTTTCTTACCAACCGGCCCTGGGAGCTAGCTATTAGGTAGGTAGGTCCATTATCTCTATCTGTAGGTCCTGGTCTTGGTATCTAATGAATGATTGGTATTCAAATGCATGGGGGATGGATGAAAGAGTGGTTGGACAATAATAAGTGCCTTTCATTCCCGTATATTCATTGGGGAATCAATGTCAGTAAGTAGCTTAGTTCACGATGTAGGGTTGATGATTTGATGTTGTGAATCCCATGTTGAACTATGAAATCCGGAACTACTATATGAAATCTGAAACTACCAAGAAGATCTTCTTTGATTATAGCTTGTATAGGGTTTAGAGTTTGATGGACTATGAAATGATGGGCTGCCTATGAACGATTGATAGACTTCCTATTCAACCAAGAAGCTATTGGTTCTATTTCTTGGATACACGCCCTATGAAACTTACTACGACTATTGGTTCTATTTCTTCGATACACGGTATATGAAATACTATGGCTATTAGTTCTATTTCTTGTATGGACAATCTATGAAACTTACTATGAGAGAGTGCTTGCCAAAGACCCATTGATGTTATTACTTGTCTTTGCCCAGTGAATGAATGACCATAGACCATATAATAGATTTGATTCTTTGTAGAGGAGAAGATATTTAGCGAGTAAGCTGGAGGAGGTTCTATCTAGTGGAGTCAATGAGGATTAGTTGGTTGTAAAATGTCTTGCAAGGAGGAGCTATCTCTACTCTTGTTAAGCTGGCTACAAAAGCTTAGGCCTTCCCTTTTCTTGTATTAGTATAGCTTGGTATTAGGAGAGCTTGCACTACTAGATGAAGGTGGTAGCTTTACTCCTCGCTTGCGTCCCTCGGTTGGTGTGAAATTGACATATCAACTACTCAACAGGGAAAGAAGGTTAACTTCGTTTCTGAGTTAGTTAATTAGAGGGGCTGGCTACCTCAAGCGCTGGTAGGGATCTTTCCTCCCTAAGGTTGGGGTTTCATATCTGTCAAATCCAAAAGAAGTCAACTATGCTATTCACTACTATGCTAACATGAGAACTACAGGATGATCACTAGTTTTATATTTACTATTCGATTATTACCATTCAAGTGACTAAGGTGCATCATAAATAACATTGCTTTACATTTTCTTTCTGTGATACTGAGAGTAGATCAATTCTTATTACAATACCGAATATTCAGCCATTACAATATGGAATTTTAAGTAGCGTTTGTTTTTGGTTTCGATAAAATCTCCACTTATACCTTAGCTTGGTAGATCCAACAACATAAGAGGCATAGATTAAGTAAGAAGGTAACATAGACAAAGGTTGGGACAAAAGCAAGGGTAGACCTAGCCACCGCCATCTCATCCAGATGAAGAGACATCAACTTAAGAGGTAGATGCATATCCAATAGCAACAAAGTCCATGGTGACAAATTGAGTTTACTAAGTACCAGTGCCAGAAGTAGATTCTTTAGTTATAGAGTTATAAGCAGTTCTATCTTTTGACCTCGTTGAACCAGATCCATAATCAACATACTTGGTAGTAGTTGTTAGTAGCATGGTTCTACCCTTAGTGCATTCTACCAAATAGTTCAACTTTAGCTAGGCAAGAGCATCATACCATATAATGCAAAAATAACAGAAACTAAGAATTGAATGAATCGACTTGGTCTCTACCTAACACCTCCTATGCTTTGGTTACTATTGCACAACCAACCACACTCCTAGAAATACTATGGTCAAGTGCAAAAAACAACCTAGGTTGACCAAATTTGTTTACTTACTCGTAGTGCAGGTAAGAGTTCACCTTTTGGATGTCGCGCTTCCTCCTTGAAACCTCACGCTGCAGATGATCTATGCTACTAAAAATGAGTGGTTCCTTAGCTTAGTGTTAGGGGCTTCACTAAGGAAGACTTCATGCGATGTCGATGGGAAAAACCCAATAGCGATTAGTTGAGAATGAATGAGTGAGACGTAGGTGACAAAATCTCTATGGATATTAGATCCAAAGTATGGGGTACTGGGAAACAACAGATCCGTGCTAATATGATGGTAAGAAAGGAAAGCTCAATGCCCATTAGTTGTGGTGATTCGAAATCCATAACATAAGGGGAAAAAGTAAGACTGAATCCATGACTCTTGAAACGATAGGTATCATATAATGAGGGTACAACCTTGTTCTTTGATCGGATTGACAAAGGAGCAGAACCAAAGGTAGAAGGAGCATATATAGTTCCATGAGTAGATGAACCACCAGATCGAGATACACAGAAGACATACCCAGTTACAAGTCCAACAACATCTCATCTCCTTAGTCAAGAATGAAAAAACCGAAGAAAAAACAATCTGTTACGCTTGAAGAAATGAAGCTGCAGGTCCAAGTGGAGATCCTGATAATCTCCACTGATCAAGTACCTAGAAGACCAAAAACCCACCTTTTTATCACTTCGGGTTTACACACATTTCCTTGACAAATGTTGACTCAACACTTAGAATTATGCGACAATGAAAAAGGGCTAAAAGTTGTGAAGAAGTAAAGAATACAGGGACAACACGGAGACAACAACCTTTGAACTAAGATCATATGAGCGTAATGAAACACATGAAATACATGTTTGAACAACTAAAGCATTAGGATCTTTCGGACACCTATTTCTCTGAATAGACGAGATATAATTACCATTGGTCAAGGAACATTGGACATCTAATTGCCTGAGGGAAGGGTTGAACATCTAATTGGTCGGGTACTTACACATTGATTGAGGAACACATTGTAGCAAATCATCATACCTCACTCATTTACGGGTCAGAGAACCACTAGTTAAGTATAGGAAAACAAATAGTTAGGGACCACCGGAAAAACCTATACTGATAGGATAGTTAGTTCTTTGGGCGTCAACTCATGAAATTCCATGCGTTTAGGAGGAGAGAAAACAACAGGAGTAGACAAAAATGAAATCATCGAAAATGCGCTTTGACCTTTCGGGTATTGCTCTTATCTTTTGGGACCAAGTACTAATGGTTCCCCTTTATGATTCATATTCAACACCTATTTATTCCATCTACTCACACTCCTCCAGTCAAGTAAGGGGTTTTGTTGATAAACCCGCTCATTAGCCAGTTCTTGCCCAATCGAAGCACTAGTCAATGCCTATCATGGGTTCGATCACGTTAACACCTCAAACGAAGGTCTTTGTTCCCGCATAATTGCCACTCAATCGGTTCCACTGATCCACTCCCATGTCAGTATCTCTTTAGACACATGATTCTTTGGCTGTAGGAAGGGCAAGGGATACAACTTTCTCATTTACCTACCATTTACCTCAAATTTCCCAAAGATAAAAGTATAGCTGTAAAATTGTGAAGTCATAGTCCATGCATTAAAATCACGTTTGACGGTTCAGGCTTTTTAGTAGCATTTATCTTAGGGGGAGATTCCACGTGTTTTATAGACGAGATATAATTGGCATTTAGGGGCCCACAATCACTACATATTTGATCGATACAGGAACCAACAGATTCTTGCTTTTGGGAGGAATTGAAAAGCAAGAATGTTCTTGGTTGAAATGCTGCCCCCGCAAGTGACGGGCATTTCTAACAAACAAAAAAAAAGAGAGGAGGATTTTGTTTTTATAAATTTGAACTTTTATTACTGTGAAAAGCTCTTTTTTCTGTTGGGAATTTTCTTTGAAACAGGGAAACAATGTTAATCATAAGGTCCCATTTTACAAAGGACATTTCTTCTTGAGGGGGAACTATTTTTCTTTCCTAATGACATTTTTTGAAGAGGGAGAACATTTTTTCTGTGGTGGCCCTCACATTCCACGTTCCCTGTCAAACACTTTCCAACTTAATCCCTCCATATTGACGGTTGCAAATCACCTTCATATCTTTCCACCATGGCTGACATTGATGAGGAGGAAGAATTGCTTTAGAAACACTGTTCCCTGCAAGACACATTTGCCAAACTTAATAAGCAGGTTTCTGTATTGCAGGACTCAATACTTAATAAACAGGTTTCGTTATTGCAGGACTGAAATTCCCAACTTCATGATGAAGTTGCTTCCTTGCAAGATAATCACGTCATTCAGTGAGATACTATTTAACAGCATCAAGAACATGTTACTTCATAATGAAGTTACTTCACTGTAGAAGAATACTCTAGTTTTCGAGAGAAGAAATTTTCAGTGCAGCAAGCTAATAACCAGTTTCATGACAAGGTCAATTCATTGCAGTGCTCTACCAAGCTTCATGATGAGGTTGTCCTCCTTCACAGTGATAATGTCAGACTCTTTGACAAGTATTGGGACTTGAAGCATGATTATGATCTCCTGCATCTACAATTAACCGAGAAGGATAAATCCATCCAATATTTTGCGAGACCTCAAACAGAGTTTTGTACAATAAGTAAGTGAATAAAGTACTAAAGGTACATTAGAGGATTGTAATTCCTTTGAGAAGTATAAAGAACACCTCATCCATAAGGGAGTTGTTCCAACACTTACCTCGGAAATCAGGGAGTAGTTCAAAGACTAACCTCCTCAATCTGGTAGGTTGTCTAATACTGACCTCAGAAAGAAAGGTGTGGATAATTTGACACTTCATCTTAATGAGCTGGAAGAAACTTTGGATCTTTTTTATCAAAACCTCATGGATGAATTTGGGGAGGAGTTCTTGATGCTTTGGATATGCTACCCTTTTCTCATACCACTTCTTCTTATGAATTGTTGGCTTCCCCTAATTTTGAGAAACATACTCAAGGCCTTGGTTCCAAATTACATTCTTAATGGTTTATATAGACAATGAACTTGGTAAACATGGATAGGGTATTGTTACTCCTATTGATCTTGAGATGAGACTAGTGAGAGCAAGCCTTGGATATTTTGAGACTTCATCCCCATATTCCAGCCACCTTTTTTTGGAACCGGCTTCCTCTTATCATGACGTGGCTAGTGCACCTTATCTTGTACTTAGGAGAAAGTCCAACTAACACAAATGCAACTAACACCATTCAATTTGGAATCCTTTAGCCAAGAAGCTGTGAGTGGGGGGGGTATCTATTCCGCTAAAGATGCCCAAGACTTGCACCTGGCCCTAATTGTTGTTGTGTGCACTAGTGCATCCACAAGCACGAGCACAAACAATAGTGTATCATTGGAGATATATTAACCTTGGTGGGGGCCTATCACCATCCCACTATTATTGACTCAACAAAGCTAGCGTTGACAATGCAAATCACCTTGATCCCCCTGTAGCTATTATTTCCAAGATTGAGATCCTACATCATCTGCTTCATCGACCATTGTTTTGTAGGAAATAGATCTTGCACCATTTGTTGATTCATCTACTATTGATATGTCAAAACTTGAATCCATCTCATTTGATGATTCTTCTACTATTAATTGGTCGGAACCACACCCCACACCTTTAGATCAGCTAGAACTAGAGTCTTCACCATCCACATCTCAATGATCATAAAGAGAGGAGACATACTCTCCCTCCATCTAGGTATTGACATTTTGATGGCCACACCTATTGTTATAATAGCAATTTCTTACAAATCGATAGCTAAGAAGCATAGATGGAATTTTTTTTGATTGGTAGCCACTATGAGGACTAATTTGGTTGGATTGATAATTGGTCATGGTGATATTTGAGCACTTGTTCGATGACATCTTATCGATTTATTTCGTCAACTGTACCAATTGTATTGTTCTCATCGTTCTTTTTGGTGGATTGACCGTAGCAACAATTTGTTGGTATTTTTTTGTTTGTTGCTTCCTTTTTCACGCGTGCAAGGTGAAAGATGATTTTATGATGAATAACCGGTCTTGTCGGAGATGGTGTTTGGAGAAATTGTTGAGGCTTTTGACCCTCTTGCTCAAAAAGTGCATGGTTAAGTTTCTTTGTTTGCATGATTGAAGCATTTATGTTGATCTTTGACACTTGCCTTAAAACCAACTTCATCAGGTCTTCTTTAGTGTTAGCATGCTCTTTGCCAATTTCTATTTCATTTTTTTGGAGAATGTTCTTTGGCAATATTGTGAGATTTGACTCCTTGCTTTGGTTGTTTGTGCCTATGCTCCTTTAAATTTTTGTTTGCTTCGTCGGTTTCAAAGAGGTTCACGGATAGGTGTTTTGGAGGCTACTTCCTCATGTCACTTCCTCTCATGCATTGTTGGCTTCCAGTCTTGTCGTAGATGGTGTTTGGAGTAATTGTTGAGCCTTTTGACCCTCTTGCTCAAAAAGTGCATGGTAAAGTTTCTTTGTTTGCGTGATTGAAGCTTTTATGTTGATCTTTGACACTTGCCTTAAAACCAACTTCATTAGGTCTTCTTTAGTGTTAGCATGCTCTTTGCCAATTTCTGTTTCATTTTTTTGGAGAATGTTCTTTGGCAGTATTGTGAGATTTGACTCCTTGCTTGATTGTTTGTGCCTATGCTCCTTTAAATTTGTGTTTGCTTCATCGGTTCCAACGAGGTTCATGTGTAGGTGTTTTGGATGCTACTTCCTCATGTTGTTTCCTCTCATGCACTGTTGGCTTCCCTTAATTTTGAGAAGCATTCTCGAGGCTTGGGTTCCAAATTACTTTATTGATGGTTTATACGAGCAATGAACTTGGTAAACATGGATAGGGTATTGTTATTCCTATTAAACTTGAGATGAGACTAGTGAGAGCAGGAATTGGAATATTTTGAGACTTGATCCTCGGATGCAAGTCACCTCTTTTTTTTGTAGTGGTTTCCTCTTATCACTACGTGGCTAGTGTGCCTTATCCCTACTGAGGAGAAAATGAAAATAACACCATTAAATTTGGAATCCTTTGGCTAAGAGGCCATGAGTGGGGGTGACTATTTTGTGAGTCGCCCAATGCTTGCACTTAGCCCCAACTAATGTTGTGTGCACTAACACATCCCCGATCACGAGCACAAACTGTTGAAATTATTGCAGCTGCAAGAGCCATTCTCCGGAGGATGGTAAAGACCCTAGCTGAGATCTAGGGCTCCCAGTGCACTCCTGGGGTTCTTGGTTTGGGACCAAGTAGTTAGAGCCATGGCAAAAGACCGTAGTGAGCTCCCCCAGTATATTGCTGGGGTTCTTGGTCAAGGACCAAGAAGTAAGTCCCTAGATGTGTTCTAGGGCCCATGGATGTGTTCTAGGGAATCCTTGCTCGGTGCTTGGATTGATCCTTGGATGTGTTCCTTGGTGGTTGATGATATAAGCCCCTAGATGTGTTCTAGGGCCCCTGGATGTGTTCTAGGGAATCCTTGCTTAAATGCTTGGGTTGATCCTTGGTCTTGTACCTTGGTGGATAAAGACCCTAGATGTGTTCTAGGGCCCCTAGTTCTGGGGTATCCTGGTCTGGGACCAGGTGGTTCTTGGTTGAGTACCAAGATGTGATGATGTGTGATCTTCTTCTTCTCTCTCGGGATGGTCCATGAGACCTAGGAGCAGTTAGGAGATGGACATGACCACATCATTGATTTTTCCTCTTATGTAGGGATGATACAAGCTTATAAGTTATCATGAGACTTATGTGGACAGTTTGCCATTGAAGAAGACCCCTTTGACTTTGTCTTGTAGCCTCCCCTTGCTTGAATCTCGGTCCCCTTCTTGTTTAATGTGGTGTTGGTCTTTTATAAGTCATTTTGACTTATTTGACTTTCTAATTAATATTTTTATTAATTAAAAATATTAATATTATTTTTATTAATTATTTTACTTATTAGGTTTTTAATTAAACCTAACCCTAACCCCATCCTATACTATAAAAGGAACCTCACCCTCACTCTCTCATTACATTCACACACTTACACTTGGTCTGAATTTTGGTACGGCCTACTCTTGTTCAGTTCAGTTTTGATTTCAGTCTACTTGAAGGGTTTCTCCATTGGGTGCAGCCTCCTTGAAGTTTTTCTCTTGCTGTTTGTAAAGGTGCGGCCTCCTTGTGTTTTCTTTCTCTTGCTGGTGTGAAGTCTTCTTGTGCTGATGTAGGGTACGGGTGCCCTATCTCTGGTCTCCTATTGCTGTTTGAAGTGGTGCGGACCTTTACCCTTGCTGATTACAAGTGTCGCGACCCCTCCTACCTCTTCTACAGCCTGCCGCAATTCTTCTAGGGTGCCGCTGGTGCTCTTCTAGGGTGCTGCTGGTGCTCTCCTAAGCTGCCGTTGGTATCTCCTTGGCTGCCGCTGGTTAGGGCTTGATAAGACAGTCCTAAGACTACTATCTTAGGCTGTCTAATTTGATGGAGCAGCTCTTTATATTTTTGGACAGTTTCCTCTTGCTGGGTTAAAGGTTTTCAGCTCTCCCCTTGGACTGCCCTCTTGCTAGTTTAGGGCTGCAGTACCCTACTCTCTTCTCAGACTGCCACAGGTCACCTTTTGCTGTTTTGGTTTGGTTTTTTCTCTTCCTTGCTGCAGTCCGTTTTTGCTGCTTCTCTTCTTGCTAGTACAGGCTTCCTTTTGTGTTGATGGTGCCACTTGTTGGAGCTTCCTGTATGCTGCCTTACCTACATCTCTAGTACCCTGAACTAGGTTTGATAGGGCAGCCTTTAGGACTGTTATATATTTGCTGTAGCAGTCCCTTTTTGGTCAGATTTTGTAAAGGGCAGTTAAAAAGGTTTTCTATCAGCCTTGAGTTTTTGTCTTTGGGGTTTTTGTATCAGCACTCTACTTGCTGTTGGGTATGCTGATTAGTGTTTAAGTTCTCCTTGGCTAAACTGTTCACATAGATCATGATGAGATCTACCCATCAGGGTTTGATCCATGACCATTATTAGCTTTTTTTGAGCATACAGAAAAGAGGACAGCAACAAGCTTCTAAGGTAAATCTGTTCTTTGTCTTTAATCGAGGTAATGTTCAGTTTCTTGCTGTGCTAATTATCAGATCTATTTATGTTAATGTTTAAAATTATTTTTAATGATCAGATCTGTTCATGCTCAGATCTAGCTTAGATTGTTTTCTACATGTTCAGATCTATTGTACTATTTCTGTGTTTGATCTACTTCAGAAATTTTGTTTTGGTCGCTGATCTATATCTACTGTAGTGAATAAATTGAAAAAGAATATCTCTGTTCTAGTTTTCCCTTAAAATCTAACACAAACACTACCATATCATTAGAGATACATGAATCTTGGTGGGGGCATTATTAGTGCCTCGCTTTTATCAACCTAACAAGCCATCGTTGACTATGCAAGTCACCTTGATCCCTCTACAACTATTATTTCCATGAATGAGATCTTGCATCGATGCAAGTCACCTTGATCCCTCTACAACTATTATTTCCAAGAATGAGATCTTGCATCGTTAGCTTCATCCAGTACTATTTTGTAGGAACTATTTCTTGCACTATTTGTTGATGTGTTTGTTGATGATATGTCAAGACTCAAAACTTGAATCCATCTCACCTGATAATTCTTCTATTATTGATTGGCAACAACCACAACCCAATCCTTTTGATGAACTGGAACCAAAGTCTTCACCATCCACATCTCAACCATATTGGCATCCTCATCACAAAGAGAGGAGACATTGTTGCTCTCCATCTAGATATCGGCATTTTGATGGCCACACCTATTGTTACAATAGCAATTTTTCTTACCAATCGATATTTAAGAAGCATATATGGCAGAGTGTTGGATTGAAAGCTAGTATGAGGACTAATTTTGGTGGGATTGATGATTGGTCACGACGACAATTGAGCACTATAAATTTTGTTCATCAACTATGTCCTCTTTTCTCTTTTTGATTGATTGACCTTAGTGACTATCTCTTCTTGGTTGTTTTTTGATGGTAGTGTTCTGTTTGTTGCTCCCTTTTTCACGTGTGTGAGTTGGATGACACTTATATGATGAATAGCCAGTCTTGCCCCATGTGGTGTTTGGAGCACTTGTTGAGTCTTTTGTTCCTCTTGCTCAAAAAGTGCACGGTCAGGTTTTTTGGTTTGCATCATTGAAAGCATTTATGTTGATCTTTGACACTTGCTTTAAAAACTTCATTAGGTCTTCTTTAGCTTCAATGTGCTTTTGTCAATTTCTATGTCATTTTATTTGGAGAATATTCTTTGACATGATTGTGCAATTTGGCTTTGTACGTTGATCGTTTGTGCATATGCTCCTTTAATTTTGTGTTTGTTTCGTCAATTCTAACGTGGTTCATGTGAAGGTGTTATGGAGCTACTTCTTCATGCCACTTCCTACCCCTAATTTTGAGATGCATACTTGAGGCTTTGGTTCTAAATTACTTTGTTAATGGAATATACAAGTAGTGAACTTGTTAAACATGGATAGGTTATTGTTGCTCCTATTGAGCTTGAGATGAGATTAGTGAGAGTAGGCCTTTAATATTTTGAGATTTCATAGCGAGAGGCGAGTTACCTTTTGCTTTGAATTGGCTACTTTTTCTCATGATATGGCTATCTAGGAGAAAGTGCAACTAACACCATTCAATTTGGAATCCTTTGGCTACGAGGCCTCGAGTGGGGGTTATCTATTTTGCCAAAGGTGCCCAAGACTTGCACTTGGCCCCAACCGCTATTGTGTGTCCTTTCACATCCACGAGCATGAGCACAAACACYAGCTTATAACTGGAGGTACATGAATCGTGGTGGGGCCAATATCAACACCCCACTTTTGTTGACTTGACAAGCCATTGTTGACAATGCAAGTCACCTTGAACCCTATGCAATGATTATTTTCAAGAATGATATSTTGCATCATTTGTTTCATCTACCACCATTGTGCAAGAACTAGATGTTGCACCATCTGTTGATTTGTCTATTGATGATATGTTGGAACTTGAATCCATCTTATCCAATGATTCTTCTACTATTAATTGGCAGGCACCACATCTCCCACCTTTTGATCAGAGAGAACCAAAGTGTTCACCATCCACATCTTAGCCATAGTGGCATCCTCATCGTAGAGAGGAGACACTCTCACCCTCCATCTAGATATCAACATTTTGATGGCCATGCCTATTGTTATGATAGCAATTCTTCTTACAAATCAATATTTAAGAAGCATAGATGGCAGAACTTTGGATTGGTAGCCACTATGTGGACTAATTTTAGTTTGATTAATGATTGGTCATGGTGACATTTGAGCACTTGTTGGAGGACACCTTATTGATTTATTTCGTTAACTGTACCAATCGTGTTGTCCTTGTCACTCTTTGTAATTGACTAACCATGCATATTGTGGGCAGTTTTTTGATGGCAATGTTTTGTTTGTTGCTTCTTTTGTCATGTGTGTGAGGCGGAAGACACTTTTATGATAAATAGCGGCTAGCCTGCCTATGTGGCGTTTGAAGCACTTGTTAAGCTTTTTGACTCTCTTGCTCAAAAAGTGCATGGTCAGGTTTCTTGGTTTGCGTGATTGAAGCATTTATGTTATCTTTGATACTTGCCTGAAAAGCAACTTCAGTGGCTCTTCTTCAGCTTCAACTTGCTCTTTGCCTATTTCTCTGTCATTTTTTTTGGAGAGTGTTTATTTGACAGCATTGTGGGATTTGACTCCTACCTTGGTTATTTGTGCATATGCTTCTTTAAATTTGTGTTTGCTTTGTCAGTTCCAAAGAGGTTCATGTGAAGGTGTTTTGGAGGCAACAATTTTGAAGTAGGATTCTCTGTTTAAATTTGTGTTTGCTTTGCCGGTTCCGAACAGGTTCATGTGCAGGTGTTTTGGAGACTGCGGTTCTGCAGAAAGACTCTCTATTGAGATCTTGTCTGCACTTCATAGTCAGGTTGTTGTCAGCATTGATCATCATTGTATTCCCTACCTAACTAAACTTTAAGGTGGGATTTTTGTAATGTTTATTTGAGCATTTCTTTTATTTACCGTATCCATCTCAACTTTGTATTAAGTGGGGATGTTTATTTACCACTAAGTTTGCCCTATCTCAGCCCTCACTCATTCTTTGTCTCTTAGCTTTTGACGATCAGATGGAATTGAGAATCGAGATTGGCTTTAATTTGATGGGTAACATCTATAGGGTACCTTTGGACAGGGGAAAACATCATGGCCAGCGATTTGGGTGAGGAGATAGTTTAAACATTTTAATCTCACTTCTAGGTTTATTCCATACTTGCATCAAACCTTACTCTTTCCAAGGACTTCTGCATAACAACCAACATAAGTATTTTTCCTTTACCATTTTGAAACGTTCTAACTTGTTGGGTTTTTGAGAAAAAATTGTTTATATTTAGTTTTCCTTGGTTTGAGCAAAAAATAGGTAGAAATTCTTCAAAATGCATTCTGTGATGTTGAATAGATCACACAATGTGCTATCCGTTGCAAACAAGTGCTGCCCAATATGCAAGCCAAATGCAAGTTCTGGGCTTCCCAATGCTTTCCTCTTTTCCAAACAGTTATAAATAGTTACTACATATCATGTAGATGCTCCACTTCTCTCTATACCCTTTACTAAAAGTAGGGCTTGTCCATCGGTTGTTTATGGTTTTTCTGATATGATTTTGGTTCCTCTTAATGGTAACTTTTAGAAAATATTTTGTGCTTCTATTACCCAACTTGAAACCATAATATTTTAGATTGAAGGCATCATTCATATTCTTCTTCCCTTTGATGCTCATTAATTTGTCTAATTGACTCACTTTTCTTCCCAGGAGACAGGCCTTATATTGCTGCGTTGTTTTCTTTTTTTCCAAGGAAAACCTTGTGGGGAAACCCTCGAGCACTTCCCTGCATTTTGCAGATGGTACCCAATGTGAACCTGTCGGTGCTGATTAAGGTGCCTGACCTAGTAGGGACATCAAGTGAGGCATGCAATAGAGACGCCAGCATGGGAGATAGTCTGGGACCTCTGACCTGGTAGGGACATCAAGTGAGGCATGCAATAGAGACAGCCAGCATGGGAGATAGTCTGGGACCTCTTGCATGAAGCTCAAAGAATTCAACCACTTGAGCAAGCCCACTGGGCTTGGTTGCACTGTTATGCACTTGTATAAACTTTAATTCCAGCTCTACTATTCTATTGTTATTGTTAGAATATACTATGAGGTCCTTTCTTTTTCATAAATCTGTACCTTTCATTGACACTTCCTTGATGATCTCCTTGCCTTCACCACAGTTTAAATTGGATAAGGAAGTCTGGGTGCTCTGCCCATCTTGAGTTGAGTTTGAAACAACCTTCTTTTATCGCAGGGATAAGAGACAGTTTGAGTTAAACTAGCTAATGATTCATACTTGCACTGGTTAGCACTCTTGATTCTATGGGAGTATTTTCACTCTCTAAGGATTCAAAGATCAGAAATCCATGAAGCCTTTTGGCTATGTTGGCCTTCGCAACCCTTCTGTTGTTCCAGGTGTACTGTTTCTCCTTGATTCCATCGAAAGCATGGTTTCTTCTGAAGTTCCTTAAGAGCTCTATAGACTGCTTTTCAAGGGGAGAACCTTCTTTTTGAGATAGCATTGAAGTCACCTCCTACTATGGTTCTGTCTTTGTTCTTCACTACTTTTAAAGGGTTTAAGATCTGCCTATGATTAAAATCGTTTAGGCAGAAAAGGTGTTTATAATAAAGGGCATATCTGTTTGGAAAACCAGAAAAATGGTTGTTATTGAAGCCTGCCTTTTGTCTCTTAGCTAGCTCCAAGATTTTGCAAATCCACAAGGTAACCAAGCTCCCAGATTGACCTGAGCCATGGAAACTGAGATAGGATCCAATGTACTAAACATAGTTATCATGTCTTCAAACTTGGATATCTGAAAGCTAAGACTCATGAATGATAACTACTGGTGGAAAAATGTTGGCCATTTTTGTTAATGAATGCAGCTATAGGAGACATCCTCCAACCTACAAACCTGTGAGATGTGGAATATAGCAGCTATGTGAAGTCCTACTCTCAGCTTACAAACCTGAGAGAAAGCCCCTAATAAAGGGTTCGTGGTTCCAGCCTGGGACAGGGGCTAGGAATGTATATGGCCTCCTCCATGACGTGAGAGAGAAGAACTCCAGATGATTATCCGATGTAAGAGCGATTTGTTGAGTTAGTGAAATCCTGAAAAGCGCTGGGCACATCATCATGAGAATAAGAACAAAGATGATGTGATGGCCTCCTCTGAATAAGCAACAAAGTTGATGTGAAGACTCCAGATGATCCTCCTGTTGGTGGCAATGGGAAAGCAGATCTGTAGAGCAGACGTGACTATAGATGAGCATAAGTGCACGTGTGAGGACCTAGCTCATCTGTGTAATGCAGTGACTCAGGTCTATGGCATCCCTATGGATGTGGCCCCTAGTGGATGAGCACGAGTGGGTGTATCAGATCCTTTGCTATATATATTGTTCAAGAGTCAGACCTACCTATAACCCTAGTTATTGTGTAAAGGGTACAGGTCGGCCCTATATTATTGTGTCTAAAGATAATTAATATTAATATTAATTATTATAATAATAAACAATTAATATGTCTAAGTGAAGTCGACCCTATTGTGCCAATAGACACTTCAGTTGATAGGAAAAGTCTAATATAAGTAAGAGAAAATCTCTCATTTGTAGACACACTCACTTGCAAGTTTTGGAAATTTCAGCAAACACACTTATTGGTCAAAGTTGCGCACCTCTCTTGGGCGCTAGGGTTTCTAGGTTTTATGCACCCTCTTGTGTGCTAGGATATTCTTGAAGGTAAAGGTCTTTCTCTTGAAGATTATAGCAAAGGATTTGGTTGGGTTTTTCTCCCTTGTTTGAGAAGGGTTTCCCAGGATATATCTTGTGTTCTTGTGCATGGTGCTTCTTCATGTGATCTTGGTTGCTGCAACATTTATGGTTATGGTTAATTGATAAATGGAATGAACTTCACGCTTAACCTAATGCTATGAAAACAATAACATGGTATCGGAGCATAGGTCATGAAAGAACCCATTGCACAAGCATCCACCAAGTCTCATCCCTTTTTCACAAACCTTTCACTTCTACAAAACCGTACGGCCTTCCCAGGGTTCCAAAAA
Source organism: Picea engelmannii (assembly GCA_009831015.1). NCBI lineage: Eukaryota > Viridiplantae > Streptophyta > Pinopsida > Pinales > Pinaceae > Picea > Picea engelmannii. Next base: position 490,545 of record ML782657.1, read on the forward strand.
ATTCCGTATGACCCTCCTTCTTGAAGTATTTCAACCCCTAAAACTTGGACGCTGAGGCTAATTCCACCATAGAAGAGTATGGCCTCTTCTAGTGCATCTCCAGGGTCCCTCAAAACTCAATTCCAAGAAAATTTGATTTTTGGCCCTAGGGTTTCTAGGGTGCCGAAACTTCTGCAGAATATTTCTGTTTTTCTGAAGAAATATTGTTCTGGATCAGCAAGCATCTCTGTGATACTATTAAATTGATTTTTGGCAGTCATAAGTCCAAAACATAATCCAGACTACTAAGATTCAAGAAAAGATGAAGAACATAACTCCAATGGAAGATAGGCTTGATGGAGCAAGCAACTTCAGCCCTTGGAAATCAAAGCTTCTAGTCACTCTTGAAGAAGAAGATCTTTTGGATGCAACCACTAAAACTCTACCAGAAACAACAACTGAATTAGAGAAGAAAATAAGAAAAGATGATGTCAGAGCAAGGAAGATAATCATCTACTCAGTAAGAGATCATCTCTTGCCCCAGATTGCAAATTTGAAGACTGCCTACGATATGTACAAAACGCTAAAAGGAATGTTTGAAACTGACAACACTATAAGAGCCCTTGCCTTGAAAAGTCAACTCCAAAGTACTAAGATGACGAAAGATGACACAGTTGCACTTTTCTTCATGAAGCTATCAGAAGTTAAAGAACAACTAGAGACAATTGGAGAAAACATATCTGATAGAGATCTTGTCTTAACTACTCTTCAGAATCTTCCAAAGTCATGGGAGCCCTTCCTTTAGAGCATCAGTGGAAGAGAAACTCTACCAACATTTGAACGATTATGGATAGATTGTCAACAAGAAGAACTAAGACTCAAAAATAGAGGAGTGGAAAACAACTCAGAAGAAAATCATGCTCTTGCATTCCATACCAGAAAAGGAGGAAAATTCAAAAGAAACTTCAGGCAAACATTTAAAGAAGAAAAGCCTTCATATCAAAGAAGAGACCTCTCAAAAGTTCAATGCTACAGATGTGACAAGTATGGACATGTTGCTAAATATTGTCCAACCAGAAAGAAGGAAAAACAATACGCCACCACTGTCGACGTTGATCCTGATCCATCTAAGGAAAATGAAGAAAGAAGAAAGGAGAAGTATTTTTCTCTAAAGAAGAACGTTACTACAAATAGGTAAAGTTCTTTTGTTCTAAATCTTAAAGTGAATTGTATGTTTCTTAGAATAAAAGAAGAATATCACTACTTATAAAAGAGCTTTCAAACCTTGGACCATTATCCCTAGTACGGGAGTCCAAAACCTTGCCCTTTGAGCAAAGAAGAAACATTATCCTTGAAAGAAGAATAACAATGAATCTTCAAAGACATTCCAGTTCGACATCCCTGGTCAGAGACAGATTGAGACAAGTAGAAACGTTGTCCTTGAAATAATCCTTCAAAGATCCAGAGAATCTTAGATGAAGATTGACAGTAAGACTATACCTTCTCCCCCTTCAGCAGTTCAGAGGGAGAAAGACATTATTCCAGTTGATCCAGTTGCTCCAGTTGATATGTTCAGAAATATTGCAGTAGGGCATAAAAGGCCTACCTAAACTCACTCTGCAAGAGGCAGAGAAACATACAAGCCTCTCAAGGCACATTTCGAGAAAGCAAAAAGAGATTTTTCGAGCTATCCTTCAGTTATGAGCCACCTCATTGATGTTGAGACTCCTTGTCTTAGAGAAGCAACAAAGAGAACCGGTATGGCAAGACGCTATAACAGAAGAATACCAGTACATATTAAAGGATGATGCATAAGATATTATTCAGGAACCAGAAAGGGAAGTTTGTGGTAACTTCCAAGTGGATCTATAAGATCAAGCCTGTAGCTGATGGAAGTGTCGAGAAATTCAAAACGAGATCTATAGCCATAGGTTTCTCATAAACAGAGGGAGTTGTCTCTGATGAGACACTTGACCCAGTGTACATGATACACTTCCATTTGTACTACCTTCCATGAGCTGGAAACTATATCAGATAGACAGATTCTTGATGAGCTTGGATTTCAGCAAGAGTGTTGCTGATCCAAACCTATATTATTACAGTGTTGGTGACGAGAGCCCGATTTTGATAACTTATTCAGAAAGCCTTGTTGTTGAAAACAAGCAAGCATTGACTTCTGATTTTCATAAAGGATCTGAGTATGATACACTACTTCTTGGGAAAAGAAGTATGACAGAATGCAAATCCACCGTGATGGATTTAAAGAAGAAGATTGATGATGATTCAAACGAGACTAATCCACAATTGATTAGATCACTAATGTATCCGGACAACACCAGACTTGATTCATGCCATACAGTGAATGTGATGAGTCAACCAAGACAGGCTCACTAGACAACAACAAAACATGTATTAAGACACAGTTGGATATGGTCCGAGATATGCTTCCAGTGTGAACTTGAGTTGACAGAATATGCCGATTCAGATTGAGCAGAAAGTACAGTAAACCGGAAAAGCACATCCGGTTGATGTTCTACCTTGAAGTCCTCCAGGGTTTCCTGACACAACAGGAAACAAAACTCAGTGGCCATGAGTGCACCAAAGACAGAGTATATCTAGCAGTGAGTGTGCGAAGCAATGTGGCTCCACAAACTTTCGACATGTTTACTTAACCATGAGATGGATCCTATGATGATAACTAAGAGCCGTATGTAAAGCTCGTTGAGATTCCAGTGTTTTCTGATGGTTCAAAACACGACGAGATGAAATACCTTCATATCAGAGATATGATGCAAAAGAAAGATTGTATACTTGCAAGTACCTTCCCACACCTGAGCAGACTGCAAACATTTACTTGGTGAAGAACTACTTCCGAGTTAAGAGGGAGTATGGATAACATTAGCCAAAAAAAAAAAAAAAACTCGAGTACATCGGTATGAGACTTGGCTTGATGGAGAATGCTTCCCTAGCTGAGAGGGAGTGTTAATTAATGCAGCTATAGGAGACATCCTCCAGCCTACAAACCTGTGAGATGTGGAATATAACAGCTATGTGAAGTCTTACTCTCAGCTTACAAACCTGAGAGAAAGCCTCTAATAAAGGGTTCGTGGTTCCAGCGTGGGACAGGGGCTAGGAATGTATATGGCCTCCTCCATGACGTGAGAGAGAAGAACTCCAGATGATTATCCGATGTAAGAGTGATCTGTTGAGTTAGGGAAATCCCGAAAAGCACTGGGCACATCATCATGAGAATAAGAACAAAGATGATGTGATGGCCTCCTCTGAATAAGCAACAGAGTTGATGTGAAGAATCCAGATGATCCTCCTGTTGGTGGCAGTGGGAAAGCAGATCTGTAGAGCAGATGTGACTATGGATGAGCATAAGTGAATGTGTGAGGACCTAGCTCATCTGTGTAATGCAATGACTCAGGTCTATGGCATTCCTATGGATGTGGCCCCTAGTGGATGAGCACTAGTGGGTGTATCAGATCCTTTGCTATATATATTGTTCAAGAATCAGACCTACCTATAACCCTAGTTATTTTGTAAAGGGTACAGGTCGACCTATCTTATTGTGTCTAAAGATAAACTGTAAAAGATAATTAATATTAATATTAATATTAATTATTATAATAATAAACAATTAATATGTCTAAGTGAAGTCGGCCCTATTGTGCCAATAGACACTTCAGTTGATAGGACAAGTCTAATATAAGTAGGAGGAAATCTCTCATTTGTAGACACATACTCACTTGCAAGTTTTGGAAATTTCAGCAAACACACTTCTTGGTCAAAGTTGCGCACCTCTCTTGAGCGCTAGGGTTTCTAGGTTTTGTGCACCCTCTTGTGTGCTAGGATATTCTTGAAGGTAAAGGTCTTTCTCTTGAAGATTATAGCAAAGGATTTGG
>ML782658.1:0-19821 GCA_009831015.1 Picea engelmannii
TGAATTAGCACTAAACTCCTAATCAAATCCTTGGGCATGTTTACTGCTATCAACTATGGAGTTATAAGTATAAGAAGCATTTTTATGATATTTGTGATAATTTTATGAGCCCTCTTTACATGTTGATATTCAATCGTCCAACTCCTAGGTTAACTCAAGGAGCCTGGGATGCTATCAAGGGTATTGGAGATTGGTTCATAGATGAACATTATACATACATCAAAATTTATGGATGTAATTCAGCCCCTTATCTATTGCTTGAATACATTCCATTTCGCTTGGTCCTGTGGGAAATAAATTTTCAGATAGTAATATCATGGATTTCCCATTCTTTAGTTGCAAATTCAAATAAATCGTGGCCTTATTTCCCTATAAATCTTGGAATATATACTTTAATGAATGCTCCTCATGCAAGAGTAGAGGCAAAATAACTTGAAGGTCTTTGGCTATGCACTAGAGATTTCAGCAGGATGGTTCAATTTTCTAAGGCTTATTAACATGATCAATGTTCATTTGATCTTATTGATCCAGATTTATGAGCGGAATGAAATGAATAACATACTGAATACAATAACACCGAGATACAAAGAAAACACCATATATCTAGTGAACAATAAATTCTATTGAATAAATAAAATAGGCTATAATTGTAAAACTACAGAACTGAAAACAACTTGCTCGAATGGTGGTAGCTATCTCTGAGAAGAGATGTGGCTTCTATGTGCATCCATCTGAGAAGAATTATAGCCCTACCTGGATGTTGTGTAGGGCTTCAGGATAGCCCCAGAAGTGCAGAACCCATAATTACAAAGAAATGTCATCATTACAGAGAAATGTGTTGAACTAAAAACTATCAAGAGGAGCTAGTTGGGATAGGTGGGTGGCCACCAATATCCACTTGGATCAGTCCTCTCCCCTTAGGAAGAAATGGTCTTCATTGCATTGAGTTCCCCCATCAGGTGAGGAAATTTCTGTTGAATTTGGCCCCAGGTGAGCCACTTGCCTTGGTGAAAGAGCTTCCCTGCCTTGACAACCCGATAAAGTTGGATTTGTTGGCGACTGCCCTTGACCTGTGTGTCCACTATCTGATCAGTGGATGCATGTTACATGCAGTCAGTGTTGAGATCTATTGGTGTCAATTGTTCTGCAATCTCTGAGGTGTCCAATAATGGTGGAAAATATGGTCGGAGGAGATCCACATTGAACACTGGGTGCAAGCCAAGGAAGGGGGGAATGTTGAGCTCAAAAGCATTGCCACCCACAACCTTAGTGATAGTGTAAGGCCCATAGCGAAGTGGATGGAGCTTCCGATGGGGCCCTGTAAGGTGTTCTTTCTGCAAATGTAACTAGAACTTGTCTCCCACCTGAAACTTGTGTGGTACCCAGTGTTGATCATGATGCTGCTTGTACTTAGTATTGGCTTTCTGCAAAATCTCATGGACCTGTTGGCAGATGTGTTGAATCCGCTCAATGAATCTGGTGGCTTTGTTGGCCTCAGACTAAACATGAGAAGATTATTTTTGTGTGGTTGCAAGAGGTAGTGCAACATCAATGGGACCCAAGGGTTGGAATCCCAGCCCCACCTTAAATGGGCTATGGCCGGTAGAGCTATGGAAAGCCTTGTTGTAGCTTTGATGAACATAGGGAAGGCTCTCATCCCATGTACGCGGATTCTTAGAGTTATACATGCACAGGATGTGCACAACCATCCAATTGATGACCTCTGTTTGACCATCGGTTTGAGGGTGGAAGGCAGTGGATTTAGTGAGCTTGGTGTCCAACAATGACCAAAGACTCGAACAAAATGTGTTGAGGAACCTGTTGTCCCGATCAGAGATGATGGTCTGTGGTATCCCAAAATGGACCCACACTCATTCAAAGAAGAGCTTGGTGGTATCTGTCATTGTGATGCTCTTCTTGCAGGCTGTGAGAATGGCCATCTTTGAAAACCGATCAACCACCACAAATAGGCAATCATTGCCTTGCTTGGTGGAGGGAAGGCCATACATGTAATCCATCAAGATGGATTCCTAAGGCCCCTCGGGAGTAGGAAGAGGGGTGTATAAGCATTTCTTCTTGATGGTTGGCTTGGTAATGGCATAGGCAGTGCAATATTTGATATATTTGTTGATGTCCTATCGAAGTTTTGGCCAATAAAAATGTTTCTGTAGAATGACCATAATTTTCTCCACACCAAAATGTTTGGCCATCCGACTGTAGTGAGCCTCCCAAATGAGCTTTGCATGCTCTCTTGCAGGAACACAGAGGTGGCCTAGATGGCATAAAAGTCCATCCTGAATGTGAAAATCGATGACATTTGCGCATGTACCCAAGAGCTGATAGGTGGTGGTGAAGTTAGGATCTCGCTGATAAAGTTGGGGCCACTAAGATGCCTCATGCCCACAAGAATGGAGCATTGTGGTAAGTGCAACCACAAGAGGTCGAATGAGGCAGTCAACGACACTATTTTTGCTCCTTGTCTTATAGTTGATGTTGAGATGGAACTGCTACAGGTATGTGGACCACTTTTGATGGCAGTCGTTCTACAACTTCCCATGTGTTTGTATGAACTGTAGAGGATTGTGATCAATGTGGATGATTATCTCCTTTCCTAGAATGTAATGTTTCCATTGACGACATGCTTGCACAATGGAATACATTTCCTTGTCATAGGTGGGGTATTTCCAGACGGTATCTGAGAGTGTTTCACTATGGTATGCTACTCGATGACCGTGCTGAGTGAGAATTGCACCTACAACATAGTCAAATGCATCAATCCCAATATTGAACGATTATTGTAGATCGAGTAAGGAGAGTACTGGAGTTGATCACAAGCGATGCTTTAGATCATCAAATGCTTGTTGTTGTGCTTTCCCCCATGCGAAATTTTCCCTTCCACCGCCCTTGGTCACTTGGCTGAGGGCCCATGCAATATGGGAGAATCCCAACACGAACCGTTGGTAGAATTTGGTAATTCCCAAGAAGCTTCGAAGCTTGGTTAGTGTGGTCGGGGTTGGCCAGTCACGAATGACTTGGATCTTAGTTGGATCCACATGTACCCCATGCTCATCAACAATGTAGCCCAAGTATTGGACCCTGTTCATGCCAAAGGAGCATTTTTCCAAGTTGGCATATAGCTTGTGATGCCGCAGAGTGCTCAAAACTTGTTGAATATGCTGCATGTGCTCCTCCCAAGTTTTGTTGAAGATGAGGATGTCATCAAGATATATCACCATAAAAGAGTTGGTGAAGGGTCTCAATACATCATCCATTAACCTCATGAAAGTTGTTGGTGCATTTGTTAAGCCAAAGGGCATGACCGGCCATTCGAAGAGACCTTCTTTAGATTTGAAAGTTGTCTCCCATACATTAGTCAGATCGATGGGAACCTGGTGGTAGCCAGACTTTAGGTCAATCTTGCTGAAGAAATTTCTCCCCTTGAGTTGGTCAAGAAGGTCATCAATTCAGGGGATTGAGTACCGGTTCTTGATTGTGATTTTGTTTAATTCTCTGTAATCAATGCAGAGCCACCAGGTCCTGTCTTTCTTCTACACTAGTACAATCAAGATTCTTCAAGGCTAAGAGTTGGGTCTGATGTGCCCCTTTTGAGGCAACTCTTGGATCTGACGCTTGATTTCGTCATTTTCCATCAATGAGCGATGATAGAATGGTCCATTAGGCATAGGTTCACCAGGGGTTAGATCAATTGGATGCTTGACTTGGTAGTGCATCGGTACCCTGGTGGGTGAGGAGAAGATGGCTCTGTACTCTTCCATGATCTCGTCCACTTGCTTCTGCTGCAAAGAGAGGCTATGTGTAGAGGTCACAGATGTGGCGACAACCTTTTGCTTATTGTGAGCATGGATCACAAAGAACATGAACTTCCTAGTCTGTGAAATGACCTTACTGCATTACTTAGCAGAGATTAAAGAAATAACAGTAGGCAGTGCTGCCTCTGGTATCGTGTACAATTGTCTACCCAAAGTAATAATAACATGCAGGGTCTAGGCTCATACACAACATGTCACTTCCACAAATATGGTTGTCCTAAAAGAACATCACAAACTTCAGGGGGAACAATATCACATAATACCTCGTCTTTGAAGGGCTTGATGCCGTAGGGTAGACGACATTGTTGGATGACACGAAGATCTCTTCCTTGGTGAAGCCAACCAATGGTGTAGGGTTGCGGGTGCGGTGTCATCGGTAGGTCCAACCGCTTGATGTCCTCTATTGAGACTGGGTTCTTCTGACTGCCTCTATCAACAATGAAATGAATTGGAGCCCCCTTTACCCACATATGTGAGTTAAAGATTCGTTCCCCTTCCTCTGGTTCTTCTGGTTCACTTGGTTGGACTTTGGTGGTAGCGACAGTGGCGCTGGGTTTAATATCGATAATCTGCTTCCCTCCTTCTGGATTTGATTCGGAGTCTTACTCTGCCTCCGACTCAAAATATTTTATCTCAACCACCAATGATTTCTTGGAACGACATTCTTCGGGGTTGTGCCAAAGGCTTTTATGGTATTCACACCACTTTCCCATGTCCTTCTTTGACTTCTCATTACCCTTCTTGGGTTGTGACTTGGAATGGTTGTCCTGAGAGTGGCCATCTTTTCTCTATCCCTTATTTTGTGGGTTGGGGCCGCCTTTGCCCTGCTTCGGTTGTGAGGAGTTTGCAGATCCAAACTCTCGCGTCTTCTGCTTAACTTTCTACTCGATCTTGACAACATATCTATAATCCGCACCTAGTGATGCAATGTCCAGAAACTCCATTTTTGTTTGAATGTATCTATCTATACAACCTCGGTATTTGAGCACCAGATGTCGTTCAAGGTATTTGATACCCAATTTGGTGTGCACAGTATGGAAAATATTGGTGAAATCTGGTACTATCTGGTCCCTTTCTTGACGCAGTTTGGTCCATCTTTTGTACTAGTCCTCGTAGCTTCCAACATGGTAGTATTGTTCTTTAATGACATCCCTAAAGAAATCCCATGTGGGGGCGACCGTAAATATTGCAGATTCCTCTATGGCCCTTTGCTCAGAGTAAGTATCCCACTGATCCTTAACATGGGGGACGAGCTTGAGGAGTAAAAAAATAATATTTTCCCTATCGGAAAAATTGTGGACCGAAAAATACCCTTCGAGCAAATTCAACCATTTATCTACATCATCTGCATCTATCAGTCCTTCAAATAATGGAATATCAAAATTTACTTGTACCTTGAAGGGGATTTCATGGCCGCTTGATGAAGACGCATCTCCTGTGGGAACCTGTCGAAGGATCTGTGCAGATTTGTCCATCATTTCGTTCCTTTGTCGCACGAGGGATTCCTCGAGCAACAATTTAAAAGAATCTCCTGCTCCATCATCTTTCTTCTCATCCCCCATAAGTTGTTGTTGGGCTCAGTGTGGTTAATCTTGCAAAGGCTCGACTGGTTCGAGTCCCAACTTCTTGTACCCATATCTCGTTGGGCACATGCACGAAGAAAAATAAATGAAGAGCAGTTCGCTCTGATACTATTGATCCATATTTATGAGAGGAATGAAATGAATAACAGACTGAATGCAATAACACAGAGATACAGAGAACAACAACAGATATCCAGTGAAAAATAAATTCTATTGAATAAATAAAATAGATTGAAACTGTAAAATTGCAGAACTGAAAACAACTTGCTCGAATGGTGGTAGCTATCTCTGAGAAGATATGTGGTTTCTATGTGAATCCAACTGAGCAGAATGATTACAATGAGGCTCCAGAGGCTTTTTTAACATTACTCATGAATGCCAAAACCCTAGACATCCAAAAACCTAACCCTAGGAGATTAAATGCCAAAATTTATGTGGCCCTCGATGGGTAAGTTGGTACTTCAACTTCCCAGGGTCGTAACTTTGCATACAACCTCTATTTTAGGTGTGTGATAGCTCGTTGGAAAGGTATTTTTGAGAACTACACATTATGTCATCAAACTTTGACTCTGTCTATAGTTTGGCTGTGGCAAGCCAAAAAAAAACATGGTTTAGGGCCCCAAAACGACCCTGAAAGTACATAAAGATGTATTGACATGAAAACTTCCAAAATAAGCTAGTTGGAATAAGTGGGCGGCCACCAATATCCACTTGGATGCTGTGTAGGGATTCATGATAGCATCGGAAGTGCAGAACCCACAATTACAAAGAAATGCCATCATTACAGAGAAACTTGTTGAACTAAAAACTGTCAAAAGGAGCCAGTTGGAATAGGTGGGTGGCCACCAATATCCACTTGGATCACTTATATTCCAAGGTGCTAAAAAAAATTAGAAATATTGAAGACAATTAGGAAAGGGAAAAAATATTATCCTTCCAAGAAGAAAGAAGGAAAAGAACAGTGGCAGAAAAATAGAGGTTGGCAGAAGAAGAAAAGAAAAGAAATATGGATAAAGGAAACATCAAGAATGAAAATTCATCCCGATAAATGAAATATGAAGAATAAAGAAAAGAAGAACGAGCTAAGATTCTAAAAGAAGAAGAAGATCGATGATTAAGGGAAGCCAAGGAACAAATCAAAAGGCTTGAACATGAAAAATTAAGAACTGAGTAAATAAGAATGGAAGTTGTTCAAAGGAAAGAAGAAGAAGAAAAAGTTGAAGACTTAAAGAGGTCCAAGCTCAAAGAAGAAACCAAGAAGGAACATAATCCTGATCAAAGTATTACTATGAATATTTCTTAGGTTGATTTTCCAGGTATGCCAATTGCTACTTAATTGGATAACTTCTTCCTACAACAATTGACCTTGATAAATTAGAACCTGTGAAGGAAACTGTTGTATCTCTTGGAGACTACTTCTTCAATAGTTCCAAAAAGGAATTATTAAAGGGAGACCTAAAAAGAGGAGATTGGGAACTCTTGACGTGGAAACACCAAAACATGTTATGGTTTGGGATGTAGCTAGTTCAAAACCCAAACAAATTGCAAAAGAAGCAATTTCAGCTTTGGGAGCTTTTGCTAATGAAAATGCATGATAGTTAATGAAATCTCAAATGAGTTGTATAAACAAATGGCACAGGTGGAATTTATTGAAGAAAGGCTAAGGCAAAAAAATACCTCGATTGAGGAAAATCAATAGCAAAAGATTAGCTAGTTAGTTGAACAACACATGGTGCAAATAGTTACTTTCGAGGATCCACACAAGCAAGCAATAGAAAAATTAAAAGAATAACATTTGAGGGAAGTCTATGTCATTCATGAAAAACGAGAATCGCATTTAAGGGAGAATTTTGAGCATCATCAAAAGTAGGTAACATTGGAGGAACAAGTAAAAAGACTCAAAGTTGAAAAAGATTATCTAGAATTTTTCAAGTCCGAAGCACTATCTTTCAATTCTAATCTCAAGGATGTTCAAGAGAATTTTTATAGAAAGCTTAGAAAGATTCAACAATATCATCAAGATTTACTCAAATTGTCTAATCGGGTAGAATTTTAGTTAGAAAAAAACATGGCTACTCAAGTATCCTTTGTTAAAATTAGGGGTTGAGAAAAGAAAAATGCACAAGCACCTGAGTGTATTCCAAGGATGTCTAGCAAAGAGAAGTATCATACTCAAATATTACTAAATTCTCGGTCTAATGCTTGTTCACATGCATGTGATTGGATTGGTGATGCCAATAAATGGTGTTCTAAACTATGGAATTTTTTCATTAATATTATTAATGACTTTGATATGCCAACTGTTGAGAAGATTGGGTATGCTGCTTCAATCTAGTTATGTGTTGAAAATTTAAAACAATGAAGAGATGCCAACGCAAAGAAAATTTCTTAGATTAACATGTTTGATAGCAATGTCCTTAAGGAATTCGCAAGGGTACCTTCAGAGTGTTCCCAAATGATTTCTTATTTATTTTCAAAATTAGAAAAGAAAAGCCACCATAATCACCAACAAAATTTATCAATGCGAGTTGAGCTTTGATAATTTGAGCCATCCGCTTATTTCACACATGATGGATATCACAATAAATGGGAATTGTGTTTTAAGGAACATGACGATAAGTCAAAAACATAAACTTATGTTCATGTAATAGAAAAGTAACCAAATATCTTGTTTGGGGTAATTAGGTGTACCTAAAAGATTTGGAAAGATGTCCTTATTCTTTTGAATATAAGGTGAGCTCCTCCTTAGGGAGGGGGTTCATAAAAATCTTGAACTTTGCTTGTATATTCCTATCAAGTTGAATAAAAGAAAAAGATTGATTACTTTTTGAAGGCATTCATGGTTTAGTGTAAGAGATTTTTCTATTATATTTTATGGATGAATTAAGTTGTAATATTCTTTCTATTTATGTGAATTTTTTTTCTGTTTTACAAGATTATTATGATTAAGTTTTTTGATTGGTCGCTATTCAAGTACGAAAATGTATTAAAATCTTTTTTTTAAATAATTCGTTGTTTAAAAAGAAAACATCTAATGCATTTGAAATCATGTAAATTACCGAGTTAATGAATTCCTTCTTAAGATTCAATAATCCATTATTTGTTCTTGTATCAAATATGTTTTAATGAATTCTTTCTTAAGATTCAATAATCCATTATTTGTTCTTGTATCAAATATTTTTTAATGCTCTTAGTTAGGATAAGTTACACTAATTTTTAAATTCTTTTATTTTATTATAATTTGTAGTATTTTATTTGATTTTTAATTTTATTTTCAACAAACTTTTTTGAGTGGCAAAATGGGTTGACATTCCAGTTGGAGGTTGCTATTCCAAATGAGAGCGAGTCTAATTGAGATTTGTCATTGGGAAACTCTCCCCCTTTATTGCCTGGGAGAGTTTTTCTCGAATCAACACCTTGAAAACTTAATATCTTCACCCATTTTTGTTGTGTTTTGTCATTTAAGGTAATAGTTAATAATATGTTATTTAATATTTGAATTCTATTGTATTCAAATAATTATATTTTATGAAGAAAATTGACAAAGTATATTGTGGTCAAAAGTAACAAGCTAAGTAACAAGCTAAGGAGGCAATATTTTCAAAAATGACCCAAAGTTTCCAACAAGGCGAGCGACGAGCTTTAACCAAGTGAAGAAAAATGATTAATTAGTATTTGATGCTTAAGAAATAATTGTATGGAAGAATAAACTTTTAAAAAGAACCCAAAGTCACAAAAAAGTGAAGAAAATTGGTTAAATGAGTGTTGCTCATAATTTATGTGCTTAGAGACTGGAATAAAAAAATCCATTTTTTTATCAAATCAACTTAATTTACTCTTATACAACATTTTCTTATTTGTACATTTTAAATACAAAAATACAAAAAAATTGACAATATAATTTACAAACAAAAACATATAAGTTCCATCCCTTTTTCTTTTTCTTGAAAACTTAATATCTTCATCCATTTTCGTGATTTGTTTTGTCATTTTAGGTAATAGTTGACAATATGTTATTTATTTTATTGTATTCAAATAGTTATATTTTATGAAGAAAAGTGATGAAATATTTCATGGTAAAAAATAATAAGTTAGGGAAGTAAGGTTTTCAAAAATGATCTAAAGGTTTGAGTAAGGTGAGTGGAAATATTTAACGAAGTGAAGAAAAATGACTAATTAGAATTTGATGCTGAAGAAATAATTTTTTGGAAGACTAAAATTATAGAAGGAACTCAAATGATCCAAGTGGATATTGGTGACCACCCACCTATTCCAACTGGTTTCTTTTGATAGTTTTAGTTCAACACGTTCTTCTGTAATTCTTTGTACTTGTGGGTTCTACTCTTTTGGGGTTGTATGAAGCCCTACACAACTTCCAGGTGGAGAATGGTGGCCTCCCACCTAATCCAACTAGCTTATTTTGGAAGTTTTCATGTTAGTACATCTTTTTTTACTTCCAGGGCCGTTTTGGGGCCTTAAACAATGTTTTTTGTGGCTTTCCACAATCAAAATATAAACAAAGTCACTGTTTGAAAACATAATGTGTAGTTCTCGAAAAGACCTTTCCAACGGGCTAACACATGCCTAAAACAAAGGTCGTATGCAAAAGTTACGACCCCGGGAAGTTGAGGTACCAACTTACCCATTGAGGCCCACATAAATTTTGGCATTTTATCTCCTAGGGTTAGGTTTTTGGATGTCTAGGGTTTTGGCATTCATGAGTAATGTTAAAAAGGCCTCTGGAGCCTCATTGTAATCATTCTACTTCTTGGCGACGGAAGTCACTCCTGGATTGCTAGCAGGAGCAGAGCCCGACGCCCATCAGTTTTATGTCACGATTGTTCATAGATGGGTGATCAAATGGAAGGAAACTCGAAACAGTAGTGTTCCAACTCTGAAAATAGGCCAGGTATGCATGAGCAAGTGAGGTCTTGCGTAAATTTCAGACAGTGAGCTGTAGTAAAGGGTGAACAGGCGGAAGACTTATGGAGAAGAGTGTGAAGGTCTGTTATAAACAGCAGGTTCCTAACAGACTGTAGAAGAAGGCATTCAAACACAAGATCTTCTTGCATTTAAATACAGAGCACCAGAAAATAAAATAATTCCACGATAAATCATTTATCATAACAGAAATGCAACAATTCGCGCGACTCAGTCAATCACGAACTTCCTAGCATAAGATGAAAAACTAGACGGGTAAAGGAGAACTGTCTGTCATAAAACAAGAAATCTCATATACAGATACACNCCACGATAAATCATTTATCATAACAGAAATGCAACAATTCGCGCGACTCAGTCAATCACGAACTTCCTAGCATAAGATGAAAAACTAGACGGGTAAAGGAGAACTGTCTGTCATAAAACAAGAAATCTCATATACAGATACACAAGCTGGAAACTGAAATAGCTGCTAAACATTACAATAGGGAGCTCTGCTCAACCATCGATGCTTACAAAAACGGCGAAAATGCCTACATATACTCAAAACAAAACCCAACAGCGAAAACGAGATACTGCATTAAATAATTGCGTCTACATGGCTTTTGACAGTCTGCCCATGCAGACTCAGGACGATCGTGCGCCCATGACAGACGCCATCTTAACTGCGCATGGCTCCATCAAGGGGAGTAGCTGAGCCATTTAAATTTCGAGCTAGCGTGTGTAGACCTCCTCCGGCTGGTCGCGAAATTGGGCCTAGCTTCTTTGGAAGAATGGGTACACAGGACCCTCCTGAGAAGACTGTTGGTCAGACCCTCCATGCCTTGCAATTAATGATTGAGGCGAGGCCTCAACCACCCTCTCTTTTCTTCATTCATTCCTGGCAGCTACTGGAATTTAGCCCACATCGAATCGGTACCTGGGACATCACCGTGCCTTCCTGCTCTCAGGATCGTTTTAAATCCCCTCTTCTGAGCCAAAGCGGCACTTTAGATTCCTTTCGAGAATCACTGTGCAAACCCGATCCACAGGTCCTTCTGACTTTCCTCTCGGCCTCTGCACCTAGCCGTGGTGATCCCTGAATCTATATCGGGATTTCGGGGTTTCAGACTTTCCGCTGCCACCAACCACTGTCCTCGTGAATCCCTGATCCCCGATTCTCCGATGAGCGCTTCCACGCTCTGGCCCTCCTGGCATAGCCCTGGCCAATGTGACCGTCACCCAAGACTATGATCTTACCCCGTCGGTGTTTCGGACTTTTCGATGCCAAAAAGCATAATCCCACGGGACTCGCGATATGCCGAATCCCGATTTCTCCTGCCACCTGTCCTTTTCTCGCGTGACCTCTTCTGGGGTCCACCTTTGTCACGATCGGGAAATCGCGCATCGCGATTCTGCAATGCACAAAACTCTCGCTCCCTCCTCTATTCGTGTATTTATCGTAATATGGAACAACACGAGTTCACCGGCCCTACGCCAGAAACTACTGTTGTGCTGCTTACAACCAAGAACGAGGAAGGATCCAGCCGGGGAGGACGGGGAGCTGCAGACTCAGAACCTGTAGTACAAGGATGAGGTGGAGAAGCTCGGTGAAGAAAGGGATGCACTACGAGGCTGAGCTTAACTCTCCTACCTACACAACCCCTTGAACTCTTCGAACCGTTCCGAACCCTCCTTCTCTGAAGGACACAGGGTCTCGGACAAGTTGACAAACTTAGGGTTTTATAGGAGGTGTTACGGATGTTTTAGGGAGGGAAATACCTCCGTTTAAAGAGAGTTGACTCTTAGTAGCCTTCCTTAATATTACACATGCCTTATCGGACTTAGCCTCCCTTCAATCCCGATGGCCTCAACTCCGATGGACGCTTCCCTATCGGGACCCTCCCCGATAACGCTGAGCTCCTGCCACGCGTCCTTTCCAGATGGACGGTCCCTATTGACTCTCGGGGATTCAGGACTTTCGCTGTCTTTTTTCTATTTCTTGTCCCGAGATAAGAAATATTGCTAACACTACTCAGATGGATATGCGTAGTAGCCACATCTCTTCTTAGAGATAGCTACCACCATTCGAGCAAGTTGTTTTCAGTTCTACAGCTTTACAGTTTCAGCCTATTTCATTTATTCAATATAAGTTATTGTTCACTGGATATCTGTTGTTGTTCTCTGTATCGTTGTGTTATTGTATTTAGTCTGTTATTTATTTGTTCTGCTCATAAATCTGGATCATTGGTATCAAAGCGGTTTGCTCTTCATTTATTTTTCTTCATGCATGCCCCCGACAAGATCTGGGTACAAGAAGTTGGGACTTGAACCAGTTGAGCCTTTGCAAGATTGGCCGCATCGGGCCTGAACACAACTCATGGGGGATGAGTGGAAAGATGATGGAGAAAAATATCCTTTTAAACTGTTGCTCGAGGAATCCCTTGCGCGACAAAGGAACAAAATGATGGACAACTTTGCACAGATCCTTCGATGGTTGCCCACATGAGACACATCTTCATCATGCGACCATGCAACCCCCTTCAAGGTACAATTAAATTTTGATATTCCATTATTTGAAGGACTGATAGACGCGGATGTTGTAGATAAATGGTTGAATTTGCTCGAAGGGTATTTTTTAGTCCACAATTTTTCCGATAGGGAAAATATTACTTTTGCACTCCTCAGGCCATCCTCCATGTTAAGGATTGGTGGGATACTTACTCTGAGCAAAGGTCCATACAAGGATCTGCAATATTTGTGGTCCCCCCCACAAGGGAATTTTTCAGTGATTCCATTAAAGAACAATACTATCATGTTGGAAGCTACGAGGACTAGTACATAAGATGGACCACCCTGCGTCAGGAAAGGGACCAAACAATACCATATTTCACCAATATTTTCCATACCCTGCGCACCAAATTGGGTATCAAAGACTCTGAATGACATCTAGTGCTCAAATACCATGATTTTCTGCATAGATACATTCAAACAGAAATGGAGTTTATGGACATCGCATCATTGGGTACGACTTATAGATATGTTTTCAAGATCGAGCATAAATTTAAGAAAAAGAGGAGAGGGTTTGTATCTACAAACTCCTTACAACTGAAGCAGGGGAAAGGCGACCCTGACCCACAAAACAAGGGACAAAGCAAAGATGGTCACTCTCAGGACAACCAGTCCAAGCTGCAACACAAGAAAGGTAATGAGAAGTCGAAGAAGGACACAGGAAGGTGGTGTGAATACCATAAAATCCCTTGGCACAACACCGAAGAATGTCGCTCCAAGCAGTCACTGGTGGCCAAGCTGAAAGCTTCTGAGTCAGAGGCAGATTCTAACTCCGAATCAAATCTAGAAGGAGGGAAACAGATTATTGATGATGAACCTAGCTCCATATTCACTACCACCAAAGTCCAGCCAAGCGAACCAAAAGAACCAGAGGAAGGGGAACACCTCTTTCACTCATAGATGTGGGTAAAGGGGGCTCCACTTCATTTCATTGTCGATAGTGGCAGTCATAAGAACTTGATCTCAACATAGGTCGTCAAGTGGTTGGACCTGTCGATGACACCGCACCCGCAACCCTACACCATTGACTAGCTTCTCCAAGGAAGAGATCTCCGCGTCAACCAATAGTGCCATATTCCCTACGATATCAAACCCTTCAAAGATGAGGTATTGTGTGATATTGCTCCTCTTGAAGTTTGTGATGTTCTTTTAGGACAACCATATTTGTGGAAGCGACATGATGTGTATGAGTCTAGACCCCATAGTGTTATTATTACTTTGGGTAGACAATTGTACATGATACCAGAGGTAGCGCCGCCTACCACTATTTCTTTAATCTCTGCTAATCAATGTAGTAAGGTCATTTCACAGACCGATAAGCACACTATAAATTATGATACATCACATTTTTGTTTATTCAATTTTTTTTATATAATATGGTTTTATTTTTAAAGAACATGGAGAGTTACATAAGTACCCTATGGTATATTATATTATTTTTAACATCACATTTTTGTTTATTCAATTTTTTTTTTATATAATATGGTTTTATTTTTAAAGAACATGGAGAGTTACATAAGTACCCTATGGTATATTATATTATTTTTAAAGAACATGGAAAGATACAAAGTACCATATGGTATAATTAAGTTAAAGTTTAGATTAATTGGTAATTTACAATATGTATCAGATTTTGAATTTTTTTAAGTTATGTATTATTAAAAATTAATTATAATTTTTTTATTATAAAATATAATTTTTAATATAAAATAGATTTATTATTCTAAATGTTTTTATTGCATTTTGATTTTGATTTTGTAATGTTAATTATTTGTGATTCATCATGCTTTATAACATTATAAATAATAAATTAATTTCATAAAAAATTATAAGAAAAAAACATATTTATTATTTTTATTATATTTGAAAATATATGGCTTTTATATTTTGAAATGATAGTTGATTTGGACAAAGAATTGTACAATTAAGTATTTTTGCATAACGAGCATTAAAGTTAGAAGTAAGAAATATAATGTTATTGTATTCATGTAATATATTGTTATGATATTTTTTTTTGTAGTAAGGTCATTTCACAGACCGATAATTTTGTCTTTTTTGTGATCCATGATCACAGTAAGAAGAAGGTCGCCTCCACATCCGTGACCTCTACACAGAGCCTCTCTTTGTAGCAAAATCAAGTGGATGAAATCGTAGAAGTGTACAAAGACATCTTCTCCTCACCCGCTGGGGTACCGACACACTGCTAATTCAAGCATCCGATTGATCTAACCCCCAATGCACCTCTGCCTAATGGACCAGTTTATCGTCGCTCGCTGATGGAAAATGATGAAATCAAGCATTAGATCCAAGAGTTGCTTCAAAAGGGGCACATCATACCTAGCTCCTCCCCTTGCAGAAGCCTGATTGTATTGGTGCAGAAGAAATACAACACCTAGCGGCTTTGCATTAATCACAGAGCATTAAACAAAATCATAGTCAGGAACCGATACCCAATTCCCCGAATTGATGACCTTCTTGACCAAATCAAGGGGGGCAATTTCTTCAGCAAGATTGACCTAAAGTTTGGCTACCACCAGGTTCCCATCGAACCGACTGATGTATGGAAGACAACTTTCAATTCTAAAGAAGGTCTCTTCGAATGGTTGGTCATGTCATTTGGCCTAACAAATGCACCAACAACTTTCATGAGGTTGATGGATGATGTATTGAGACCCTTCACCAACTCTTTTGTGGTGGTATATTTTTATGACATCCTCATCTTTAGCAGAACTTGGGAGGAGCACATGCAACATATTCAACAAGTTTTGAGCACTCTGCGACAACACAAGTTGTATGCCAACTTGAAAAAATGATCCTTTGGCATGAACAGGGTCCAATACTTGGGCTACATTGTTGATGAACATGGGGTACATGTGGATCCAGATAAGATCCAAGTCATCCGTAAGTGGCCATCCCCAACCACACTAACCGAGCTTCAGTGCTTCTTGGGACTTGCCAACTTCTACCGACGGTTCTTGTTGGGATTCTCCCATATTTCATGGGTCCTCATCCAAGTGACCAAGGGTGGTGGCAAGGAAAATTTAAAGTGGGGGAAGGCACAACAACGAGCATTTGATGATCTGAAGCATCACTTATGCTCAACTCCAGTACTCTCCTTACCCGATTTACAACAACCGTTCAAGATTGAGACTAATGCATCTGACTATGCTATAGGCATAGTTCTCACTTAGCATGGTCATCCGGTAGCATACCACAGTGAGACACTCTCAGATATTGTCCAGAAATACCCCACCTATGACAAGGAAATGTATTCCATTGTACAAGCATGCCGTCAATGGAAAAATTACATTCTAGGAAAGGAGATAGTCATCCACACTAATCACAAGCCTCTGTAGTTCATACAAACACAGGGGAAGTTGTAGAACGATTGCCATAAGAAATGGTCCACATACCTACAATAGTTCCATCTCAAAATCAAGTATAAGATAGGGAGCACAAATGGTGTCATTGACTTCCTCAATCGACCTCCTGTGGATGCACTCACCACTGTGCTCCATTCCTGTGGGCATGAGGCATCTGAGTGACCCCAAATTTATCAGTAAGATCCTGATTTTTCCACCACCTATCAACTCTTGGGAACATGCGTGAATGTCACCGATTTTCGCATTCAGGACTGACTGTTATACCATTTGGGCCACCTCTGTGTTCCTGCAAGCGAGCGTGCAAAGATGATTTGGGAGGCTCACTACAGTAGGATAACATGACATTTTGAAGTGGAGAAAACTGTGGTCGTTCTATAGAAACATTTTTATTGGCCAAAACTTCGATAGGACGTCAACAATTATATCATATCTTGCACTGCCTATGCCATTGCCAAGCTAACCATCAAGAAGCAAGGATTATACACCCCTCTTCCTGCTCCCGAGAGGCCTTGGGAATCCATCTCGATGGATTACATTTCTGGCCTTCCATCCACCAAGCAACGCAATGATTGCGTATTTGTGGTGGTTGATCGGTTTTCAAAGATGGCCATTCTCGCAGCCTGCAAGAAGAGATTCACAGTGGCAGATACTGCCAACATCTTCTTTGAATGAGTGTGGGTCCATTTTGGGATATCGCAGACCATCATCTTTGATCGGGAAAACAAGTTCCTCAACACATTTTGGTCAAGTCTCTGGTCACTGTTGGACACCAAGCTCACAAAATCCACTGCCTTCCACCCTCAAACTATTGGCCAGACAAAGGTCGTCAATCAGATGATTGTGCACATCCTGTGCATGTATAACTCTAAGCATCCACGTACATGGGATGCGAGTCTTCCCTATGTTCAACACATCTACAAAAGGGATCTCCATAGCTCCATTGACCATAGCCCATTTCAGGTGGGGCTGGGATTCCAAGCCTTGGGTCCCATTGATGTTGCACTACCTCTTGCAACCACACATACATAATCTTCGTTCAGTTTGAGGCCAACAAAGCCACAAGATTCATTGAGCGGATTCAACACATTCACCAACAGGTCCATGAGATTTTACAAAAAGCCAATGCTAAGTATAAACAACGCCATGATCAACACCGGGTATCGCACAAGTTTCAGGTGAGAGACAAGGTTTGGTTACATTTGCAGAAAGAATGCCTTATGGGGCCCCATCAGAAGCTCCGTCCACTTTGCTATGGGCCTTACACTATCACCAAGGCTATGGGAGACAATGCTTTTGAGCTTAACACTCCCCCCTTCCTTGGCTTGCACCCAGTGTTCAATGTGGACCTCGTCCGACCATATTTTCCACCATTATTGGACACCTCAGAGATCACAAAACAATTGATACCAACATAGCTCAACCCTAACTGCATGGAACATGCATCCACTGATTAGATAGTGGACACACAAGTCAAGGGCACTTGTCAGCAGAGGATCCAACTTTATTGGGTTGTCAAGGTGGGGCAGCTCCTGCACCAAGGAATATGGTTCACCCAGGGCCAAATTCAACAAAAATTTCCTCGCCATTGCTTCCTAAGGGGGGAGGACTGATCCAGGTGGATATTGGTGGCCACCCACCTATTCCAACTGACTCCTTTTGACAATTTTAGTCTAGCATGTTCTTATGTAATTCTTTGTAATTGTGGGTTCTACACTTTCGAGGCTGTCTGAAGCCCTATACAACTTCCAGGTGGATATTGATGGTTGCCCACCTAATCCAACTGGCTTATTTTGGAAGTTTTCATGTCAGTACATCTTTATATACTTCCAGGGTTGTTTTGGGGCCCTAAATAGTGTTTTTTTGGCTTGCCATAGTCAAATTGTAGACAGAATTAGAGTTTGATGGCATAATGTGTAGTTCTCGAAAAGACCTTTCCAACGACCTATCATGCGCCTAAAACGGAGGTCATATGCAAAAGTTACGACCCCGAGAAGTTGAGGTACCAACTTACCCATCGGGGCCCACATAACTTTTGGTGTTTCATCTCCTAGGGTTAGGTTTTTGGATGTCTAGGGTTTTGACATTCATGAGTAATGTTAAAAAGGCCTCTAGAGCCTCATTGTAGTCATTTTGCTCAGACGGATGCGCGTAGCAGCCGCATCTTTTCTCAGAGATAACTACCACCATTCGAGCAAGTTATTTTCAGTTCTGTAGTTTTACAGTTTCAACCTATTTCATTTATTCAATAGAAGTTATTGTTCATTGGATATCTGTTGTTGTTCTCCATATCTCTGTGTTATTGTATTCATTTTGTTATTTATTTCATTACACTCATAAATCCAAATCACCAAAGTCCCAAACCAGTAAAGAAAATTGATTAAATAAGTAGTGCTCATAAATTATGTGCTTTGAAGACTATACTTCTAAAAAAAAATCCATTTTTTTTTATAAAATAAACTTAGTTTACTATCATACACCATATTTTTATTTTTGCACTTTAAATGTTTTAAATAAAAAAAATACAATTTTTTTAACATAGTAAATTGAAAAATAAAAACATATAAAATTCATTTTTGGGATGATGGAGAAAGTTTTTCCCTATTGTCCTTCCACCCCTTCAAAACATAATATATATATTTTTTGCTTTATTGTATCATTTTAGTTAAGACTCGACCATCCCTTGTTTGATATTTGAATTTTATTAAATTAATTATATTTGTATTTTTAAATTATAATTTTAACATGTTTTTATATTTATGAATAAAAGTTTGAATTCATTAAGTTAAAAATAACTTTTCTCTTTATATATTTTCATAATATAATCCATTATGGGTTTCTTTTTAAAATTTCGTTTAGCTATTCCCGATCATTAATACTAAATTAATTTATATGAATTAAAAAACATTCAATACATCTCCCCTTGGAGATACACTCAATAATACATCTTCCATAGAATATTATTTTCAATTGTTTTCGGGTTGTGATAAACAACAAGAATTAAAGATACATCACTATGTGCTAAAGTCATTGAACTATAATGGAATTTCATTGACAAAAAGTTAAGCAAATAAGATAACATTAATAATAAATTAATTAAAAAAAAGTTGAATACATTTCCTTTTCGAGATACACTTAAAAACACATCTTCCACATGATTCATAAAGTATTAGTTTCAATTGTGAGTTGACTTTGACTATATCAATTGTAACTTTCTCTGTTGTGTATGATTTATAAGTGAAGATATTATTAATATTTACTAAATTTTTTAAGTGAACTATAAAGATATAAAGAATTTTAATGGGATGGTAATATGTTGTGTTTTTTAAGGTGTTCAAATTCATCATAATTTAGTTGTTAATAAGTAGTGAGGGTAGTTATTATTGATTGTTATTTGTGAATGCAGTTTGATTCATTGTGGTTAATTAAAAAATCACACCATTTGAAATAATTTATTAGTGGTTCATATGGAGTAAGTTTTCATTTTTGCAAAATACCTCTAAGTTTTGGGTTGTTAACTTGTTTTCTTATGTCAAG
>ML782658.1:21299-34083 GCA_009831015.1 Picea engelmannii
AATTTTATATATTATCCAAATATAGATTCAATCACTCCGTATATATGAAAGAAAGAGATTTGATATGTAAACTTAATCTAAACACTATTACATAAAAATATAAAAAGAGAGATACCATATTTCCATATAAATAGAATTAATACTATACATATAATAATTTTATATACATTTCCTGGATCAGGGGTTGACAGGTGGGGCCTGGACCTCATACGTGGTGAGTCTGACTCCCACCTTGTGTAGTAATAACCCCCCACAAACAACAATTGTATGGAGGGGCATGCAAGCACATGGGACATGGGGAGTGGTAAGAACTTCAATCCCCTTCCTTCCACAACCATAATGCAGACTCGAGAAGGAAGGATGAGCAAATGGGACAGTGAAATTATGAGAGTTCAAGAGGAGGATATGGGCACTTGAAAATCTCATTTCTGTGTGTTTGAAAGTACAAACATGCCATTACAATAGAGTAAGTCACTCATAATGATGAATGAAGAGGCAATCATGGTAATGTTTGGCAAAGGTGGGTATTTACAATGATGGAAGCCTTGTGGGATTTCTCCTCCAGGGGATAATGAGGTCATTCATGCTCTGGTGTGGGTTCTAGTCAAGGAAAATAATCAGGATTTCAATTCTCTTTTGGTGATCCTTAACAATTGGATGTGGGTGCTCTCGTTCCTGGGGTGTTTAGAAATGTTCCTATTTGAGGAAGAATAGGCGAAGGGAAACCTGGGAGTGGGAGGTCATGAGTTGTGTATGGTTTTTGCGGTCAATTAGTTTATGATAGAGTAGGGGGGTACCCACCACTATTCATCTTGATAGTAGGAGGTTTAGAGTTGTAGGATATATGGGTATTGTGGTTTCCACAAAACCAACGATGGGTGACAAGAAGGTCGTTGACTAGCCCGAATCAAGCAAAAGGGGATCCAAATGCAAGGGAACTGAAAGACCGATGGCTCAGAAGAGGAGTCACCCCAAGTCTATGGGCAATGGGGAAGAACAAGCAGCAGAACAAGCCAAACATATTTATTATTAGAACATTCCTCTAGAGAGACAACAACAATGCAGGATATGGTGGGTAGAGTGAGGTCAAGGAGTGAGTAGACACCGAGATAAATCATTGAGAAGGAGTTTTAGGAGTGGGTAAGGGACATTGGCTATACCAGATCTTGGGACACCAAGGTTTTTTGGGTGATGGAATTTTACTAGTTGGCAAAGACACCGGTGGCTATGTCTTTGGAGAATAAGGATGACAAATAGTCAGGGACTTTGGACCAAATTAGGAGGTTGGAGGCGAAGTTCACAGTCCTTTATAGAGTTACCTTCATAATAAATTTTAGGGTGACAAAATGGAGCTTTGAAAAGGACGAGGATATGGTGTACGCCACAGGCACCTTAGATTCTTAGGGAACTAGTGCCAATCCAATTAATTGATGAAGAAGATGTCAAGGGAAAGGAAAAGCATTAGGAGACCTAGAAATAAGTTGGACCTACCATGCCACCGCATAATTAAAATCACTGTCAATTATGATAGCTTGTGTTTTTATATTTTTCTCTCTATTTTTTAAGTTTTAAAAGGACTCTCTAGTTGGTCCTAGCTTATAACGGTTTGTCACATACTTCTTCAAACACGACGTTATGTTTTTTTTTAAGAATTGTTTTGTGCTCTAGTACTTGGTTTCTCGTAAAACCCCCGGTGCCTTACTCCCGACAAGTATAAAAAAACAAGCCATCCATCCATTTCCTTGCCTCACATGCTAGGGATTCTTTCCTAAGTTTGGTAGCGATATTGATTGTCATTGCATAAGTAGCGACCCGACAACCACATGGGCATGAAATATCGTTTATGTCATGTTTGTGTTGCCACCCTTATAGGGTGGGGGGTAGATAAAAGGGTGTTGAAGAAGACATATGCTTTTCCTCTTTATCAAGATAAGATCTTTGGACATTTGTTCTGTCTGATATGCTCTTCTCAAATTGTCGATTCTCCCCGGAGTTTCCATCTTGGTAGAGCTTAGACTTACTTAGACATGATGATATGGTTTTTTGTAAGAGTTGTTTATGCTCTGACTTCCACTTTGGCATAGTTTAGACAATGAGGCCTGTAACTTTTTGGTATACTATAAATATAACAAATACTGAGTTTAAATATATATATATATATATTTATTCATTTACGCTTAAATACATTTTAAATATTAAAAAAAAATTCACTTCAAAAAATTTGATCTTCTCGATACTTTTGTTTCCACAGAAAAAAGCGTAATTATATTCATTCGAAGAGAACCAAATTACTTTTTGTAGGTGCACATAGCACGACTCAACCATGGGTGATCAGATTGGAAAAAAAAGCCTACAGAGGTCCAAAAAACTGGCTAAAAGGCCACCAAGAGAAATACATCAAAAAACGTTATCCAAAAATAAAAAATGAATCAAGAACAGTCAAATAAGCATGAACTCCTGCCTCACAAAAAAATAGCCAAGAGAGCAATCCTAAAGAAACCCTAGAGCCCGAACAGACCAGATCAGAGAGGTATGAGCTCCCACACCAAAAGAACTAGATAGCAGAGGAATTGAAGAAAACACCACCCGCAGAAAAATCCGGATGAGATGGACCAAGAAGCTGCACGCCCAAAGAAAGGACCTCAAAGCGTCGAGTTTCCCACAACAATTCACGCCCTTTGGAAAGGACCTCAAAGCTCAGGCCACCACCAAACAATGAAAAAAGGGGAGATGAGACATCAACACCCATCACAAAAGAACCATGATATGACATACATCAAACCACGATCTATCTAGTAACAACAAGAGAAGGGAACAATAGATTGATGTAGAGAAACCCCAAAACCCTGCTAAGAGTGGACCATAAAGTATTCCTCCAGCGAACACCCAAATGCGTGATGGACCAGGTCAGAGTGGCATACATCCTCTCAAAGGAAAAATATTATCCAAACCTCTATCCCCAAATTCAAAAAACCCTGAATTTAGAACCAAAATCATTGAATCCAGGGCTACAAAGCAAAGGGTATCCATCAAATCCTGAACGACCCTGAATCATGAGATGGTGAACATAAGAAAAAATATGAAGAAGGCCACAAAGAGAGGGGCCTGTCCACAAAGAAATCGACGGCGAAAGGAGGCCATGAAGACCCCCAACCATCAAGGCAACAAATCCATACACCGAAGACTAGATCCGTGAAGCCTCACAAACCATCATTGCTTGCATCAAATCCCCCAGCTCCCCCGATCCACCGCAGAAAAAACAGAAGCCAAGAAAAGCCACGCCCCTCTCATCGCAGGACAAACTTAGATGCTCCTTCTTACCAGCCCGCGAGCACAACAAAGTTCTGGAGCTGAGGACGACAAAGCCCACTGCAACAACGACCAATGGATGTGACACTTGGGAATGAGAGTCTTTAGCTAAGGTTTCCCTGGCCGTAGGTCCGTGACCTTTATACCTTACTCTGAGCTTTTTCAAAGTCGGTCTTCTTGATACTTAATTTGAAGTTAAAATAATTTTTTATAAATAATTAATTATAAATTTAAAATTAAAATAATTTTTTTATAAATAATTAGTTGTATTTTTGAATTAGTATTTGAGTTTTGACATAAAGCCAAAAACTTTTAATTAATAAAAATATATAAATTATATTTTATATTTACTAAATATAAATTAAGAAATTCCAATGTATGTATGATATATTTGAAAAAAAGGATTTTTTTTGTTTGTTGAATTTTCTTAAACTTAATTTGATTATGTGCGAAAATTGATATTATATAAAATTAAATTAATTTTTCTTTTGAACCTCTATCACATGATTCATAATATTTAATTTTGTCAATGACTTTGAGAGTTTCAATGCGTACAGAATTTCGTTTCCAAATATCAAAGACAAATACACTCATCCATCGTATCAATTTGCAATCTTTCCAAAGATATCGTTAGCATTTACTAAGTTTTTATAAGGGGCAACTTGTTTAGATATGTCATAAGCAAACCAAATCCCATAACATGGGATCATATTTCTTAATTCAACTTGGGTACTCTTTTCGAGGAAATTAATCAATCTTAGCAACATATTCTTCTCTACGATTTGAGATCCTTAAGGTATGTTTCCAATTCTAAAGCATAAGATAACAATGTAGCTAGGGTTATAATGGGTTCCCTTGATAAAGAGGGAATTGAGAGAATGAAAGTTAGGTAAAGGGGAAGTGAGATCCACATTTAAGAAAATGTTATATCACTTTTTGGACATTGCTTTGCAAATTGACATTTTGATTATTACTTAAATATTAAGTGTATGGATTTTAAAAGTTGTCTTGTTATAATGTAAATAATTATGTTATAATGCATTTATATTATAAGAAGAAAACACTTTAGTTGATTCATTTATCAAATCAATTAAGGATTTGTATTTGTCTGTGAATATTTATTTATTATTCGTTTTTATTTTGTGAAGCGGTTGTCGATGTGTTATTGTATGATTTACCTTTACATAAATCTTGACTACATAATGAGAATCTATGACCCTTGCATCTAGAAAATGATGTAATGTTGTTGGCGCTCGCTTTGCACAGGCTGCAAGATTCTAGGTTCGGTTTATCTATAACCAACAAAACCCACCAGATACCATCCCTTTTGGCATCACTTGCTTGCGTAGATGAAATCTCACCTGAGGTATATATTGGGATTGCGAGAACCAGACTTCTGCAGTAGTAAGGGAATGGGAGGCAAACGTTCGATTCATTATTTCTTATTCAAACAATGCACATAACTTAGTTCTCATTCAGTATTAACTTAGGTATGATTCAAATTCCTATAATCAGTATAATCTAGATTCATAGATACTCCACTTCTCTAACAGTTACCTTCATCACGCAAAGATTCAACATGAGATAAAAATAATCTACAATGCAACCATCATAATCCATAGGAAAAGAATATAAAAGACAAACAACACACGATTCAATATCATCTCTTTAGCATTCCTTTATTCATTCTTCTCACCAACAAGTTGTTACATTCACGACTTTGGAACTCAACATCAAACATAACATAACGTCACAGAACTTACATCCCTGAACATAGAACCCAACCATAGTAGAGAGCGAACCCCTAATCTCCCAACCCATTACATATTTATACATAAGTCTAGGGCTAAAAACCCTAGTCTGTTCATCCAAAAAATACCCCATTACAATGCATGGCCAACTCAGTTAACTGGTTGTTCGACTGCTTTCTTCTGCTTTTCAATTTGCATGTTGCTTTTCTGTTGTTCTTCTATCTCTGGAATATCGTGTTGTTATCTTTCTATCATGCTTTATTCTCTCGCTCTCTTTCTTTATCTGATGTCAGCTTTATTCTTCTGTCTGTGCGTTGTCTTCCTCCTGCGCACTTTCCTCCTTCTGCGCATTGTCCTCCTGGATGCGTTTTTGTGCTCACTTTTCTCCCTCTGTGCACTTTCCCTATACTTAGGATTTTCTCCCAAAACTGTATCCAAACTCCCTATCCAACATGCCCCCAACATTCACTTGTGGCTCATCCCGAGCCACTAAGGCTTGTTGCCTTCTCTTCCATGCCGAAATGAAGTTTTGAGAAGAAGCCTTTGCTACCTCTACCTCTTTGACGACTGCGGCCTTTGTTGCTACTATCTCTTGTGCCCCATGTAAGGTCAAGTTTGCAAGTTTGTCCTTTGCCTCCACCGCTACTTGCTTGACCTTACCTTGCATAGTGGCCAACTCTCCAATTATCTTCACTGCTTCTTCTTGTAGTGGTCCTAGTCTCCGTTGAAGGATCTTTTATTGGTCCCTCATTCTCTCCACTTCTACATATGCTTGTTGCTGAGCCAAAATGGATGACATACGCTCCATTGGTGGCAGTGTAGCTGCCTTTTCTGCTGCTCTGTGTGCATGTTCTTGCAGTTATCTTAGCCTGGCCTCTATGGCTTTCATCTTTGGGTCATCTATCAATTTTGTCCACACCTGCGCACTCTCCTCACATAGTTTTAGGCATTCTCCTTCTACTTTCTTAATGTTGGAAACTGTTGTCGTTTCCATCCTCACCCTGCCTTTAAGCATCTCTGGTGGCGTTCCTGGCCTGTTCCTCAACTGTAAGTTTTGGATCTGCTCCTTGAATCCCTTAATGACTTCACCAATCTTCAAAAATTTCTCCTCAATATTAAATTCTCCTACTAGGGGAACTTCGAGTACTTCCTTGTACCATTTCTGGACGACTGCTTGTGTCTTCTGCACCATGCTCTGAGCTTCATAATTTTTCCTTTAACTCTTTCCTAGCCTTCTCCTCCCGTTCCTTTTTGAGTTTCTGGTGTGCTTCTTCGCAATAATCCTTAGAGTTTCTTCCTTCTCCCTCCTGAAGGATTCTTCCCGCATGATATCGACCTAAGTCCGGACTACAACATCGGGGGTCGTGTTTCCCATGGTGAAGGCATCGTTTCTATCGGGCGAAATAATTATGTTAAGCCTCCTATTCTTGTAATTTTATTCTCTGTCGATACTCCACTGAGGTTTCTTGAGCCCAATACCATTCTCTTCCTCTCCTACGCCTCTTGGCCAATTCTTTAGCCTCAATTTGGGCACCGTATACGAGGCCGATTTCCAGGCAAACTCTCTTTTAGTGGGATCCTGCTCCTCTTCCTCCTCGTTTACTGGAATGGAGTGTTCAGAACCCCCGTACATGTTACCTCCTCCGTTCAAATATGCGTGAAAAGTTACGTTGAAAGCAATGTGAGCTCTTGTACCTGGTACACTCTTAGAGAAAAAGTATTTCTCCCTAGCTAGCTCTGAGACTTTCTATGCATCTGTAATGTTACGGTCCATAAACTTTAGGCTGGAAATATTGCTAAGAATATTGCCTTCCCTACTACCCCCAGGTGGGACCAATGATACTGCTAGTGGATCTTTCCCCATTCGTCTTGGGTGACATGTTCCTTAACTAGCACTGTGTCTGTGCTTTAGTAGTTGTAGCTCGGCTCTGTTTGCCAATTTTCTCTAGTTTGCTCTGTTCACTCCCATTTGGATGCAACAATGAGTTACACTTAACGATCTTCTGATTTTTATGTGCTTTCATTCCATTATACTTGTCTTATCCTGCCTTAACTAACTTGTCCAATCCGTCACCGTGGTTGATGATTTGTTAACTAAATGCTCCTTTATTACCAAATCCGTCATGTGATTTTCCCCTCGTACTGATGATTTGTCGTGATTTCTGATGGCTTTTACCATTTAAGACTGATACGATGCTTTTATGACTTGTCACTCCCACTTTAGAACCATCATTTTCGTGATTTAATGCTTTTAACGGTCTTGTCATTGCCCAACTGCGCACTGGTTCTTTGTTGTTTCATCTGTGTACTTCACAATCTGTCTCTTCTGTGTCTTTTCTCTTAAATTGGCGTAGTGTTATTCTGATGTGTGATGACCATTCCTTCTACGCAAGTTCTGGTGCCTTGGTACTCAAACACTCTTTTTATTTTTCCTATATCTACGCTTTATTTGATTTTCTTCTTTTTTATACTTTTTATTTTCTTTTCCTTGTCTTTCTTGCCACTATGGTACAATTACTATAATACACGGGTTTTGGCGCAACCCAGATTACTACGCAAAGTGTCGGTCGTCTCTATATAGTTTCAACCGACTTCCATTCACCATTCCTTCAAAGACTTCTCCATTCAAGGTTTCCAACCGCGCAACACCTATCTATGTTACTTGTTGAATCATATAGGGTCCTAACCAGTGCATTCTAAAATTTCCAGGATGCTGCATAAACTTGTTTTCATAAAGTAGTACTAGGTCTCCTAGTTGAAAATTTCTTTGTTTAATGTGTCAATCATGCCAATCCTTCTCTCTTGCTTTCTGAACCTCGTGATGGAATCCTGTGGGGAACCACTCTTCCTCAAGCTGTACTAACTGTGCCAATCTCTCCTCTACCACGTCAGCGTCTAATAGCTTAGTGATTGCTGCAATGTGTAGGCTAGGTAGAATAAACTCCATTGGCATTACTGCTTCTTTCCCATAGACGAACGTAAAAGGTGCATGTCCTGTCGTATTATTACTTGTAGTCCCATAATCCCATAATATTGCAGGAACTCTTAAGTCCCAATTGTCTCTCCCTACAATGAAAATCTTTGTGAATGCATTCTCCAAGATTTTATTAAAAGCTTCCACTATTCCATTGGCTTGAGGGTGATATGGTGTACTCTTTTAATGATGAATTTGGAACTCCTCAGTCAATGTTGCATTTGTTTTTGTTCATAAGTGTGTAGCTTGATCACTGAGTAATATGCATGGACATCTAAACCTTGTGACTACATTCTCCAACAAAAACTGTATAACAGTCTCCGTAGTACAATCTGTAACTGGGGCTGCTTATGCCCACCTCGTCAAATAATCCATCACAGTGATGATGTAACTTTCCCATGATCTTCTTTCTTTTGGGTTGATTGGCTCCACAAAGTCTATGGTCCATTTCTCAAATGATTGTAACACAACCTATGGATTCAAAGGCATCTCGTCCCTCCTAGATGGTTTTCCCACTCTTTGGCATACATCACATGACTAACAGTACTCCTTCGCATCTTTGTGAAGTGTAGGCCACCAAATCCATGCACACAAAATATTTTGTGCGGTTTCTCTCCCTGCATAATGTCCTCCAATAGTTCCATCATGCACTTCTTCAAGTATCATCAACCTTTCATGTTCCAACACACATCGTCTCAGTATTCCATCTGCACCCAACTTGTATAGATTACTTGCAATCAACTGATAATTTGTTGCTTTCACTACCAGTTGCTTCTTCCGCATCACTGTCATCTCGGATGGATCCATACCTGTACTTAGAATCTTCACAATGTCCGAGAAGTAATCATCCACCATCCTTATTGCAAATAAATGTGCATCTAGGAAGCTATCATCTAAATTTACTGCATCTTCACCTGTCAATATGTGTGATAGATTAATTGGTCCTACATTTAGCTTACCTAATTTTACTACAACCTCAAAGTCATATTCCTGAAATAATAATAGCCATCTGCATATTCTCCCTCCCAACACTAGCTTGTTGAATAAGTACTTTAATGCAAAATGTTTTGTATGCATCTTAAAGTGAGATCCCACTAGATAATGCTTGAAATTCTGTAGTGCATAGACCATTTCCAATCCTTCTCATTCTGTGGTTGTATAATTCTTCTCTGTTATAGACAACTTCCTAATTGCAAAAGTGATTGGATGATCTATGTCCCCTTCCTCAGGTTGTGACAACACTGCGCCCAATGCTATGGATGATGCATCTACATGTACATGGAACTATTTGTTCCACTCCGAAAAGATCAAAATCGATGCGGTTACCAGTTTTTGTTTCAAAGTGTTCAACCCCTTATGATAGTCCTCATTCCATTGAAACTTTTCTTCCTTCTTTAGTAACTTTTCCATGGGTGTTGTGATCTGCACATATCCTTTGATAAATTTCTTGTAATAACATGTATGACCCAACGTTTCCCTTAACTATCTTATTGATGTAGGGGGTTCTAATTTTAGAATGACTGTGATCTTAGTTGGATCTACTAATATTCCTTGTTTCCAAACTACATGTCCTAGTAAAATTCAAAATGGTGCCCAAAAGATGCACTTCTTTAAGTTCAACGAAATTTGACGCTTCCTTCACCTATCCAACATTAGCCAAAGAACTTCAATATGATCCTTTAGTAGAATGAACACCGTCTAATCATCCAAATAGACTTCTAGGAATTTATGGATGAACTCCTTGAATGTTGCAACTACTACCCTGGAAAATAATGGAGGGGCATTCCTCAATCCAAATGGAATACCTGTATATTGATAGATCCCCCACTCTGTCGCAAAAGTGGTCTTGTGTCAATCGTCCCACGCGATTCTTATCGGATGGTACCCAAATAATCCATCTGTAAAAGAATATGTTTCCTAGCCTCCTATGTTCTCTAATACCTAATTCGTGAATGGTTTTGGGTATGGGTCATGTAAGAATGCGTAATTAATCTTCCTTAGATCCATGTAGATCTTGACTCTGACTATCTTCTTGTCCCACACCACCATTGAACTAATCCACTCAGATTATTCTACTAGTTCGATGATCCCTGCATCCAACATCCTATCTATTTCAGCCTTCACCTTCTCCTTGTACCTTAGGTTTAACTTGTAAGGCCTATGTCGCATTGGCTTAGCTCATGGTTTCAGTGGGATCGACATCTCACCTAAGTCTCTCGCTATTCCCTTAATCTCTGAAAATGTCGTTGGGAATATGTCCTGGTATTCTTGTAGTATATCTGCAATCTTCTCAACTGTCTCATTGTTCCAATTCTCCTATCCGTGCAAACTTGGGATTCTTTGTCATCCCAATGTTTACCTTCCGCATCTTAATAGGTTGTGTATATGTAACAAATTCCAACTCTAGACCTTCTACTGTTCGATCTCCTTCTGTCTCAGGTACTTTTGCATTCTTGGGATCCTCTTCATCATACTATTCCTTAGCTACGTTATATCACTCCAATAGCTCATGTATAGTCATCTTGGCTCTGTGTGCACTGCATACTGGTACCACCTCCATCATCTCTTCTTTCGAGAAGATCTTCGTTCAAATCGCCTATAACGCTGCATCTATTGATGTAGATTCATGTTCAAATGTGAACATGATTTTGAACCTCTGGACCAGTTCTTCCCATCTTGCTATCTCCCTACGCATCTCCAATTCTAAATATCAGTTCTTCAGAATCGTGTCCAGTGTGTTTCCGGTATTGAACTCCATAACACCCTACACTATTCCACATGGCCTGTTGGGTCACTCTCTCCTGTATACTTCTGCATAATTTTTTCTTCCTTAGAGCCAACTGTATTTGCATTAGTCTGCTGCACTTTAACAAGTCTTTCATTCCCTCTATGTGTGCAACTTTTAATACAAAATCTAATGCTAACAACCTTTGTTGTTTGGGTAAATACATCTCAAATGATTTTAAAAACATACATGTCTCAGTTAATCCATCATACCTGGGTGGATCACATAACTCTTTTCCAATCCAGCGCAAGGATCGAGTGATGCACGCACATCGTCAAGTTGATACCTCATGCATCCTTTGTTGCCAATACTCTAGAACTGCTTCTGAGTCTAATGAGAACGAACTAATGCTCCTCCATCTCAACGCACCATCCACTGTCATATTGACATAATCCTCCATTTGCACAATCAAGTTATATAAATTGTCAATGTCATTCCCTCTTGTTGGCTCTATGTATCTCTTTCCTTCTGATGGGTCCAATGGTGTAGTAAGTTTCAAATATCCAACTTCAAATATCATCTCCCTCCTCTTCAAGTTGACGATCAATTGGTTATCAAAATCCCATTCCAGTCCCATCAGTGATGGATATGGTTGATGATCATCCATGATCTCAATAACTTCAAAGTCTGCCATGCTGCACACCGCATCTATGTTCACAGGGCACTCTTGTCAAACGCTTAAGCGAGACTATTTTGTGCTGATTCCCGAGCCTTAAATTAACATGAGACCATACTAACTTGGGTTTTCCCATCATCTCCCATGTCTACTTCGGTAAACCATTCACGTCAGACCCTAAGTCCAAGATAACATTATCCACATCATACTCTCCAATCTGCACACTGAATCTGAATTCTTCATTGGTTGTCTTATTGCATAATACCTGATTTACCATCTTTTGTGCGAAATGAGTTTCCCTTCCTCTTGTACAATGATCAATCATGTCATATAGTGTACCCAATGTAGTTTCATCCTTGATTATATCTAAACAACTCCTCAATAATTGTGTTGGTGTGCTTACCTTTCCAATTGGCTTCTTTGGCACATCGTGATCTTCTATACGAGGTGTAGATGATGTTGATGCTCCCCAATCTTGTACGAGTACTTCTTTTATTGCTCTCTAATATGTCTTATTTTCTTGTTGTGGATTGAATGCTGGTATAGGCCCTACTGACTTCCTTACCCACTGCTCAGTTTGCTTTCCTTCATTTGTCCTATAAGCCCCTATTCTAGCTCCTTCACGTGTAACAACTGCTACTCTCGATCCTTCATTTTGTCTTTCGGCTGATATCTTCTGCACATTCTGATTCAGATTATGGTTTTGGTTTGCTCTGGACTACCACTTTGCAACTAGTTGGGGACAATATTTTGTCAACTGGTCCAGTGCTCTACAATATGTGCATGTTGTACACAGATTCTAGAAGTCGCAGGCCAAGTGTCCAGTTTTATTACAATTATAACATATAATCGGTCCTCTTCCTGCTCTACTGAAATCCCTCTACCTTGGCCTCTACCAAAGTTTCCTTTGTTCCCTTGATTTAAACCTCTTTGCCTGTTATATTTCAGACCACCCCCTTCTTTTGCAACATTCTCTTCTTGGATCATGTACATATTTTCTTTGCGCTCCCTCAGTAATTTGAATGCGCGGAAATCCTTCTCTTCGTGTCCTACAAACTTGCAAAAGTTGCAAAACAAGTTATTTGTTGTACTCTGATACTTATGTATTAATGGACACATAGTAGGATGATGGCCTCATTTCTTACATATTTCGCAGTATCCCCGATGGTAATGGAATCAACACTCCAGTTTCCAAATATTGTGTGAATGTTGGACATTCGTCCTTGTGGTGACCTTCAGTCGTGCACTTGGTACACCAAACTTGTTCTCATTTTTCCTTCCCTTTTGTAAGCTCAGCCAGTTGAATCGTCAACACAACCAACTGCATCTGAACTTGTGCCATTCCCCCA
>ML782658.1:35214-48453 GCA_009831015.1 Picea engelmannii
TTTTTATTTATCATTATGCTTAATTTGTTTGTGTCGATTATTTATTCTTAACAAATGAACTAACCATGTTAAGAAGAATAACTTTAATAATAAAAAGAATATCATTAGTTTGTCTTAATTTATAAATTAATCTCAATAATAAATTAAATTCTTTATATTTAAAATTGTCATGTCGTTTTAGTTAACTGCATTAAGAGATGCAAGGTGTGTTTATAACCTTATGATAGTGATGTTGTTATGTTTGTCACATGTTTGTCACGTGGATGACACTTACATGTTGACTTAAAAAAAAACATTTACAATAAATATAACAATTTTATATATTATCCAAATATAGATACAATCACTCCCTATATATGAAAGAAAGAGATTTGATATGTAAACTTAATATAAACACTATTACATAAAAATATAAAAAGAGAGATACCGTATTTCCATATAAATAGAATTAATATTATGCATATAGTATTTTTATATACATTTCCTGGATCGGGTGGTGATAGGCGGGGCCTGGACCTCATACGTGGTGAGTCTGACTCCCACCTTGTGTAGTAATAACCCCACAAAAACAACAATTGTCTGGAGGGGCATGCAAGTACATGGGACATGGGGAGTGGTAAGAACTTCAACCCCCTTCCTTCCACAACCATAATGCAGACTTGAGAAGGAAGGATGGGAAGCCAGGACAATGAAATTATGAGAGTTCAAGAGGAGAATATGGGCACTTGAAAATCTCATTTCTATGTGTTTAAAAGTACAAACATGCCATTACAATAGAGTAAGTCACTCATAAGGATAAATGAAGAGGAAATCATGGTAATGTTTGGCAAATGTGGGTATTTACAATGATGGAAGGCTTGTGGGATTACTGCTCCAGGGTATAATGAGGTCACTCCTGCTATGGTGTGGGTTCTGGTCAAGGAAAATAATCCGGATTTCAATTCTCTTTTGGTGATCCTTAACAGTTGGCTGTGGGTGCTCTCGTTC
This sequence comes from Picea engelmannii, assembly GCA_009831015.1. Lineage (NCBI taxonomy): Eukaryota > Viridiplantae > Streptophyta > Pinopsida > Pinales > Pinaceae > Picea > Picea engelmannii. The sequence continues at coordinate 36,202 of ML782658.1, forward strand.
CCGGGGTGTTTAACAACGTTCCTATCTGAGGAAGAATAGGCGAAGGGGAACCTGGGAGTGGGAGGTCGTGAGTTGTGTAGGGTTTTTGCGATCAATTAGTTGATGATAGAGTAAGGGGGTACCCACCACTGTTCATCTTGATAGCATGAGGTTTAGAGTTGTAGGATATATGGGTGTTGTGGTTTCCACAAAGCCAACGATGGGTGACAACAAGGTCGTTGACTAGCTTGAATCAAGCAAAAGGGAATCCAAATGCAAGGGAACTGAAAGACCGATGGCTCAGAAGAGGACTCAACCCAAGTCTATGGGCACTGGGGAAGAACATGCAACAAAATAAGCGAAACATATTTATTATTAGAACATTCCTCTAGAGGGACAACAAAAATGCAAGATATGGTGGGTAGAGTGAGGTTAAGGAGCGAGCAGACACCGAGAAACATCATTGAGAAGGAGTTTTAGGAGTGGGTAAGGGAAATTGGCTATACCAGATCTTGGGACACCAAGGTTTTTTGGGTGATGTAATTTTACTAGTTGGCAAAGACACTAGTGGCTATGTCTTTGGAGAATAAGGGTGAAAAATAGTCAGAGACTTTGGACCAGATTAGGAGGTTGGAGGCGAAGTTCACAGTCCTTTATAGAGTCACCTTCATAATCAGTTTTAGGGTGACAAAATTGAGATTTGAAAAGGACGAGGATATGATGTATGCCACAACCACCTTAGATTCTTAGGGAACTAGTGCCAATCTGATTAATTAATGACAAAGATGTCATTGGAAAGGAAAAGAAGTAGGAGACCCAGAAATAAGTTGGACCTACCATGCCACCACATAATTAAAATTACTGTCATTTATGATAGCTTGTGTGTTTATATTTTTCTCTCTATTTTTTAAGTTTTAAAAGGATTCTCTAGATGGTCCTAGCTTATAGCAGTTTGTCACATACTTGTTCAAACACAATGTTATGTTTTTTAAAGAATTGTTTTGTGCTCTAGTACTTGTTTTCTTGTAAAAACTACGGTGCCTTACTCTTCAAAAGTATAAAAAATAAAGCTATCCATCCATTTCCTTGCCTCAGATTCTAGGGCTTCTTTCGTAAGTTTTGTAGCGACATTGATTGTCATTGCAAAAGTAGCGACCTAACAACCACAAGGGCATGAACTACCATTTATGTCATGTTTGTGTTGTCACCCTTATAGGGTGGGGGTGAGGGGTAGATAGAAGTGTGTTGAAGAAGACATATGTTTTTCCTCTTTACCAAGATAAGAGCTTCGAAGATTTGTTCTGTCTGATATGCTCTTCTCAAATTGTCGATTCTCCATGGAGTTTCCATCTTGGTAGAGCTTAGACTTACTCGGACATGATGATATGTTTTTTTGTAAGAGTTGTTTATGCTCTGATTTCCACTTTGTCATAGCTTAGACAATGAGGCATGTCATTTTTTGGTATACTATAAATATAACAAATACTGAGTTTAAAAAAATATTTTTATATTCATATTATTATTTTTTTATTCATTTACGCTTAAATTCATTTTAAATATTAAAAAAAAATTCACTTCAAAAAATTTGATCTTCTCGATACTTTTTTTTTCCACAGAAAAAAGGGTAATTCTATTCATCCGAAGAGAACCAAATTTCTTTTTGTAGGTGCACATAGCACAACTCAACCATGGGTGATAAGATAGGAAAAAAAGAAGCCTACAGAGGCCCAAAAAACTGGCTAAAAGGCCACCGAGAGAAAAACATAAAAAAAATTTATCCAAAAAAAAAAAAAGTATCAGGAATAGTCAAAGAAGCATGAACTCCCACCTCACAAAAAAATAGCCAAGACATCAATCCCAAAGAAACCGTGGAGCCTAGACAGACCAGATCATAGAGGTATGAGCTCCCACCCCAAAAGAACTAGATAGCAGAGGAATTGAAGAAAACATCACCCGCAGAAAAAACCAGATGAGATGGACCAAGAAGCGCACGCCCAAAGAAAGGACCTCAAAGGGTTGGGTTTCCCACAACAATTCATGCCCTTTGGAAAGGACCTCAAAGCTCAGGCCACCACCAAACAATGAAATAAGGGGCGATGAGACATCGACACCCAACACAAAATAACCATGATATGACATACATCAAACCACAATCTATCTAGTAACAGTCAGCGAAGGGAACAATACATTGATGTAGAGAAACCCCAAAACCCTGCCAAGAGTGGACCATAAAGTATTCCTCTAGTGAACACCCAAATGCGTGACCAACCAGGTCAAAGCAGCATACATCCTCTCAAAGGAAAAATGTTATCCAAACCTCTATCCCCAAATTCGAAAAACTCTGAATTTGGAACCAAAATCATTGAATCCAGGGCTACGAAGAAAAGGATATCCATCAAACCCTGAACGACCTCGAATCATGAGATGGTGAACATAAGAAAAAATATGAAGAAGGCCACAAAGAGAGGGGCCTCTCCACAAAGAAACCAACGACGAAAGGAGGCCATGGAGACCCCCAACCATCAAGGCAACAAATCCATACACCGAAGACCAGATCTGAGAAGCCTCACAAGCTATCATCGCTTGCATCAAATCCCCTAGCTCCCCTGATCCACCGCAGAAAAAATGGAATCCAGGAAAATCCATGCCCCTCTCATCGTAGGACAAACTTAGATGTTCCTTCTTAGCAGCCCGCGAGCACAACAAAGTTCTGGAGCCGAGGACGACAAAGCCCACTGCAACAATGACCAATGGATGTGACGCTTAGGAACGAGAGTCTTTGGCTAGGATTTCCCCAGCCGCAGACCCATGGCCTTTAGACCTCCTTTGATCTTTTTCAAAGTCAGACTTCTCGATACTTAATTTAAAGTTAAAATAATTTTTTATAAATAATTAATTATAAATTTAAAATTAAAATATTTTTTTATAAAAAATTAGTTGTATTTTTGAATTAGTATTTGAGTTTTTACAGAAAGCCAAAAACTTTTGATTAATAAAAACATATAAAATATATTTTATATTTACTAAATATAAATTAAGAAATTCCAATGTATGTATGATATGTTTGAAAAAAATATTTTTTTTTGGGTGGTTGAATTTTTCGAAACTTAATTTGATTATGTGTGATTGATATTATATAAAATTAAATTAATTTTTCTTTTTAACCTCTGTCACATGATTCATAATATTTAATTTTGTCAATGACTTTGAGAGTTTCAATGCGTAAAGAGTTTCTTTTCCAAATATCACAGACAAATACACTCATCCATCGTATCAATTTGCAATCTTTCCAAAGATATCGTCAGCATTTACTAAGTTTTTATAAGGAGCAACTTGTTTAGATATGTCATAAGCAAACCAAATCCCTTAACATGGGATCGCATTTCTTAATTCAACTTGGGTACTCTTTTCGAGGAAATTATTCAATCTTAGCAACATATTCTTCTCTAAGATTTGAGATCCTTAGGGTATGTTTCCAATTCTAAAGCATAAGATAACAATGTAGCTAGGGGTATCATGAGTTCCGTGATAAAGAGAGTTTTGAGAGAATGAAAGTTAGGTAAAGGGGAACTGAGATCCACATTTAAGAAATTGTTATACCACGTTTTGGGCATTGTATTGCAGATTTACATTTTGATTATTACTTAAATATTAAGTGTATGGATTTTAAAAGTTGTCTTAGAAAACACTTTAGTTGATTCATTTATCAAATCAATTAAGGATTTGTATTTGTTTGTGAATATTTGTTTATTATTCGTTTTTATTTTGTGAAGTGGTTGTCGATGTGTTATTGTATGATTTGTCTCTACATAAATCTCGACTACATAATGAGAATCTATGGCCCTTGCATCTAGAGAATGATGTAATGTTGTTGGTGCTTGCTATGCATGAGCTGCAAGACCCTAGGTTCGGTTTATCTATTAGTAGCAAAACCCACCAGATACTGACCCTTTCAGCATCACCTACTTGCGTAGATGAAGTCTCACCTGAGGTATATATTGGTACTGCAAGAACCATGCTTCTGCAGTAGTAAGGGAATGGGAGGAAAACGTTCGATTCATTATTTCTTATTCGGTTAGCGCACATAACTTAGTTCTCATTCAGTATTAACTTACGTATGATTCAAATTCCTATAATCAGTATAATCTAGATTCATCGATACTCCACTTCTCTAACGGTTACCTTCATCACACAAATATTCAACATGAGATAAAAATAATATTCTATGCAACCATCATAATCCATAAGAAAAGCATATAAAAGACAGACAACACACGATTCAATGTCATCTCTTTAGCATTCCTTTATTCAATCTTCTCACCAACAAGTTGTTACTTTCACGACTTTGGAACTCAACATCAAACAGAACATAACATCACAGAACATAACATCACAAAACTTACATCCCTGAACATAGAACCCAACCATAGTAGAGAGCGAACCCCTAATCTCCCAACCCATTACATATTTATACATACGTCTAGGTATAAAAACCCTAGTATGTTCATCCCAAAAATACCCCATTACAATGCATGGCCAACTCAGTTAACTGGTTGTTCGACTGTTTTCTTCTGCTTTTCAATTTGCATGTTGCTTTTCTGTTGTTCTTCTATATCTAGAATGTCGTGTTGTTATCTTTCTATCATGCTTTATTCTCTCACTCTCTTGCTTTATCCACTGTCAGCTTTATTCTTCTTCTGTGCATTGTCTTCCTCCTACGCACTTTCCTCCTTCTGCGCACTTTCCTCCTGGATGCGTTTGTGTGCTCAATTTCCTCCCTCTGTGCACTTTCCCTATACTTAGTATTTTCTACCAAAATTGTATTCAAACTTCCCGTCCAACAGGCCCCCAACACTCACTTGTGGCTCATCCCGAGTCACTTAGGCTTGTTGCCTACTCTTCCATGCCGAAATGAAGTTTTGAGAGGAAGCCTTTGCTACCTCTACCTCTTTGATGACTGTGGCCTTTGTTGCTACTATCTCTTGTGCCCCCTGTAATGTCAAATATGTAAGTTTGTCCTTTTCCTCCACCGCTGCTTGCTTTACCTTACCTTGCATAGTGGCCAACTCTCCTATTACCCTCACTCCTTCTTGTAGTGGTCCTAGTCTCCATTGAAGGATCTTTTGTTGATCCCTCATTCTCTCCACTTCTACATATGCTTTCCACTGAGCCAAAATGGATAACATACACTCCATTGGTGGCAGTGTAGTTTCCTTTTCTGCTGCCTTGTGTGCATGTTCTTGCACTTCTCTTAGCCTAGCCTCTATGGTTTTCATCTTTGGGTCATCTATCAATTTTTTCCACACCTGCGCACTCTCCTCACATAGTTTTGCGCATTCTCCTTCTACTTTATTAATGTTGGAAATTGTTGTCATTTCCATCCTCACCCTGCCTTCGTGCACCTCTGATGGAGTTCCTGGCCTGCTCTTGAACTGTAAGTCTTGTATCTTCTCCCTAAATCCCTTAATGACTTCACCAATCTTCAACAATTTCTCCTCAATAGTAAATTCTTTTACTAGGGGAACTTCAAGTACTTCCTTGTACGATTTATGGACGACAGTTTGTGTCTTCTGCGCCATGCTCTGGGCTTCATCATTTTTCCTTTAACGCTTTCTTAGCCTTCTCCTCCTATTCCTTGTTGAGTTTCTGGTGTGCTTATTCACAATAAGCCTTAGAGTTTCTTCCTTCTCCCTCCAGAAGGCCTCTTCCTGCATGATATCAGCCTAAGTCTTAACTGCAACATCGGGGGTTGTGTTTCCCATGGTGAAGGAATCATTTCTATCAGGAAAAATAATTTTTTTAAGCCTCCTAGTCTTGTAATTGTCTTTTCTGTCGATAATCCACTGAGGTTTCTTGAGCCCGATACCATTCTCTTCCTCTCCTACGCCTCTTGGCCAATTCTTCAGCCTCCATTTGGGCACTGTATACGAGGCCGATTTACAGGAAACCTCTCTTTTAGTGAGATCCTTCTCCTTTTCCTCCTCGTTTATTGGAATGGAGTGTTCATAACCCCCATACATGTTACCTCCTCCGTTCAAATATGTGTGAAAAGTTACGTTGAAAGCGATGTGATCTTTTGTACCTGGTACACTCTTAGCACACAAGTATTTCTCTCTAGCTAGCTCTGAGACTTTCTGTGCATTTGTAATGTCACGGTCCATAAAATTTAGGTTGGAAATATTTCCAAGCATATCGCCTTCCCTACTACCCCTAAGTGGGACCGATGATACTTCTAGTGGATATTTCCCCATTCGTCTTGGGTGACATGTTCCTTAACTGGTGCTGTGTTTGTGCTCTGGTAGTTGTAGCTCGACTCTGTTCACCAATTTTTTCTGGTTTGCTCTTTTCACTCTCATTTGGATGCAACAATGAGTTACACTTAACGATCTTTTGATTTTTATGTGCTTTCATTCCATTGTACTTTTCTTATCCCGCCTTAACTAACTTGTCCAATCCGTCACCATGGTTGATGATTTGTTAACTAAATGCTCCTTTATTACCAAATCCGTTGTGTGATTTTCCCCTCGTACTGATGATTTTTCGTGATTCCTGACGATTTTTACCATTTAAGACTTATACGATGCTTTTATGACCTGTCACTCCCGCTTCATAACCATCATTTCCATGATTTAATTCTTTTAATGGTCTTTTCATTGCCCAACTACACACTGGTTCTTTGTTGTTTCATCTATGTACTTCACAGTCTGTCTCTTCTGTATCTTGTCTCTTAAATTGGCGTAGTGTTATTCTGATGTGTGATGACCATTCCTTCTACGCATTTCCAATGCCTTGGTACTCAAACACTCTTTTTCTTTTTTCTATATCTACTTTTTATTTGATTTTCTTCCCTTTTATACTTTTTATTTTCCTTTCCTTGTTTTTCTTGCTACTATGGTACAATTACTATAATACATGGGTTTTGGCGCAACTAAGATTACTGTGCAGACTGTCGGTCGTCTCTATAGAGTTTCAACCGAATTCCATTCACCATTCCTTCAAAGACTTCTCCATTCAAGGTTTCCAACCGCGCAACACCTATCTATGTTACTTGTTGAATCATATAGGGTCCTAACCAGTGCATTCTAAAATTTCCAGGATGTTGCATAAACTTGTTTTCATAAAGTAGTACTAGGTCTCCTAGTTGAAAATTTCTTTGTTTAATGTGTCGATCATGCCAATCCTTCTCTTTTTCTTTCTGAACCTCTTGATGGAATCCTGCGAGGAACCACTCTTCCTCAAGCTGTACTAACTGTTCCAATCTCTCCTCTACCACGTCAGTGTCTGATAGCTCAGTGATTGCTGCAATGCGCAGGCTAGGTAGAATAACTCCATTGGCATTACTGCTTCTTTCCCATAGACTAACCTAAAAGGTGTCTGTCCTGTTAGATTATTACTTGTAGTCCCGTAAGCCCATAATACTGTAGGAACTCTTAAGTCCCAATCGTCTCCCCCTACATTGCAAATCTTTGTGAAGGCATTCTCCAATATTTTATTAAAAGCTTCCACTGTTCCATTGGCCTGAGGGTGATATGGTGTACTCTTTTAATGATGAATCTGGAACTCCTCAGTCAATGCTATATTTGTTTTGTTCAGAAAGTGTGTACCTTGATCACTGAGTAATATGCACAGACATCTAAATCTTGTGACTACATTCTCTAACAAAAACCGCACAACAATCTCTGCAGTACAATCTGTAACTGGGGTTGCTTATTCCCACCTCGTCAAATAATTCATCGCAGTGATGATGTACCTTTCCCTTGATCTTGTTTCTTGTGGGTTGATTGGACCCACAAATTCTATGGCCCATTTCTCAAATGATTGTAACGTAACCCATGGATTCAAAGGCATTTCGTCTCTCCTAGACAACTTTCCCACTCTTTGGCATACATTGCATGACTAACAATACTCCTTCACATCTTTGTAAAGTGTAGGCCACTAAATCCCTGCACACAAAATATTTTGTGCAATTTCTCTCCTTGCATAATTTCCTCTAACAATCCCATCATGCACTTCTTCAAGTATCATCAAATTTTCATGTTCCAACACACAACGTCTCAATATTCCATCTGCACCCAAATTGTATAGATTACTTGCAATCAACTGATAATCTGCTTCTTTCACTACCAATTGCTTCTTTTTCATCACTATCATGTCGGATGGATCCATACCTGTACTTAGAATCTTCACAATTTCTGAGAAGTAATCATCCACCATCCTTATTGCAAATAACTGTGTATCTCGGAAGCTATCATCTAAATTTCCCACATCTTCACCTGACAATATGTGTGATAGATGATCTGGTCCTACATTTAGCTTCCCTAGTTTTACTACAACCTCAAAGTCATATTCCTGAAATAATAATAGCCATCTACATATTCTCCCCCCCCAAACACTAACTTGTTGACTAAGTACTTTAATGAAAAATGTTTTGTATACATATTAAAGTGAGATCCCAATAAATAATGCTTGAACTTCTGTAGCGCATAGACCATTTCCGATCCTTCTTGTTCCGTGGTTTTATATTTATTCTATGTTATATACAACTTCCTACTTGCAAAAGTGATTGGATGATCTATGTCCCCTTCCTCAGGTTGTGACAACACTGCACCCAATGCTATGTATGATGCATCTACATGTACATGAAACTCTTTGTTCCACTCCAGAAAGATCAAAATCGACCCAGTTACCATTTTTTGTTTCAAATTGTCCAACCCCTTATGATAGTCCTCATTCCATTGAAAATTTTATTCCTTCTTTAGTAACTTTTCCATGGGTGTTGTGATCTACGCATATCCTTTGATAAATTTCCTGTAACAACATGTATGACCCAACGTTTCCCTCAACTATCTGACCGATGTAGGGGGTTCTAATTTTAGAATGACTGCGATCTTAGTTGAATATACTAATATTCCTTGTTTCCACACTACATGTCCCAGTAAAATTCAAAATGGTGCCCAAAAGATACACTTCTTTAAGTTCAACGAAACTTGACACTGCCTGCACCTATCCAACATTAGCCAAATACCTTCTATATGATCCTTTAGTAGACTGAACACCATCCAATCATCCAAGTAGACTTTTATGAATTTATGGATGAACTCCTTGAATGCTGCAACTACGACCCTGGAAAATACTGTAGGGGCATTCCTCAGTACAAATGGAATAACTGTATATTGATAGCTCCCCCACTCTGTTGCAAAAGTGGTCTTGTGTCGATCCTCCCACGCGATTCTTATCGGATGGTGCCCAGAGAATCCATCTGTAAAAAAATAAGTTTCCTAGCCTCATATGTTCTCCAGTACCTCATCCGTGAATGGTGTTGGGAATGGGTCATGTAAGCATGCGTCATTAATCTTCCTTAGATCCATGTAGATATTTATTCCTCCTATCTTCTTGTCCCATACCACCATTGGACTAACCCACTCAGAGTATTCTACTACTTAGATGATTCTTGCATACAACCTCCAGTCTATTTCAGCCTTCACCTTCTCCTTGTACCTTGGGTTTAACCTGTAAGGCCTCTGTCACACCGACTTAGCTGCTGGTTTCAGTGGGATCTACATCTCGCATAAGTCTCCCACTATTCCCTTCATCTCTGAAAATGTCCTTGGGAATAGGTCCTGGTGTTCTTGCAGTAAATCTGCAATCTTCTCAACTGTCTCATTGTTCTAATTCTCCTATCTGCGCAAAATTGGGATTCTTTGTCATCCCAATGTTTATGTTCCATGTCTTAATAGGATGTGTATATGGAACAAATCCCAGCTCTTGACCTTCTACTTCTCGTTCTCCTTCTGTCTCAGGTACTTTTGCATTCTTGGGATCCTCTTCATCATACTATTCCTTAGCTACATTATAGCACTCCAATAGCTCATGTATAGTCATCTTGGCTCCGTGTGCACTGCATACTGGTACCACCTCCATCGCCTCTTCTTTTGAGAAGATCTTCGTTCGAATCACCTATAGCACTGCATCTATTGATGGAGATTCACGTTCAAATGTGAACATGATTTTGAACTTTTGGACCAGTTCTTCCCATCTTGTTATCTCCCTACGCATCTCCAATTTTAAATATCAGTTCTTCAGAATCGTGTCCAGTGTGTTTCTGGTATTGAACTCCATAACGCCCTGCACTATTCCACATGGCCTGTTGGGTCTCTCTCTCCTGTATACTTCTGCACAATTTTTTCTTCCTCTGAGCCAAACCGTATTTGCATTATTCTACTGCACTCTGACAAGTTTTTCATTCCCTCTATGTGTGCAACTTTTAATACAAAATGTAATGCTAACAACCTTTGTTGTTTGGGTACCTACAAGTCAAATGATTTTGCAAACACACGTGTCTCAATTAATCCATCATACTTGGGTGGATCATATAACTCTGTTCCAATCCAGTGCAAGGATCGAGTGATGGGCACACATCATCGAGTTGATACCTCATGCATCCTTTGTTTCCAATACTCTAGACCTGCTTCTGAGTTTGATGCAAATGAACAGATGCTCCTCCATATCAATGCACCATCCGCTGCCAGATTGACATAATCCTCCATTTGCGCAATCAAGTTATATAAATTGTCAATGCCATTCTCTCTTGTTGGTTCTATGTATCTCTTTCCTTTTGATGGGTCCAATGGTGCAGTAACTTTCAAATATCCAACTTCAAATATCATCTCCCTCCTCTTCAAGTTGATGATCACTTGGTTATCGAAATCCCATTCCAGTCCCATCAGTGATGGATATGGTTGACGATCATCCATGATCTCAATAACTTCAAAGTCTTCCATGTTGCGCACCACATCTATGTTCACAAGGTACTCTTGTCAAACGCTTAAGCGAGACTATTTTGTGCTAATTCGTGAGCCTTAAATTAACATGAGACCATACTAGCTTGGGTTTTCCCATCATCTCCCATGTCTACTTTGGTAAATCATTCACGTCAGACCCTAAGTCCAAGATAACATTATCCACATCATACTCTCCAATCTGCACACTGAATAAGAATTCTTCATTGGTTGTCTTATTGCATAGTACCTGATTTACCATCTTTTGTGCGAAATGAGTTTCCCTTCCTCTTGTACAATGATCAATCATGTCATATAGTATACCCAATGTAGTTTCATCCTTGATTATATCTAAACAACTCATCAAGAATTTTGCTAGTGTGCTTACCTTTCCAATTGACTTCTCTGGCACATCACGATCTTCTATACGAGGTGCAGATGATGCTGATGCTCCTCAATCTTGTCCGAGTACTTCTTTTATTGCTCTCTGATATGTCTCCTTTTCTTTTTGTGGATCGAATGATGGTATAGGCCCTACTGATTTCCTTACCCACTGCTTAGTCTGCTTTCCTTCATTCGTCATATAAGCCCCTGTTCTAGCTCCTTCACGTGTAACAACTGCTACTCTTGGTCCTTCATTTTGTATTTTGGTTGATATCTTCTGCACATTCTGATTCAAATTATGGTTTTGGTTTCCTCTAGCCTACCACTCCGCAATTAGTTGGGGACAATCTATTTTCAAGTGGTCCAGTGCTCTACAATATGTGCACGACGTAGATAGATTCTAGAAGTCGCAGGCCTAATATCTAGTTTTATTACAATTATAACATATAATTGGTCCTCTTCATCCTCTACCGAAAATCCCTCTACCTTGGCCTCTACCAAAGTTTCCTTTTTCCCCTTGATTTAAACCTCTTTGATTGTTATATTGCAAACCACCCCCTTATGATGCAATGTTCTCTTCTTGGATCATGTACATATTTGATGTGCGCTCCCTCAGTAATTTGAATGCGCAACAATCCTTTTCTTCGTGTCCTACAATCTTGCAAAAGTTGCAAAACGAGTTCTTTGTTGTACTCTTATACTTATGTATTAATGTACATTGAGTGGGATAATGACCCCATTTCTTACATATCTCGCAGTATCCCCCCTGGTAATGGATTCGACGCTCCAGTTGCCAAATACTGCGTGAATGCTAGGCATTCATCCTTGTGGTGACCTTCAGTCCTGCACTTGGTACACCAAGTGTGTTCTCATTTTTACTTCCCTTTTGTAAGCTCGCCAGTTGAATCGTCAACGCAACCAACTGCATATGAAATTGTGCCATTCCCCCACTATCTCCTACCGGAGATGACTCTAATTATATTGCAATTTCCAGGGCCTCAGGCTGCGACGTAACCTTCTGTTGAATCAATGGCCTATGTGTTAAGGTTTAAGCCATTATTATAGTTCTTTGCATTTCAATAGATAACAATAGCATAAGATAGAATCCTGA
>ML782658.1:48553-71124 GCA_009831015.1 Picea engelmannii
GTTATTTTATAAGAATGTAAGGATGCCTAAGTGCATGGAAGCAATGGAATTTTGAGGAAAATTGTCTACAACTAAGAATATATGGAGCTTCCAACAATGATATTTCCTAACTAGACTATACTGGAGCCCTAGAAAGAAGTGCAATAACATGAGGGACTGCATTGCATAGAAGTTGATTCGTTTCTTTGTGTTGTGCAAACTGAAGGGGAAAGACAATTGGTAAGTTGGGATTGTTTTGTGATTGAGTAGACTATAACAACATGATAACTTAACTGTCTGTGTGAGATTAGAGTCAACCTAGGCACTTGTCCTTGTGGATTCATAACCTTAGCTCATGGAAGACTTACTATTGAAAGATTTGGAGTAGCAGTGTCTACGGTTGGGTGGAATGTCGGACGTCTACAAATAGTTGGTGTGGTTATTTGATAAAGATAAGTGTTCTCTATGTATTATACTCATTTTGTGGTTTATTCTGTACTTATTCACTATTTAATGTTATGTATATCTTAAAATGCTATGCACCTAGTGAGAAATATGCTTTCTTGATTATATATATGTTTCTTTATGGTTTTGCATGAGCCTATTGATTGGACGCCTGCTCATTGTTTTAATTAAATTGGTATAAGAGTTCGAAAATTATTTTAAGAACACAAGTTCTTGAGGTACCCTCCGATTTGGGTACATTATAGTTTGGTATCAGAGCATAAATTTTCCATGATGTGGCTCTGCGTGGAGCTGGGTACATTACAGATTGTGGAAAAAAAATTGTCGTTAGTGCACTAGTAGGGCATCTCGTTACTCTAGAAAGTAGGCTAGAAATGTTTAGGATTCCATTCAAGGAGTCTAGCAATGTGTGGGATTCCATTCAATGAGGCTAACAACAAGGTCTCTATTTAGCAAGTAATCTAGAAGGTACCAAATAATTATCATAGTAATGTATCCTGCTAAGTTATAGATTTGTTATGGATCTCACCATACTTTTCAAGTAGGCTAAGAGTGGTGTTAGTTATGTTGATTTCCCTCATATCAACATCATCATGTAGGCTAGAGAGGGTTTATGTGTTAGCTACTTTATTTTTGTGTAAAAGTGCATAGTTTTGAGATACTCTTTTCACCCTCTTATCACATCACAACTTGGGGTTGGAGGTGGCATTTGAGTGGGAACATTTATAAATTGGATAGTGAAACCTATGTTGTAAACCCAAAGTTTTAGAGAATAAACTTTCACAAGGGACCCAAAGTCCCAAACAAGTGAAGAAAACTGGTTAAATGAGTGGTGTTGGGATAAAATACGTGCTTGGTAGACTAGAGTTCTAAAAAAGATCTATTTATCTCTATTGTATAATTTTAGTTAAAATTCAATAATCTATTGTTCGATACTTGGATTTTGTTATTTTAATTATATTTATATTTTTAAAATATAATTTTAATATGTGTTGAGAGCCTTTCCCCCTGTTGATAAAAAAATTGGTCACCTCGATTTCCCTCTCTTGGATTAATAAAAAAAATTGGTATTAGAAGAAGGAAATTTTGAAGGATCATAAGCTCACAACGTAGCCCTCAATCTCAACTTCGTCACACATTTTTGTGGATTCCAAACCTGAGTTAGTATGCTGGAGATATCTAGGTTTTTGTCTAACTACCTTAAGAGCACTTCTTCCATGTGCACCATAGCTAGTTTCCTCTTAAATTCTTGGGAATACTTACATTTTTGAGTTCATTTCCTCTCATGGTATTGAGTCTAAGTCTCTCGTCCCTTCCCATACTTATTTTTTTCTCCATATTGTTACAACATTTTTTTCCTCACTCCATACATCTTGCTTGGATGGCCTTCCATTTCCCTCTACAGACTTGAAGTCCCCTTTTTGTTCACTCCAGAGCCAAAAATTCATATTTTTGTACATATACACGCTCTTCTAGTTATACAACAATTGTATACATAGGTTACCCCACCACCTACCGCTGCATCGCCTCTGGCATATCCTCCACTTGAACCATAGGAATCTTTTGCGTCAATCGAGACATGTTCCCCTGCACATTCTGTAGCACTCTCCCTACGTCCCCTCGTACTAGATCATCTCCTTGACCCCTTTGTTGATGTTGTGGGAATCCCTTTAGTCGTCGTAGACCTACATCTGCGTAACAAAGCAATTGTTAATACTTGATACCATACACAAATATTTACATTTTTATTTTTCCTTTATCAAAATTGAAAAACACACACAAAAAAATGAAATATATAAAAACCGTTTCTTACCAATATCTCCATAGGCAGATCCTGGTGGCAATGGCATGTTAGGGTCCCCTCTATAGTCGATTCCTCTATAAGGATATTCGCCAATGGCTATGACTTGTTTGCATCACCAGAAAAAGAAATCACCATTGTAGGGGTTTGGCACCCTACCACCTCCTATCCACCTCATCATGTCAGTCCACCGTGACATGGCTCGATCACATAGTCCGTGTGGAGTAATCTCTACTCTAGGGCTCAAGCATGGAACCCTCTCAAAGAAAAAACTACAAAGTATGGATGCAAATCTAAAATTCCTCATTCGCGCTTGTTTGCAATTCATCAACTGGCTCTTCATGTTGGCCAGAAGTGAGGTACACCATTCATAAACAATGGGTCTTAAACACTCCACCGCATAGAACATGAGTGGCCTTGATGCCTGGTGCAACAAGGTCGACCTTGATATCCATGTGAGTACAAGCATGATGATATTTAGACTCAGGTTCTTGATCGCTATGATAAGGATTTGGATCCCTAGTTTATCTATGCCTACAACACATTACAAAGGTACAAACCCATTTCTTAGTGACACATAACCTTCTCACTGTTTCTAGAAGTTTTGTTATTAAGTGGTAGAAACTTACCAAACATGGGTACCCTAGTTAGAGCCTTTTTGTCATTTGGTTCCCATGCATAAGTTATTCCATAGGACCAAGAGTTCCTTACAGTCCCAATATGAATTTGCGTTTGAACGCCATTTTCTTACTCACAAGAATTATGACTATTACTATGGGACTCCCCCCAAGTCTTGGTTAAGCTATTTTACGACTCCCCCAAAAATGAAAAGATTGCCGAGTGAACTTGTCTCTTTCACACTCGTTAAATAGTTTTGAAAGGATGTGTATTTGGTATAAGTTTAACCCTTTTCTATACCAAATAGACTACTTACGAAAAATGAATACTCTAGTCACCATTGGCTAGAAATTTTCTCCTAGCTATTATTTTATACCTTTTCGGGCCTAGGGGACTAAATCTACGAAAATAGACATTTTTGAGTTAAGTTGTAATTGCATTCCATCATCTTGCTTGCATTGTTGATCCTATTGCCGGTTCCCACTTTCTCATCATAAGCCTCTTTCCTCAACAATTTGCATCACTAGCGAAGCGATGCCTTCCATATACCCTTTGCATCTTAACACCCTTTACCCGTAGAGGAAATATCCCCTTGAGTGTCCATACCTCGCATGCATTTCATTGCATTTGAGAATGGTATGTTCCACTGCTTGGAACTAGTTGCTTACTCGCGACACTCATTTCCTCTCCTATATCATAGCATTTATTTTCCTATGAAAAAACAAAAAAAAGACAAACGGGAAAATAATATTATCTCCTATTGGAAAAAGTCATGTCTCTTTTGAATAGAGCACACACTCTTGAGTCCATTTTCATCCAAGGTTTGGGTTTAGCATGACCTTAGGAAGTTGAGCTCATTACTTAGATTTTACTCCTTCGATTATTCTTCCATTCCTTATGGAGAGTTTGTTGATTCCTCTTACGTAACAAACTTTTATCAATGATCATTATCAAGTCTATGCTGCATGATTTATTCATATGTATCATTCTCTTGTTCAAATGAAGTTTAAATCCTGCGTCGACCATTTCTTAGAACTCTTGACTTTGCATGTCGGTCACACCATCATTGTATCTCAGAATCACATGAAGCTTTTGTCCTACCTTGCACCCTAAGCCTACTTTCATCATTGGTAGGTAACCTTGAACCCATATGATATCATATCCTCATTGGTTGTGGACTGGGGGGTTTCCCTTGTGTTCAATGACAAGAAATATATTCACACATTGGGATTCATGCATTTTCCTAGATTCCATTATCCCTATTGGTGGTTTCCTTGTCTTTGTCAGTATTTTTCCTTATTGGATGCTATTTACGAGGGTCTCTTTCGTGCACTACTTGAATTTGGTGCATGCGAGAGATGCACATGGTCATTGGTTCATGAACATCCTATTCATCTAAGATCCTCCTAATCATCAAGCTATTTCTTTGTACCTCGTATTGGATGATGAGAGATGCATTAATCCTCTCCCTTCACCGAGTCTCCTTCCATCGACTTCAGCTCATCTATTCTGGAAACGAGAGATAGAGTCCTATGAGTACCTAGAGTCTTGTAGTCATTAGTGGCAGGTTCTACTGCCATCAACAGTTGGGAATACATCAATGTCTTATGATCGATGGATTCTTCAAGTGTTTGACCTCAACACCATTATTCACACTTGTGGAATGTACTTAGTGCCTTGACACCTACTTTCATTATCGGTGGGTTGTCTCACATTTGTTAATGGTATACCTTAATGACTGGAAATTAAATGAAGTCTCATGATGTTCGACTTTAACTCCTCTATTCACATGATGTAGACTTGCACCTTCTGTGGATAGTGTAGAATACCTCCAACTTATAGTATCAACATCCCATATTTGTTGTTGTCTTTCATTGGACCAATACCTATATGACTTCAATGATCATGGAAGATCAGATTGTACTCCATTGTATACATATATCTTTAGTTGATTTTGAGACTAGACTCCATTGTGTCTTGTTAGTGACTATGAAAACCTATGGCATATGTCCACTTTGTATTTCTTATTCATGGCCATGAACAACTACTTGATATATATCTGCATGGATCTGCAATGTAATTCAGATTGGCATCCATGTGTACAAAGTCATTATGGATTATAATATTATCATGAGTAACTAGTACTTCCAGCTGAGTCTTCATTACTCCACTTCTGGGAATTATAATTAATATATTTAGTCGATCGCAGATACTCCTCTAAACTCACACATTAGGGGGCATTCGTTACACCAATTTTTTCCTCACTCCATGCATCTTTCTTGGATGGACTTCCATTTCCCTCTGTAGACTTGAAGTCCCATTTTTATTCACTCCAGAGACAAAAATACATATTTTTGTAGATATATGCACCCTACCATTTATACAACAAGCGTATACGTAGGTTGCTCCACTATAGCCCGCGTACATTGGGTTTGGTGCTCAAAAATAAAAAAAATATGTCGGGTTTCCATTCCATGTCACGTGATCCATGATCCTTGACCTTCCATCTACTGGAAATGCTCTAGCTCAACCCTTCATTTCCATTTGGAGGATATAAATTGAGCCATATCCAAGCCTAATCGACAATTCGACTATGAGAGAAAAGACACTCTGGAGAAATTTCACTTCATATTGAGTATGCATCCCTTTGTCCTTGAAAGTATGAACTTCTCGTGTTTAGCCCCCAAGTTCTTCCTACTTTGTGATGGAGAACCCCATTGACTCCTACATATGAGATTTACTTTGTGGAGGATTAAAGTGGCAGAGACCCAACTGGAGGGACTTAGTTTCTTGGTTCCAATACGTGTCGTTACAGAAGTTTGTCACCTATGTAGTTCTGTTGATTACTTTAATAGAAATAATCTTTTCTCGTCCAATTGATATCTTGAAAATATTTGAATTACTTTCGATGGGCGTATTTGTCATGTATTTTAATGGATTATGCTAATTTATATGTTGACATTATATATCATAACCATATGCTTGCGTATATTGGTTGTTGAGGATAAGTTGAAGGTATAAATCTTTGGGTCACGTGCTCAAAGGTGGTCTTTTTAGAATGTCTGGACGAGGTAGGATTCTAGCCTTGTCTTGTTATCATTTCATTTATATAGCATACTTGAGATTAGAATTGATTTCTGGGTGTTGTTTCATATGTTGTGGTTTTCCCCTAGCCATAGAGATATTTTCCTCGTAATACATATCTCCCATACCCATTACCCTTCTCTTCACTTCTCCCCTCACTCCACTCTCCCACACTTAATATTTTTTTTCACTCATTTCCCTTTCCATATCCTCTCCATTTTCTTCTTATACTTAGCCATTTTCTACTTTTTATTCCTTACTCTCCTTTCTCTCTTACTCTACTCTGCATACTTAACCATTTTTCTCTCTTCCACTCTACTCTCCATACTCTTTATTCCACACTTCTCCATTTTCCCCTCTTTCATTTGTTACTCTCCTTTCCTTACTTATCCATTTCCATGTTCATTTTTCTATTTTCATTTTCATTTCTTTTCCATTATTTCATTTTCCATTTCCATTTCTTTTATTTCTTTTTCCATTTTCCTTCCCACATTTCACATAATTCTTTTTATTTTTCCATTTTCCTTTCCATATTTCATGTAATTATTTTCATTTTTCTTTTCCATATTTCAAATAACCCCTCTCCAACACTTAGTCGTATTTATTATTACTTACCACGGGTTGGTGATATTTCTTACAACTATACCATATTTCCACGGCCTATGAAATGCACCACCATGTTCCGCGATCCTCATTTCGTACCATACTTAGAATTTTTTCTAATCTTTCACCATGGGTTCAACTTACTCATCCAACTATTTGATTCTCACTGCGGGTTCAACTCACTCATTTGACTATTTGATTCTCACCGTGACTTGTTTGTCCATCCGTTCACTTCTTGATACTTAGCCTATTTTTCAACACTTCATCGTTGATTCGTCATTATGTCATAATTATTCAAAGCTTTTCTCTTGTCCACTTGTTTGATCCAAGTCTCATCCTTAGTCATTTCTTGAATTTTTTGTTGGTTTGTGCTCAACACCTACTTACATCCAATCCTCCGCCACCATGGTAACACTTGTCTTTGTTGTTATTCTTCCCAAGGTATATTAAATGTAAATGTTACGGAAAATAAAAAATAGTTAAAATCTTAAAAGACCGTTATTAATGACGACCTTCTCGAGAAAATCCACAATTAATTCAAATCTAATTCATATTAGTCTTCTTCGAAACAAGAGTATTGAGTTATATTATGGTAAAGGGGTTTTTCTTTGGTATTAACGTTCCAAATTACTGTGCATAATCCGCCAACTCTATTAAGCACGATGGCCAGAAGAAAAAAAAGCTTCTACAAAGAAACCATCAATAAATTTGGACGAGAGGATAAAAAATTTCACTAGTCCATATCATACAAATATTACTCTACGTTGCCCCCAATAGAGAGAAGTTCCAATGATATTTGGACATCAGACATTGCCAAAGCAGGTTGTGTTCCAAATGTTTTTGATGCTAAAGAGATATTTATGTAGTGTATAGTTAAGCTTGACAAGAACCAAAGGATTATTCAACTACAAGGAGAATCCCCAATTTATTTGTCACCTTCAACTTTCAAGAAAAGTTCTAGGCTACCAGAGTCAACGATGACTTTAAAAAGTGACGAAGCCAAATATTTCCTCAAGGCTAAGAATGGTGGGTGGGGTCTCTTGCAACAATATATTGAAGACCTGACAGTAATTCCTGAAGATTTATTAGCTATCCAGGTGAGTTTATTAAAGTACCCTTATCAATAAATGGCATGGCTCTTTGTTAGGGTAGTTGGGAAAGAATCGTCTGCAACAATTCCTTGTTTAGCTCTGTATATTTTATATTTTTCTATTCATGAGAAAGCAATCTTCGACTGGGCGAAAACAATTTCTGCTGAAATATCTTTCCAATTATCAAATTTTAAGAAGAACATGAAGTTATACATGTGATCGTACTTAACCTTTGCTATCACATACTGCCATGTTTTTAAAGGATTTCGATTATTCAAATAGGTCAATTGATAAATTGACCAAGTTCATACATGGTACCTTGTGTTATGGAAGCATAAGACAATGTATAATTTCTATGAAGTCTATAATTCATTCGTTTCTTCTTTTAAGAAACTCATTTTTTGATCCAGTACATCAAGGATCTCTTTAGAAGTGACAACTTTTTTGGACCAAAGAGGAAGTTTCGAAGTGATGGATTATTACATTGTCGTCAAGATTTATTGTTCTCGAGAAAGGCCTCTTTAATTTTTGTATTATGTATCAGATATGATATTTATAATTGAAGTTCGTAAGCAATACATATTTCGGGCTCACTTTTCCCATGAAAGGAGGAAAAAATAATTTATTCCCCTACCACGGAAAATTAATGAAATAATATTGAAAAATTCTGCAAATATTGATGAATATGCAAGATAGTTTGTTTCGTTCAATTTAAATATGGTGGAATAAATTAAAGGGTTTGAACCAAATCAATTGTTCAACATATGATTTCTGTGGGTTACAATGTTTCATATGCAAAAACAATTCTATTTGGAGAAGACGAAGATTAAGACAAAAACCCCGAGGCATTGCCTATTGAAGATATTGGCACTATTATTAGTACTAATGAACCACAATGACATCATATAAGAGTTATAAATGAAAGGATTACTCGTTCCTGTAATGTTTCTCAGAGAAGCGAGCCACAAAAACAAAATTCTCAGTTAGCAACACAAGAAAAAAATAAGTCTTTAGTCAATGATTTTGATGACGAAGGAGATCAAAACCCTCCTAAGGGAAATTCAAAATGACCTCACAAACTACCTATAAAAAGTAAAATAAAAAGGCAAATCGATGATAAAGAATTAGAAGAGGCCACACTTGAAGACAATTTTTTTTTTGAGGACATGGATTTGGATGCTAACATTGAAGAGATATAATTTCCTGATGAAGAGAAAAGACTTCAAGAAAGTCAGGAGGCTGCAACCAATATTGCAACACAAGAACCAATATTATTTGTAGAAGAATCTTTGACTGTACACAATGCTCTTTTCTATATAAGTACCAAGAAATTAATCTTTGAAATAATTCATTCAAAAAATAAAAATATTCAAGGGAAATCTAATTCAGAGTTAGATCTCAATGGGGTGCCACCTTATAGAATTGCATGTATCCATGAAGTTATAGGGGAAGCTCTTAAAATGTTAGTTGATGAGATGGAGAATGAGAATGCCAATTTAAAAGAAAGAATTAAATAACTTGAGAATTCCTTGATGCCACCACCAATATTTTCCATCTTGATTACTATTGTTCAGTCTTGGAGGAACTTAATTTGATGGAACACCAGAGTCAAGTTCAAGATTAAGAGGAACATCAATCTTACTTGTTGCAATCATAAGTTATGTTGGGGATAACATAAAGAAAATAATGTCTCTCATTCTTGAGGCATGGGAATTGGTGAGCAACTTTTTTTCTTTGGGATCTAAACTTACAACTTTGAGACAATACCTTCAGGCAAATCTTCAAAATGATGAGGGTTTTTATAATGAGGTTGGTATTACATTTGTTTTAAAGGTTTTAGGCATGATTTAATTAAAAATGAAAGAATAACATTTACCATCCCCCACTCGTAAAAAACAATTAAAAGCTTGTTGGATCAAGAGAAAAATATTTTAAAAGTAATGTTGGTTGATTGTGACACTTTAAATGTCAAAAAAAGGGAATTGTATTTGAAGTTGATTGAGTTAGACTTGATAGGGAATACTGGGAAAGTTCAATATCCAAAATTAATTTTAAATTCTATGCTTATGACAAGAGAATCATTTGAAGAACATTTGGAAATATTGAACGTTGTGTCAACATAGAAATTTAATAGTTTGACCGAGTACATAGAGAAAGAAGTTGAAAGTTGGCTATTTAGCTATGTGAATCAAAATGAAGATATTGAAGACACATTGCACCAACTTTCAATTGAATTTAGAGATCTTGAAAGCACACTATTCGATATCAAATTTAGGAAAGCGATAACCATTGCACCTATGAGGGAATACATTGAAAATTGGTTAAAGAAAGTTTTAATCAAAATAACTGAAGAAGATCAAGTAGAGGCGGTTGGTACCGGTCATGTAACTACAACAAAAAGAGAATAAAAAAGGAACATCAACCACTAGATAGAGTGAGAGAAATCCATCACAATGAGTAAACTGATCACATCCTTGTTTATTCTTTTCTCTTCTTGTTTAGAAATCATCCAGTTGTGTCTTGTCGTTCCTGAGAAAACATAATCAATTTCTGATCATTTCTCACTGTCTTGTTTTTAGGTTCAACCCTATTCCACTTTCATTTTATGGTCTAGGGAGCCTAATCCCAATCCATTATGAATGGATGCATTTTTATTTTTAGACTATGAAAGACTATTATTATTTTTGAAAATCCCAAAAAACTATTTTGGGGTTAAACTTTAATGATATCTTTAACTCTGAGTTTTTGAGCATAAGATATTTAAAGTTTTCCTATCATATTCTTTTCTATTTTGAATGAAAAACTCTTTTAAAGTTCTCTCAATTGTGGAACTTTATCTTTATTTCCCATGGATGTGATTGAAATTATGATATTGTGATGGATGTGAGAGTCATATTATTTTTCATGTAATTGTTATTTATTTCTATACAATATTTCTGCATATGTTGTATTTTAATCTGTAAAGGTTCCTGGTCCTCTCCTGAGGAATTATTTTGTGAATGTATATTATTTTTCAATTATTAATATTTTACATTTTCATTGAATGATAAACATTGGAGTTTGCTATTTAGTATTCTCCCATTTTGATACTTTGGTCTAAAGATATTGAAGATTTATTTTAAAGAAAATATAGAGGAGTACCACCTCTATAAAAACACATGGTTTTTTTTTATCCTTGTGTGGTTGTTGCTTGGATATTAACTAATATAAACATCAACATTTTTAGCAACCTTAATGGGGAAACAATTTATTTTCAATTTATCTGAGGCTTTGTTTTAGATCTGATTGAGGAATCAAAGTCTCCATGGTTCAAAGCTTCAAAAATAAGACTCAAGAAGACTGTTGTTTGTTTTTAATGCACAAGGTTTATAAAAAGATTATTGAGAGATATTTGAATGACCTAAAAAATAACCAAGAACCATCAAATATTTGGGAGGATGAATTCTGTGGCGATTATATTGAAAGAAATCTTAAATGCCCTGACAAATCCATTGGAAAGATTCAAGAATCTCAAGAAAACTCTCATGGAATCTTAAAAAAAGAACCTCATTCATGTCACGATGCAACTTTTCCTTCTCCACCAAGCCCATCAATGGATTTACAAGATGCACCAAAAGGAAGAGGTACCCAAAGAAGGAGATGATTACATAAAATCCCTTTAAATCTACTAGAAGTAGATTTTCAAATGTTATATATTTCTATTTTTTTTTTTTAAATAAAAAAGGGTAAACCCTGCTATATTAAAGAGGCAAAAAACTTTTGCAAAATGTACAAAGAAGTATGCCTGGAGTTACCAAAACTGCTGCCGATAACCGGAAACCAACATAGGTAAAACAAAGTAGCATGATAAAACCTAGAACCAAGTAGCATGATAAAACTTAAATAATGTAGCATCTGTCCTGCCCGAAGGAAACCAGGACAGATGTCTACAGTCCAAATATACATAAAACAATAACAAAGTAAACTAGGAACCAGGAGCATAAAAACCTAGGTGCCAGGTGGCCTGTCGACCTCGTCCTGCTGCCACGTGAACCCAGCCAGGATGGAAAAAGCTTGCGCGCAGAGGGGGCATTTCCGCTTAGCTGGTGCGTTGGAGAAAGAATCAAAGAGCATGTCCATACTCTGTCCCATGGTGCGGGCCCGATGCTCCAGGTCAGACAAGTGGCCACGAAGGTCAAACACAAGAGCCACGTGCTCGTCCCGGAGGAGAGACCCATGCAAGCTGCCACCCACATCCACCGAGCCCGTCGCTCCTCCCAAACCAACGTCGAACTCTCGCTGCTCCACATCCACCTTTGCACACGCCGTTCCTGCATCCTTCGCCTGAGTGTCATAGCTGCAGACAATGTCATCACCAGGCCAGGGAATTTCTTCCACAATGCAGCCGGGGATGTAGTCGTCCTGTGCCGGAACGGGAGTGCGATTCTCCTGAAGAGTCGCCTCAGTGGCGCGGTTCTTTTCCACTATCATCAAGTCCCCCATGAATGGGTCTTCAACCACAACGCAGGGTGGAAACTCCTCCTCCGCTCCAACATCCTGCCCATCTTCCTGGATATTATTCTTAGCGTCACGATTGCAACCGGCTCCCTGCTCGGCGATGGTGGCGAGGAGCGCCCGCTTCTCTGCCCTTGCTTTTTTCCTTATGATGGAGGTCGCCATGGCTAAGGCTCGCTCCAGCTGCTCTCTCTGACGCCTCTGTGCTTTGCGAGCATCCCAGGCCGTGCCACGGCGAGGTCTTCCCCTTTTCCTAGCCATGGGGAGAGAGCAGAGCGAATACAGTAAGAGGCAGGTGAGCCAGGACGAAAGTGAATTTAGTTGCAGGGCGTGAGCAGGCTTAACCTGTCTCGTTTCAAACAGAGAAAGAAACACCGAAAAAGCTGAGAGTCTGAGCGCGAAAAGAGCTGGGCTGCACCAGAGCAAACCCACGAGAATTAGAGTCGAGGCAGGTGCAACCCTGCTTTGTCCGGACATGAAGAAATTCATATAGCCAGGAGCCGAGACCAATTGCCCACATATAACCTCGCCCATCCCGAGTGCGCTGTGAATGTTAATGAGCGTGTGAGGGAGGAGTACATTCATCCTGCGTTTGCTGCAGAGGTCGTCCCCCATCGTTAATGTTGGCTTGTGGGTGGCGGCCCTCGGCATTTAAGCCCAGGCCGAGTGCGCCCCCAACTGTCACCACATGGCCGCGTGGCACCCCATCCTGGGCTGGGAAATCTCTGCAAGCAAGGTCTCTGCAACACCTTGATAGGTCTGTTTCTTCAGGGACTTGGGCCTGCCAATGTAGAAGATCTTCTTTTTCATCAATTCCTATATTTTCTAGGTGATCCGCGACCTTATTGGCCTCTCGTTTAACATGAGAAGGGATAAGAGTGAGAGTGGAATTGGTAAGATCTCCGAGGTCCTCCAGAAGTCCAAAGAGTCTCCAGCTGGGGGAGATCCGCCAGGGGGGCAAGCCGTGGAGGATTTTGGAGAATAGATTAATTATTACTATGGAGTCTCCTTCAATAATCAGTCGAGGATACTGATGATGAACAACGATTTGGAGGCCTCTTATTAGACTTGTGAGCTCCGCCACGTTGTTCGTATTTTCACCCAGAAAACCAACGATTATATGGATAATCTTGCCCAAGTGGTTACGAAGGACGGCCCCAAAACCGGCTGGTCTAGGGTTACCCCTGGAGGCCCCGTCGAAGTTGAGCTTGATGAACTCAGGGGGGGGTGGGGTCCAATTCGTGGGACTGTTGACCCTCCCAAAAATGGTCTTCCCTTGTGGCTGTATGCGCAATTGCAAGTTCCAACCTTCCAGAATGATCTTTTCCTCGGGCTTGCACTGCGTGTCTTCATGGAGCCAGGACTTGCATTGAATGGTTTCACGGATGAGCCGCTTAACCCTTTCCCAGGTAGTGAAGGAGGGGGACTGTTTGGAGTTGAAGATCCTCTTATTTCTTTCCTTCCAAATTGACCAAAGTGTAAAACCCGAGAGCAGTTGCCAGATGCGCTGGAGAATTGGGTTGTGGAAGGAAATTGTTTCCCAATTTACTAAAGTGTCCCATATGCTATCTTGATTCCGCTGGGACCGTCGCATGGCTTGGGCTCCCCAGTCCCAAATCTGATGGCTATAGTGGCAATTGTTGAGGAGGTGTTCCAAGGTCTCCTCATTGCGCTGACAGAGGGCACACCTAGAGGGGCCTGTGAAGCCTCTCTTTCGGAGGTTGTCCCAAGTGAGGATACGGTTTTGGATTGTGAGCCAGAGAAAAAAGGAGACCTTCGGCCAGAGAAAAGGCTGCCAGACTTTGCTCCAAATGGGATCGGGGATCTGGTTTGGAGGATAACCCTGTAGATGGTAAGCCTCTTTGACCGAGAAAATACCAGAGGTGGAGTGGCCCCATCTAAGAACATCCGGTCCCTCTTTACTTGGAATTTTCCGGTATTGCATGCAATCCTGCCATGGTAGAAGGTTAATTTCCTCCCTGATCTGAAGATCAGTTCTACTGGTTTTCCATTTTCTCCATGGTTGCCTTTCTTGAGTTGGGATCCAAAAATCCTTGACGGTTTTGAGGCCGTTTTGCTGTAGCTGAAGCTTGATTGTGTGGAGGCTTTCCATATCATTAAGGGGGGGCATCTGTTGCCAAGAATCCTGCCAAAAGAGTGTGCTTTCGCCATTTCTTACCTCCCAAAATGCGTGCCTCTGTATCAGGGGTCGATTTCGCCAGGCTGTGTTCCAAATATTGGATCCTTGCGTCGGTTCATTGAATCTTATTAATTGGTTGGATTGTGCAATTGGGGCGTACTTTTGCTTCCAGAGCTGTGCCCAGAGTTCTTGCGGGTGCTGCAACCATCTCCACCACATCTTGGCTCCCATGACTTGGTTCATCTTCCCCGGGTCTCGGATACCCAACCCTCCAAGCTTTTTAGGTTTGCAGAGTTTCTCCCATCCTACTAGAGCCCATTTCTTATTGTTCTGGTTTCCTTTCCACAGGAAATTACGTTGGAGGATTCTGATAGCCTTGATGACCGAGATGGGTGCGGCCAGTGCTGTAAACAAATAAGTGGGTAGATCTTGAAGGACTAATTTGAGGAGTACCAGTCTGGCAGCAATATTCAGTGGTCTAAAGGTCCAGTTGTTCAGTCTATTGGATATCGATAATAACAAGCTGTCCCAAGAGATAGATTTCACTGACTCTCTCGTTAAGGGAATGCCAAGATATGTGGAAGGGAGAGAGCTTATGGCAATGCCAAGAAGTCTTGAGAGGTGAGCCTGAACCGAGGCTGGCGTGTTGAAGAAGTAAAGCTTTGATTTGTCCAGGTTAAGCAGCATGCCAGAGGCTTCCGAGAAGTCATAAAGGATTAAGTTGAGCTTGGTGGCTTCTCTAACCATAGGTGTGTTCATGAGGAGGGTGTCATCTACAAACTGGCTATGTGAAGGCACCGGATGAAGGTTGTAGAGCGGCATCCCATCGAGAGAGCCATCAAGGACCGCCACATTAATATAGCGGCCTAAACCCTCTGCCATGATGACAAAGAGGAAGGGGGAAAGGGGGTCTCCTTGTCTTATACCTCTGGTGGAGCAAAAGGGTCGGGAGGGTGTGCCATTGACAAGGATTGAAAAGAAGGGAGAGGAGGTAAGCTTAAGAATCCAGTCGACCCAGAGGCTCGAGAATCCGAAGGATTCCAAAACCGACCTCATATATTGCCAGCTTAGTTTGTCAAAAGCTTTTGAGAGATCAAGTTTGATAAGAATACCTGGTGTTTTACTCGTTTTTAGGGAGTGGATAACCTCATTGGCCAGTATGACACTGTCCATGATTTGTCTGCCCTCCACATAGCCAGATTGTTCATTGGAAATGATGGTCGGCAGGAGCGGCTTGAGGCGGTTGGCAATGACCTTTGTGATTATTTTATAAATGACATTGCAGAGGGAAATTGGTCTGAACTGCTTCGGGTGAGTGGCACGCTCCTCCTTGGGGATGAGGGTAATAAAGGTTGCGTTTAAAGCGGAAAGAACCTGACCGGATGTTCGGGATTCTTCTACGACCAACCAGACCTCTTCCTTGATCATGTCCCAGCAGTAGTGGAAGAAGTCCGTTGTGAAACCGTCGGGGCATGGTGCCTTACCAAGGGGCATGTCCTTTACAGCTGAGTCCACTTCAGACTGAGTGATAGGCCTCATTAGTGTTGTATTCTGTTTCGAATTAATCAACCTGGGTATGTGCCAGGTGACCTTTTGGATGGCCTCTTCCCTGTTTGTGTTGGTCTCTGTGAGGAGATCTTGATAGAAGGAGTTGAGTTCTTCCGCTATTTGGTCATGGTCTCTTATCGGGGTGCCTTGATCATCCTCCAGCTGAGTGATGCGATTGATGTATCTGCGATGCGTCATCGCCCTGTGGAAGAATTTTGTGTTGCGCTCTCCTTCTTTGAGCCATTGGACTCTGGATTTTTGCCTCCAAAGGATCTCTTCCTGCTCTCTGCAGGCTCCCAGGTTCGCCATTAGTCCTTCTTCTTCTCTTGCCAGGTTTTGAGTTCGGTTCCCTGCTATGAATATTCGCTGAAGTTCTTCGAGTTGGCTCTCAATTCCCCTTTTCCTGAGGAGAATGTCGCCAAAGGTGGTCTTGTTCCACCTTTTTATGAGTTGTTTGAAGTTCTTGAGGTGCTGTTGGAACTTGTACATATGAGTTCCATGATCAATTTCTGCCTGGGCCCACCAGGTGCGAGCCAGCTGGTCAAAGTTTGGGTGAGTAAGCCAGAACTTTTCAAAGCGGAAGGGCTTGGGCCTAGCAGGGGATCCCGGGTCCAGACAGAAGACCATGGGCCAGTGGTCTGACCCTGATTTTGGTAGAATATTGGCCTCCAAAGCTTGATCACTTTCCAGGAGTGCTTCTGATACTAGAAAGCGATCCAACCTGCAGGCCACATGCTGGGGCCCTATCCTTTTGTTAGACCATGTGAAGATCCCATTTTGAGTTTCCATGTCAACCATATTTAGTTGCTCTATTAGGGTTTTGAATCTGGCACTGTCCGGCTCCAGCCTTTTTAAACCTCCAGTTTTCTCCTCCAGAGTTAGGATCATATTGAAGTCGCCCCCAATAATCCAGTGCGGCGAGAGTATGAGGGTTTGAATGGAAAGCAGGGTTTGTAAGAAGCCCTCCTTGTCCTGGAAGGATTGCGGGCCATAAACATTAGTGATGGCTCCTTCGTTGGAGGAGTCTAAATCTTTGAAGTGAGCTATTAGGGTCCCTTTTGTGGAGAAGGGATGAGTCATAGTGACCTTTTGCGGGTTCCAGAGGATGGCCAGTCCTCCTGCCGCACCTATAGAGTCCTGAAGGAAGAAGTCCTCGCCTTTCCAGCTGCTCCGAAGAATATTTTCTGCTTCTTGTCCTGCACATTTGGTTTCCTGCAATAGTAATATATCTGGATTTTCCGTCTTAATGCAATCTTGGAGGATCCGTTGCTTAGATCTTCCATTAAGGCCTCTAATGTTCCAAGATATGATTTTCATCATGAGGATGGTGGGGGGGGGGGGTGGAGATATCCCTCCGATAACCTCTGTATCTGGCCCGAGTTGATCATTAAGTGGCCTGCCTCCTTTATGAGCTGTTGGGCTGGTTTGCGTCCTCGCCTCTTGTTCTCCTTTGTGGATTTTTTGGGCTCGTGGTCGGGTTCTGGTGAGATGCCCAGTCTAGCCGTGGAGCCTACCGTGGAGTCAGTGAAAACTTTATGCACTTTCCTGAGCTGTTCTACTGGAATATGTTGCAGATCCTTTTGATTAAGGGCTTCCTCCAGTTTTTCTAAATCTATATCTGCCAGATCGGTTTCGTCAATAATCATGTTGGTGTCTTCATCCCTACCTGAATGTGTTCACTGAGTGGTTTCCTTTGTGTGAGATGTGTGTGATATCTCAGGGATTTTACCTTTCCCTTGCATTGAGGCTTGGGGGGGGATCTGTGGTGCCGCCTCTTTTTGGAGCTGATTGAGAGCTTCAAAGGAGTTCTTGGAGGGGGTCTTTGCAGCTAAGCTCTGGTTCTGTTTTTTTGTAGGATTCTTTCGCCTACCTGTGACGCTGGTAAAGCCATCCTTCTGCTTGGCTTCAGCGGGTTTGGGGGCTGAGGTGTTCAAGGGGAAGTATCTAAACAAGTGGCCATGCTCGTGGCATTTTCTGCAGCGAAAGGGTATGTGCTCATAGTCGATTGTCTGGTTCCAGTCCTCATCCTGGTATTCCAGTGTGATAGAACCTGGTAGAGCTTTCGAGATGTCCATGTAAATACAGATTCGGGCATATGAAGTGTATTTCCTTATTTTTGTGGCTTCCGAAGTTTTGACATATTGTCCCACCGTGTTTCCTATACCCATGAGGATTTCTTCCAGCCAAAATTCCTGGGGCAGGGAGTAAAGCCGTATCCAGACCGGGGCTCTTGAGAAGTCCTCTTGCTCTGGACTAGATCTGTCGGTCCAAAACCTTAAGAAAAGGCCCGCTGAGTTGTAGAAATATGGGTCGTTATCGAATATTCTGTCCTTTTCTTCAAGGTTGTATAGAATAATTGTAAAGAATCCCTTGGAGCTGAGCTGTACCTCATAATCTCCTTTGGGGTTCCACCAGTCCTTTATCTAGCGAGTGAGATCTCTCTCAGTTGGCCAGAGGCCTAGGAATTTGCCTATCAGTGAGTGGTCCATCAAAAATTGTGTGTGTTCCCCCACCCTTGTAGATTTAATCTGATAAAGCGGTGGTTTTTCCATTTGTGGAATGCACTTACCTGGCAGCCAGTTTTTGGAGGCTTATGGATGGGATGTGCTGGGCTCGTGCTCCATTTATTTGCCATGACTTTGTTCCTCGGTAAAGAGCTGATCCCTCAGATGCGCCGGAGGTTCGAAGGCGGGTCTCTTGGCGCATGTACCGGATCTGTCGCTGGAAGCTATGTCGCTGTACGAGGGGGGTTTCCCCCCCTCTTCCATGCTCATTGTGTGGAGAGCAAGATCCCCGTGAGGTGCTGACCTTCAGAGCAACAAAGCAGATGGTAGTATTCTGACATTTGCGCAGGCCGCATACAGACACGGGGCCTGGTTCTTTGAGTCGCTAGGGTTCTTCGCTAGGGTTTCTTTTAGAGTCCATTGTTCTTAATATCCACCAATGTTATATATTTCTATTGAAAGAATTTCAACATTCTCTAAGAATACTTCGGAGGATGCAGAGCATCACTTGTTTAGATTCAAAATCACATGTGACTAATCATGCTAGCTTCTTATGTCCTTGATTATGGGTGGATTTTCCACTCGAAACGTTGGACATTTCAAGACCTCTCATACAGTTACATCCAGAAAAATATTCTTCAACAATGTTACATGTCGATTATTTGCACAAACTCTGCATGAGACTGCTCATGAATGGTTCTATTCATTTCCGCCTAGGACCATTAACAGTTGGGATGTGTTGGAAACTTCATTTGCTAAATTTTTTTCCCACCCATCCTCTCCCATATGGACATAAGACAATGAATATTTCAGCCTTTCATATACTCCATATGAAGATCTTTTAAGCAACACGTTTGAAAATGAAATTAATGATCCTCCACAAAACACACAAGAATATTTCAGTTAACATGCTCATGTGGAAAATGTTGCAAAAAATGATGAAAAGCCACAAGAATATTGGCAATAAGAATAATTGTTAGAAGAAACTAATATTGAGAATAATGATGGGAAAGATTGCCACTGCACGAAGGAAGAATCCTTTCAAGATATTGTTGATGAACCAAGAATCTTGGAAGTGGTTAGAGATAAGGAGAAAGATGAAAGTATTTTCAAATTGGAAACTCCTTATCCAACCAAAGACAATAAAATTCTTTAGCAACCAATAATTGATTTCATTGAATCATGGTTCCAAATCATTGTTGGCCAAGAAATGTAATCAAATTTTGGTCACATTTAGCTCAATTTTACCTCATTATTCTTTGAGCTTACTTTTGATGCCTTGATAACAACCTCGATATGTTCCCCAATTTTGGAGCTCATTCTACAAATCAGATGGATGCTTGAATGGTTCCATTGGAAATATACCTAGACTTGAAAAGTGTCCATTTCCTCAAAGTTGGATAGGGTAGGTAGATCTTCTTTGTACATAAGTTTGTTGCTTTAGTCCAAGTTTTGCATAATAAAGCAGTTGCTAAGTGGAGGCGATATTTGAAGATAAATCCATGGAGGAGGAATTACAAGAATATATTGTGAAGATGAATCCATAGCCCAATGGATGAGGCAACTGATCTTCAAATTCTGGTGTTCTTAGCAACCCATAGGGGGTCATTGTCCCATAGTTGGAGCCAATTGTTAATAAAAAATTCGGTCACCTCGATTTCTTTCTCTTGGATTAATAAAAAAAATTGGTATTAGAAGAAGGAAATTTTGAATGATCGTAATCTCCCGACATATCGCTTAGTATCAACTTCATCACACATTATGTAGATTCAAAATATGAGTCTGTATGACCTCCCAAAGAGCGCTTCTTCCATGTGCAACATAGCTAGATTCCTCTCGAAGTCTTGGGAATACTTACATTTTCGAAATCTTGGGATAATCTATTTCTCATTATTGAGTCCATTTCCTCTCATGGTCTTGAGTCTAAGTCTCTCATCCCTTCCCATAATTACATTTTTCTCCATATCTGTCATACTCATTCCCCTTCTCTTCACTTCTCCCCTCACTCCACTCTCCCACACTTAAATTATTTTTTCACTCATTTCCCTTTCCATCTCTTCTCCATACTTTTCTTATACTTAGCCATTTTTCTATTTTTCATTCCTTACTCTCCTTTCCCTCTTACACTCCTCTCCATACTTAACTATTTTTCTCTCTTCCACTCTACACTCCATACTCTGTATTCTACACTTAGCTATTTCCCCCTCTTTCATTCCTTACTCTCCTTTCCTTAATTAGCCATTTCCACGTTCATTTTTCTATTTTCATTTTCATTTCTTTTCCATTATTTCATTTTCCATTTTCCTACCTATATTTCATGTAATTCATTTTATTTTTCCATTTTCCTTTCCATATTTCACATAATTCTTTTCATTTTTCTTTTCCATATTTCACATAACCCCTCTCCAACACTTAGTCATATTTATTATGACTTACAAATGATCAATGATATTTCTTACGACTATACCATATTTATGCAGCCTACGAAATGCACCACCATGTTCCACGGTCCTCATTTTGTACCATGCATAATTTTTTTTCTAATCTTTCACCATGGGTTCAACTCACTCATCTGACTATTTGATTCTCACCATAGGTTTCTCTCACTCATACGACTATTTGACTCTCATCGTGACTTGTTTTTCCGTCCATCCGCTTCTTGATACTTAGCCAATTTTTCAATACTTCATCACATGTTTGTCATTATATCATAATTCTTCAAATCTTTTCTCTTGTCCGTCCATCAGATCCAAGTCTAATACTTATTCATTTATTTAAGTTTTCCACCGTGGGTCTGCGGATTTGTTCTCAACTCCTACTTACATCTGATCCTCTGCCACCCACAATAATACTTGTCTTTCTTGTTAGTCTTCCCAAGGTATATTAAATGTAAATCTTACAAAAAATAACAAACAATTAAAATCTTAAAAGGACATTAATAATGACAACCTTTTCTAGAAAATACTCCATTAATTCAAATCTAATTCATATTAGTCTTTCTTCGAAAGAAGAGCATTGAGGTATATTATGGTAAACTTGGGGTTTTTCTTTGGTATTAATGTTCCAAAAGACTGTGCATAATCTGCCAACTATATTAAGCATGATGTCCAGAAGAAAAGAAAGCTTTTGTGGAGATAACCTCAATACATTTATATGAGAGGATAAAAAATTTCATTGGTCTAGAGCATACAAATATTACTCTACATCTCCCCTAGTAGAGAGAAGTTCCAATGATATTTGGACACCAGGAATTGCCAAAGCAGGTTGTGTTCTAGAGGTTTTTGATGCTAAAGAGCTAGTTATGTGGTGTATAGATAAGTTCGACAAGAACCATAGGATTATTCAACTACAGGGAGAATCCCCAATTTCTCTGTCACCTTCAACTTTCAAGAAAATGTTCAGGCTACCAGAGCCACGATGAATTTTAAAGGTGATGAAGCCTAATATTTCATGAAGTATCATAATGGTGGGTGGGATCTCTTGCAACAATATCTTGAAGACCCAATAATAATGCTTGAAGATTTAACAACTATATAGGTGAGTTCATTAAAGTACCCTTATCGAGAAATGACATGGCTGTTTTCTAGGGTAGTTGGGAAAGAATCGACTGCAACTGTTCCTCGTTTAGCTCTGTATATTTTATATTTTTCTATTCACGAGAAAGAAGTATTCGATTGGGAAAAAATCATTTATGGAAAAATATCTTTCCAATTATCAATTTTTAAGAAGAACACGAAGTTCTACATGCCCTCGTACTTAATACTTGCTATCACATACTGCCATGTTTTTAAAGGATTGCAATTAGCCGAACAGGTAAATTGCAAAATTGACCCAGTTCATACATGGTACCCAACTTTATTGAAGTAAAATACATTGTACCATTTATATGAAGTCTATAATTCATTCGTTTCTTCTTTTAAGAAACTCATTTTTTGATCTAGCACATCAAAGCTCTCTTTAGAAGTGACAACATTTCTAGACAAAAGAGGAAGTTTCGAAGTGATGGACTATTACATCATCATCAAGATCTATTGTTATTGAGAAAGGCCTTTTGACTTGCCATATTATGTACCAGATAGAATACTTGTAATTGAAGTTTGTAAATAGTATAGATTATGGGCTCACGTTTTCCATGAAAGGAGGAAAACAAAATTTATTCCCCTACCATGGAAAATTGGTGAAATAATATTTAAAAATGCCACAAATATTGATGAATATGCATGACAATTTGATCTCTTTGATTT
>ML782658.1:93955-115859 GCA_009831015.1 Picea engelmannii
TGGATTGAGGTTGGAAGGGTGAGGGAACTATACCCTCATCTTCACATAGACTGATATAGTCTTTTGGAGGTCCAAAAGCTTCCCAATGGGGAGGTGTGATCAGGGGATCAAATTTTGCTCAATTTTCAAAGTGCTCGGAATGCGACGAAAATAGTGACATTGCGCCCGTCTCGTCTTCCTGATTCCAGCGGTATATTTACTTTGTCAAATGGACGCCGTATGGAGAAGATATCACGATCTGTTCACCAAGCTAAACAGGCAAAAATTTTAGATGCTGACTGTACCTATCCGTACAGTCCGTACGGTCTGACGTGGCAGGGCCGTACAGACCGTACGATGATAAGGTGGAAGTTGTTTATTGGTTGATTGTTGGCGAGTCGGGTGTTGACACGTGTCCTGTACCTGGCGAATGTTGTGAGGACACGTGGCCCAATCTGGAGGCGCCACGTGTCACTCATTTTTGGTTCATATGGTTGTGTAAAAATTATGTGGGAGTCTGCGGGGTTCGACCCCCGGACCTCCCATTCACCTAGCGCCTTCGCACGACCGCCCGACCAATGGGCCACAGTTTATTGCTTGTTATATATACAAGTTTTAATGTATTTATGTTTGACCTTTTTGTATATTGGGCGGGGGTCGGGCCGGGGCTAAGCCCTGGCCCGTGGTCGTTTGTATTACATGTAACCATGCCATATATTTCGGCCGACCATTTGTGCGCGCATTTGAAACATAGCTCGTGGTTTAAACATAATACATTGCACCGTTTGCGTGCGGGTTTAAAACACTTAGCCCATGGTTTTTTTTGTTCCACAATCATATGACCGGAGCGCGGATCCGTTTCAACAGTTGTATAACCGTTAACCACTTTGTACCCAAGCACGCGGTCCTATGCACCATACGCCCAGGTGCCGAGGCGGTTAGGGGCTGGCGCGCCCTTAACCATCCTACGGTTTGCACCGTTGGTGCGGTTGCGCCCGGTGCTGGGTTTTTGCGCTTAAATGAGCATGTGAGCCAAGTTCATGGAAGGGGGGTGCGAATTGTAGAACCAGAGACAACAAGCTTGAAGAAGGAGACTTCCAGGAGGCCTAACTTCTTCATTTTTCGACCGATTGAGGTGTCGAAAGAGCCCAGACAGGGGTTTTGGGACGTTCTGAAGCCATTGGAGCAGTTGGTTTGTTAGTTTGAGCACTGTAAGACATGTTTTTGAGCACTTTTGAGAAATTAATAATAATGATCCATTGGAAGCTGGACCAGGAGATGTAGCCCAGGAGAGGGGTGAACTCCTTTATCAATTGCTGTGCATATGTGTTTATGTTCAATTATTATGCTGCTGTCTATGTGTAATTTGCATAAGTAATCCTTTAATTTATGTGTTGCAAACTGATCCTTTTGCTTTAAAGACATAACATTCAATTGCAATAAGTTTTCAAGTTTTTCAAGTCTTCTTCATTTTTAGATCATTAATATTAACCAGATTAATTATCTTTTACATTAATTACCAGTTGGATTAAGGTGGGGCCGACCTGTACCCTTTACATTACAATTAGTGTTACATGCAGGTCTGACTCTTGAACAATATATCAAGGGATCTGATACACCCACTAGTGCTCACCCACTAGGGGCACATCCATAGGGATGTCCATATATTTGGCTCACTTATTACATAGAAGAACCACTTCTTCACTAGTGCTCAGCCACTAGGATCACGTTCACCTATTCTCATCCACATGCACGTCCACTCAACAGATCTTCTTTCCCACTACATTACACATGAGAGTCATCTGGAGTTTCTCATCAAATATTCTGCTCAGAGGAGGATAATATATCATCTTCATTTCTGTTCTCATGACGATGCACCCAACACTTTGGGATTTCACACGCTCACCTTGTGCTCAGCCACATGCACGTCCAACTCTATAGATCACCTTTCTCACTGTGTTACACAGGAGAATCATCTGGAGTTATTCTCAACTCTCTATATGGAGGAGGTCATCTCTATGTTCCAGCTCTGTCTCAGATAGGAACCACACACCCTTCTCATGGGATTTCTCTCAGGTTTGTAAGCTGGAGAATATCTCATATAGTTGCAATGATCCACATCTCACAGGTTTGTAAGCTAGAGAATGTCTCACATAGCTGCAATCATCAACACTCCCTCTCATCTAGGGAGGAATTATTCATCATGCCAAGTATCACAGAGATGTACTTTGAATTTTGTCTTGGCTGGAGTAATCAACACTCCCTCTCAACTAGGGAGGCTTTCTTCATTAAGTTATTTTGGTGAAGATGTCTGCAATCTGCTCATGTGTAGGAAGGTAATGCATGTGTATGATATTCCTCTACATCATATCTCTGATATAAGGATATTTCATCTCATTGTGTTTCGATCCATCAGGAAACACTGGGTTCTCAAGGATCTTTACGCACGGCTCTTGGTTATCATAGGATACATCTCATGGTCAAGTAAATCTGACAGAAGCTTGTGAAGCCACATTTCTTCGCACACTCGATGCTATATACTCTGCCTCTGTGGTACTCAAGGCCACAAAGTTTTGTTTCCTACTATATCAGGAAACCATGGAAACCTTCACGGTAGAACATCAACCGAATGATATCTTCCGGTCCACTGCATTTTCTGCTCAATCTGAATCAGCATATCCTGCAAACTGAAGTTCACACTGGAGGCATATCTCAGGCCATATCCAACTGTGCCTCGTTTATATCCCAATACATGTTTTTCCATTGTCTAGTGAGTCTATCTCGGTTGACTCATGAAATGAATAAGCACATTCACTGCATGGAATGAATCAAGTCTGGTGTTAACCAGATACATCAATGATCCAATTAGTTGTGGATCAGTTTGAATCATCACCAATCTTCTTCTTTTAAATCTATCATGGTGGATTTTGCATTTTGTCATACTGAACTTCTTACTGTATATTTTCCTTGACTTAGGAAAATCTCATCGGTCCTCTGTCATACTTCTTGTCCTAAGAAGTAGTGCATCATACTCAGATTCTTCATCTCGAATTCATAAGTCAAGGATTACTTGTATCCAACAATAAGGCTTTCTGAATAATTCATCAAAATCAGGCTCTCGTCACCAACACTGTAATGATGTAGGTTTGGATCAACAACACTCTTGCTGAAATCCAAACTCATCAAGAATATATCTATCTGATATAGTTTCCAACTCATGGATGGTAGTATGGATGGAAGTGTATCGGGTTTACTGGATCACGTGTCTCATCATGGAAAACTCCCTCTGTTTGTGAGAAACCTATGGCTATAGATCTCATTTTGTATTTCTCAACACTTCCATTAGTTGCATGATTGATCTTATAGATCCACTTAGAAGTTGCCACATACTTCCCTTCTGGTCCTTGAATAATATCTTATACATCATTCTTTAAGATATACTGGTATTCTTCTATTATGGTATCTTTCCATACTTGTTCTCCTATTGCTTCTCTAAGACAAGGAGGCTCAACATCAATGAAGTGGCTTATGACCGAAGGATAGCTAAAAAATCTCTTTTGTTTTCTCAGGATGTGCCTTGAGAGGATTGTATGTTTCTCTGCCTCTTGCAGAGTGAGTCTAGGTAGGAATTTTATGCCCTACTGCAATATCTCTAAAAATATCAATTGGAGCAATTGGATCAACTGGAATAATGTCTGTCTCCCTCTAAACTACTGAAGGGGGAGAATATATTATCTTACTATCAATCTCCATCTGAGATTCTTTGGATCTTTGAAAGACTATCTCTTCTTGTCTCAATCTGTCTCTGACCAGGGATATCGATCCTGAATTTTGTAATATACCAGATATAAAAAGTATGAAGAACAGAAATAAAATGCTAGAAATGGCAGAATAACAACAATATAACCAGAACAATCACCACAATAACACTGAAATGATATAAGAATAACAACATAAATAACACTTTGATTCTGAAATCAATGTTCATGGGCCTCTTCGAGGGGGAAACCTCCAATTGAGAAGATCTCTATTACAATAATATCCAAGCTAGGGTTCTCATACCCTCGATTCCTATTTATACTAATATGTCTATCAAAAGAAGCATCTAGAGGAAGATCCTTCTAGAAGCAGAAGTTTCTATTAGGTCTTCTTACATTCGAATTATTCTATTTTATTGCAAGGCCTTATTAATATTGACCTTTATTACATATGAATATATTTTTCTACCTATGTGTGGGTTAGGACCCTAACATGTCCTCCCCCTTAAAAACAACCTTGTCCTCAAGGCTTGAGATGTGGAAATTGATGCAGAATGGTAGCTAGTTCCCAAGTGGCATCTGTTGGAGTTGTATCTTTCCACTGGACTAATACTTCCTTGATGGTTCTCTGATGTAGGCGATGCTCACGCTGGTCCAAAACTACTTGTGGTTGTACCCAAATAGATCCTTCTTTGACTAACTTGGGAAGGTTGGTTTGAATTTGACACTTAGTTCCAATCACCTTCTTTAAGCATGGAACATGAAAAACAAGATGTAGCTTCGAATGACTGGACAAAGATAACTGATAGGCCACCTGTCCCACACGCTTGACAATGGTATAAGGACCATAAAATTTGGGCACTAGCTTTTGACAATGCTCGACCTTGAGGGAATTTTGCTTGTAAGGTTGCAGTCAAAGAAACACCTGATCCCCTTCTGCAAATTGACGTTCAGAGCGACCTTGATCTGCTTGTTGCTTCATGCGATTCTGTGCCATGACCAAATTATCTTTGAGGGTACGAAGAATAGCCTCTCGAACTGTGAGTGTTTGGTCAACTGCCTGGACCTTCGAGACACCAGGTAGGTATGAGAGAACTGAAGGTGGATTTTGTCCATATACCGCTTCAAAAGGAGTCATGCGTGTAGCTGTATGGTATGAAGTGTTGTACCACCATTCAACTAGGGGTAACCATTGATCCCACTGATTTTTCTTTTCCAAGGCAAAACCCCTCAAATATGTTTCCAAACACTTGTTGACAACTTCTATTTGACCATCAGTCTGGGGATGATAAGCTGTGCTGAGATGCAATTGGGTGCCTTGTAGCTTGAACAGTTCTTGCCAAAAATTTCTTGTGAAATTTGGGTCGCGATCAGAAACAATAGAGTGCGGCATGCCATGAAGCTTGAAGACCTGATCCATGAAAACTTGAGCCACCATGGATGCTGTAAACGGGTGTTGAAGAGCGCAAAAATGGGCATACTTGGAAAGGCGATCACCAACCACCATGATGACTGATTTATTTCCCGATTTGGGTAAGCCTGTAATAAAATCCATAGAGATATCCCTCCAAATAGAAGGTGGAATTGGAAGCGGTTGTAGTGTGCTCGTAGATTTGTCTGTTTCTCCCTTTTTGCATTGACACACATCACATTCAATGACAAAATTACGAATGTCCTGTTTCATACCATCCCAGAAAAAAGAACGTTTTACCCTGTCATAGGTTTTGGTGAAGCCTGAGTGCCCCCCTATGGGTGTAGCATGAAGCTTAGAAAGTACCGTGGATTTCAGCTTTGATTGTTTACTTAAATACAAATGGTCTTTGTATTGAAGATCATCATGGAGCCAAGAGTAACCTGGGGAAGTTGGAGCATTGGACTGCAATTGATGGATCAGATGCGAACTTTTGGGATCTTGTATCTATTCCTGGTGAATGGCTTGGAGCCAATCTGGTACAATGAAGGAAAGAGAAAAAAGGGATCCTTCGTCTTCATATTTTCGGGAAAGTGCATCCGCAACCACACTGTCTTTGCCTTTCTTGTAAATGATCTCATAATCATATCCAAAGAGCTTAGTCACCCATTTTTGTTGCTCCGGGGAGGAAATGCGTTGTTCCAGAAAATACTCGAGGCTTTGATGGTTTGTCTTAATTTGGAAGCGTTTCCCCAATAGATAAGGGCGCCAAAGATCAATGGCATGCAAAATATCCAACATTTCCTTTTCATAGATTGATTTGCCCAGATTTCTTTCAGATAGTTGCTTTTTGGTGAAGGCCAAAGGCCGACCCTCTTGCATAAGGACAACACCAATTCCTTTCCCTGAAGCATCACATTCCAAGACAAAGGTCTTTGTGAAATCAGGAAGGGCCAGGACTGGAGTGGTGCACATGGCCATCTTCAAGGTTTGAAAATATTGAGCAGTGGCTGGGGTCCAAGTGAAAGAGTTCTTTTTTAGGAGAGCAGTGAGAGGTGCTGCAATCTTTTCATAATTATTAACAAACTTGCGGTAATAACCTGTTAAGCCCAAAAATCCACGCAAGATTTTGAGAGTCTTTGGGTGAATCCAGTCTTGCATAGATTCAATATTTTTAGGATCCACCCTGACGCCGTCCTTGCCAACCAGATGACCCAAGTACTCTACTTCTGAGGTGCCAAAAGAACATTTAGACTATTTAAGGAAAAGTTTGTGCTAAGAGAGTAGATGGAGAACTCGATCCACATGAGAAAGATGGTCTATCCGGGTTTTTCTATAGATGAGGATATCATCAAAGATTACTAAGACAAAATGAAGTAGAAAAGGACAGAAGACATGATTCATGAGGCTTTGGAAGGTGGAGGGGGAATTACACAAGCCAAAGGGCATAACCAAAAACTCATAGTGGCCCTCATGAGTTCTAAAGGAAGTCTTGGGAATGTCTTCCTCTTTCATACGTATCTGGTGGTAG
Organism: Picea engelmannii; assembly: GCA_009831015.1. NCBI lineage: Eukaryota > Viridiplantae > Streptophyta > Pinopsida > Pinales > Pinaceae > Picea > Picea engelmannii. The sequence goes on from ML782658.1 coordinate 100,635, forward strand.
CCCGAACGAAGATCAAGTTTAGTAAAGAATTGGATGCCACTCAATTCATCTAGGAGGTCATCAATGACAGGAATGGGAAATTTGTCTTTAATGGTAAGTTTTTTGAGGGCACGGAAGTCAGGACACATTCTCCAAGAATCGTCTTTCTTTAGGAGCATGACCACAGGAGAAGAGTAGGGGCTCTTACTAGGGAAGATAATGCCTGCATTAAGGAGTTTCTGGACCATTTTCTCAATTTCATTTTTTTGGGAAAAGGGGTGACGATACAGATGGATATTGGGAGGAAGTCTTCCTGGCACAAGGGGAATGGAATGATCATGAACACCACGGGAAGGAAGGAGTCCCTGGGGAGTGGAAAATACCACTTGATGTTTAGAAAGGATGGCTTGGAGGTCTTGCGGCACCGAGGGTGTCTCTATTGCTTGTATGGCATGGAGTTGGGAAATAACACCAGAATGACCTTTTTTGAGCAGCTTTTCCATGCGATGGGAACTAATGATCTCAGGTGAACTAGCGGTGATGCCTTGGAACTTATATTGGTGGCTCTCCTGGTCAAATTGCATGGTTAATTCCTTGAAATCCATGAGAATGGGACCCAAAGTCCTTAGCTAGTCTGCACCCAACACAATGTCACAACCGCCCATGTCGATAGAAAACATATGATATTTCAGGTGGTAGTCACCAATTTGGAGACACACATTTTCACAATTCCCTCCACATTTCATGGAGCCACCATTGGCAATCATGATTTGGAAATTATTGACAGCATGGATGTAGCAATGAGTTTCTTGGGAAATGTGACGATGAATAAAATTATGGGTGCTTCCACTATCAACCAAAATGATGACCTTTCGATGCTTGATGTAATTGATTAGCTTGAGGGTTTGGGGAGCGGAGAAGCCAGTGAGATCATTGAGGGAAATGACTAGTTCTACTTTGGGAGGGTCTGAGGGAGGGGTTATGTCAGTGGTTTCAGGTGACTCAGACACAATGGGAGTTTCAACATCCTCTTATGAAATATCCTTGGAGATGGCCATAAAAATATTTTGTTCCTTACAGTTGTGGCCCGATAAATATTTTTCATCACAATTATAACAAAGGCCTTTGAGTTGGCATTCATCCATTTCAACCCTAGTCAATTTTTGGATATTTAGTGGAGTGGAGGGAGTAGTGGGATTTACTGGTTTAGGGCGAGGGACAAAGGCGGGTTTCCAGTTTTGAGAAGATACAACCTGTTGTGCTTCTTTAGATATTTTAGTATCCTCCACCCAAATCTGAGGCCGAGCCATGAGGACATGGGCCTGAATCTCATCCTTGAGGCCATTTATAAAACACTCTCGGAAAAAGGCATGAGACATGCCCTCTGTCCGAAAATCCAGGCGCTCAAAGGAATCTATAAAGTCTTCCACTGTTCCTAATTGTTTCAACTTTTTCAAACGACCCAAATGGTTGGTGTCATTGTCAAAGCGTTCATAAAGCTCTGCTACAAAGTGTGTCCAAGCAATATACCCTTGACGAGGAGTTTTTCTCCATTGCCACCATTGCCAACGTTCTTGATCTAGATGGAGAACACCATACTGGAGTTTGGTCAAGTCATTTGTAATGCCGTATAAAGAGAAATAATGTTCCATTTGGGTTACCCAACCAGTGGGGTCCGAGCCATCAAATTTGGTCACATCCACCTGTGGAAGGCGTAGGTCACGTTGAAAGTGATGGTGCTGAACGTTATGGGAATGAGAGGAATGTTCACTTTCAGTATGTGGGGGTGAGTCATAGGAAGGGTTATCTGTAGGGATATGAAGCTTGGTGCAGAGTGATGAAAAGACAGATTCAAGCTGGGTGGTCAGGTCTTGTTTGATTTCCTCCATTGAGGACTGCATGGTTTTATTGATGGTGACAACATTGGCACTGAGTTGTTTCACTTCTTGTTGGGTCTTGGTGAGACTATATTTCAAGGTATTGAAGCGAGCTTCCAAGTCTTGGTTGCGGGTATGGGCCATGAGGACGAGGGAACTGAAAAGGGGCGGGTGGGGTCAAAAATTTTGCTGAAAAATGCTATGTATGAATGTGATAAGGGAGAAGAGATGAATCCAATGGAATAGGTCTCAAATAATGGTGAAAAAATTTCCAGACTCTTTTTTTACACCTGCGGAGTTATACTCCAGTCTGAAGAATACTAGAGTGATGAAATGCCCAAATGCTTAACTAGGAAGAAAAGTGTAGTTACTTGGAAACCCGAACACACTTGTGTGACAATAGATCTTGTCTGTTTTAATTTGTTTATGTTTATGTCCCCAAGGGTTATGTATTCAAGGATTCTACAGACAAGGGTTTTCCCTGTGCTATAGCTCTCTAATATACGTGTGGGGTCCAACAATAGTACTCGACCCAGTATCTCAGGGCACTAACTAAGGAGGATAGACCGTACTCTTAGTCGTACTACTCGACTACCTAGGTACTAGAGAGTATCTTCCCGAGTGTTTTTCTTGGTGGCACTATAGCAGTCAGGCGGCCGATCGATTTATCTAAAGAGGGCTTCAGGAAATCTAGGCCGATCCGTACACATGTGTTGTTTGATGCGCTACCACTCGAAGGGGTACCAACATGGGTTACAAGGGTGGCCAACAGATGTGCGCTTAAGAACCACTTGTATTTCCTGTGTGTATGAATCCCTCAACCGTGGGTTAATGTGCATAACGAAAGATCTCTGTGGCTTAAAGATGCTGGAATACGTCTCTACCCTGAAATCAAATTTTACACACAATTTCTGCCATGGAAAGTGCTCTTATACCACTTGTAATATACCAGATATAAAAGGTATGCATAATAGAAATAAAATGCTAGAAATGGCAGAATAACATCAATATAACCAGAACAATCACCACAATAGCACTGAAATGATATAAGAATAACAACATAAATAGCACTTTGATTCTGAAATCAATGTTCATGGGCCTCTTCGATGGGGCAACTTCCAGTTGAGAAGAGCTCTATTACAATAATATACAAGCTAGGGTTCTCATACCCTCGACTCCTATTTATACTAAATATGTCTATCAAAAGAAGAATCTAGAGGAATATCCTTCTATAAGAGGAAGCTTCTATTAGGTCTTCTTACATTCGACTTATTCAATTTTATTGCAAGGCCTTATTAATATTGACCTTTATTACATCTGAATATATTTTTCTACCTATGTGCGGGTTAGGACCCTAACAATGTTTTTTGAATATTCATTGTATCCTTTCTTTCTAAAGGATCTAGCTTGGACTTCTTCTCTTTGGGTACATGAAAATACACTGGGCACCCAAATAAACCGAAGTGTTCAATCTCAGGCTTCATTCCGGTGAAGACTTCTTCATGAGTTATGTTTTTCAAAGTCTGGTGAAGACTCTTGTTCTAAACATATATTGTGTCATGCATTATTATGCCCATAGAATCATATAAAGATTCTGATCATGTATTATTACATTGGTTGCCCCAATAATGGTTCTATTCTTCCTCTTTCTCAAATAGTTTCAACTCCCTCTGAGTCAAGTGGCTCCCTCTGAAGGATAAACATCTTCCTTTGATCTTAACCTGTCTGGAACAAGAAAACAAGAGGAACCAAAACAAGAATATCTCCTAAAGGAGAATAATTAGTGCATCTCTAGAATCAAAACCGTTTAAGGATTGTTGTCACAACTACAAAACTTACTTGTAATGTAGAAAACTTTAGAATTATAGGTTAGAGGAATGAAAATTACAACAATCAAACCTAGAGTCTTCACTTCTAGTGTGTTGTTCCTATGAATGCACTGAGATCATTCTGGATCCATGAATTCAACAAAAGGTTCCTTCGTCCTGCAATTACCCTTATGACAATGATACAAATAATATATATACAAGTGCATACCTGAGGGTGCTAATATGATTTTTCCAATGGCATGTGGATGATCTCTATCCTCTGACATCTTCCTGAAGGAGGTAGTCAGAGTGTCACCTTTTTGTATCACCCACAATAAGTATTCCTTTGAAGTCTTGTCTTCCAGAAACTTGAAGTTGCTTGATCCATCAAGCCTAACTTCCATCATAGTTTTTTTTATCATAATTTTAGATTCTTTACAACCCTTTGTCAACTGGGCTAGAAAACCTAACAGCTAGGCTAGGCTAACACTTTTAGGTTTTGTTGGAATTATGACTACCAAAAATAAGACTTTGAAAGATGATAGAACACTGGTGAGATGACGATCTCTTTCAATGAGTTGTAGAAACCCTAATACTAAAACTTATGTAGAAATTAGCGAAACCCTAGGGTAAAAAATTGAAAATGCTCAGAATTTCATTCTGAGAGTCTCTGGAGGTGTGTTGGAGGAGGTCATACTCTCCTATGAAAAAAATATCCCCAACGTCTAAGTATTAAGTGATGAAAATGAGAAAGAAGGAGGGTCGTATGAAATTTCTGGAAACCCTAGGAGGGTCGTACGATTTTGCAAAAAGAGGACGGTTTGCCTTGAAGTTTTGTGCAATGGGTTCTTCAAGACCTATGCTATGATACCATGTTGATTTTTCAATGAGCTAGATTAAGCATGTAGTTCATTCCATTTTTAGCATTTGTCTTAACCATAGACAATAATGTTGCAACAACCAATATCACAAGAAGAAACACCATGCACAAGAACACAAGAAGTATCATGGGAAACCCATCTCAACAACGGAAGAAAACCCAACCAAAATCCTTTGCTATATTATTCTAGAGAAATACCTTTACCACCAATAAGACCTAACACACAAGAGGGTGCTCAAACCCTAGAAGACTAGCGCCCAAGAGAGGTGCACACTTTTCCCAAGAAGGTGTACTTGCTGAAATTTCCAAACTCATGTGAAAGATATGATTCCTCAATGGGGAATTTACCTTTACTTATACTAACCTTAACCTATTGATAGAAGTGTTTATTGGCACAATAGGGCCGAACTCACTAGATTATAATATAATTAATATTAACCAGATTAATTATCTTTTACATTAATTACCAGTTACATTAAGGTGGGGACGACCTGTACCCTTTACATTACAATCAGGGTTACAGGAAGGTCTGACTCTTGAAAAATATAGCAAGGGATATGATACACCCACTAGTGCTCATCCACTAGGGGCACATCCATAGGGATGTCCATATCTATGTCTCACTGCATTACACAAAAGAACCACTTCTTCACTAGTGGCTCATCCTAGTGCTCAACCACTAGGATCACGTTCACTTGTGATCGTCCACAAGCACATCCGCTCAACAGATCTTCTTTCCCACTTTATTACACATGAGAGTCATATAGATTTTCTCGTCAACTCTTCTGCTCAGAGGAGGATAATAAATCATATTCATTTCTATTCTCATGATGATGCACCTAACACTTTGGGATTTCACACGTTCACCTTGTGCTCAACCATAATCATGTCCAACTCTATAGATCACCTTTCTCATTGTGTTACACAGGAGAACCATCTGGAGTTCTTATCAACTCTCTGTATGGAGGAGGTCATCTCTACGTTCCAACTCTGTCTCAGATAAGAACCACACACCCTTCTCGGGGGCTTTCTCTCAAATTTGTAAGTTGGAGAATATCTCACATAGCTGCAATGATTCACATCTCACAGGTTTGTAAGTTGGAGAATGTCTCACATAGCTGCAATCATCAACAATTGCCATTCAGATTTAGACTGTACTTCTAGGTTATTTTGTTTTGTTTTGTTGGATGTGTGTTAGTATATGATTCAAATAAGGAAGAGTCCTATATAATGTTTTGGAAATATTATTGATTATATTCTGCATGTCTGTATATATTGTTAACTATGTACATGGATGTTGTGATGAATTATATGTTTTGGGATGAAATGGTGTCGTATGACTGACTTGTGGATGGTTTATTATGTGGATTTGTGACTTGTGTTTTTCCTAAATTTTATCTTGGACAATTATTAACTATATCAAATAAATAACTAAGGTTGTTGTAACATCCCCATTTCTAATCACCGTGAATTATAATGTAATTGTATAAATGTGAATTAGGATGGTGAGCCAATGTGTTTGGGGGAAGGGCCCATATTGATTTAATGTGGTTGGGGGAAAAAATTCATATTATGAACATTGAAATAATTAATAAAAGTAATAATCACTGGTTGCGATACAAATAAGATGAAGAACGATGGGGGGATATGATTCGACAAGAGAGAGAGGGATCAAAGGGAGAATTATTCATGGGTATTAATCCAACCCACATTCTTGAAATTATTATCTTTGTGTATAACCTTATATTGTTGATTGAGTGTATGAGAAGACAATAATTTAACTCATGTAAGAGGGTGGGTGTGAGTGGTCACATCCCATAGTTATTGGAGAGAATGGGATGAAGTACAATCATCCTTGAGAATAATGTGAGTAAGGAAAGCAAGGAAGAAGAGGAAATTTGTATGAAGAATATGGACAATTTTTACATGCAAATTTTGGGCAGCAAAGGGGGAGCAGAGGGATGGGAAGAGGACAAACCATGGTATACTTTAAGGCAACCATTGTTTGGATATTTTTTTATGCTAAGAAAGAGGCTTGTGTTCCTGTAAATCGGGCTATGAGCCCTTGGTGCAATTTTTTGTGGAGAAAATGACCCAAAGACTTGTGAAGGCTACTCGAAGAAAGCATGAAACAACTAAGAGTTCCTAGAGTTCCCAGTTGAGTGATTCCTATCCAAGTGAATGCACTAGTAGCCATGATAAACGAATCATATAGCCTGAGGATCTGTGAGCAATGAAGGGGGTACATTCCTTGGGTAGTGTAGGTTGTGGGGAAAAGAGAGAGCTAGAGGTTTGGGACTGTTGTGAGGATAGAACCTGGGTTTGAGGCTGTCGTGTATGGAGAATGGATAACCAGTGGGCCAGATTTCCTTATTGACTCATAACCTCAGCTCGGGGGTGGCCTACTGTTGAGAGAAAATGAATAGAAATTCCTATGCATGGGAGGTTCATCCTTTATTTACAACCAATTGGTTAATCATTAAAAAAAGGTGTTTATGTTCTATTCTTATGTTATTCCGCTGTGTAAATGGTTTATATGAATGATGTGTGGTTGTTTCTTTCCTGAACAATTGCATTCATGTTTTAACATATGTTGTTATATGCATTTAGAACTGTGGTATCAGTCAAATGGTTAAATCTGTGTGTGATTTGTAGCTGGTAAGTGTTACACCTCAAAATTACTCACTTTGATAGTGTCGCAAGTGTCGCCATTACAAGTGTTGTAAGTGTCGCATCTTGTCCGCAAGTGTCACATCTTGACTACAAGTGTTGCAAGTGTCAAAAAAATCATACTACCATCTTTCCCATGTCGTGCCTCTAACGACATCATAAATACACTTAAGACACCTCAAAGGTTAGTTTGTAAGAAGAGAAATCACTTGACAAGAAGTACAAGCCTTTTGCCATTGGAAAAAACACTCAAAAACTGAATTTTGGAGAGGAGCGCTCCCCTACCCACTGTCAGGGAGTGCTGGCGCTCCTTGAGCCTCTTTGGGGGAGTGTTTGAGTGCCCTGTGGACTCTTTTGGGGGAGAGCTACCCTTTTCTGAGCAAATTTTGGGTTTGTTGAGGCAAATCAGGGAAGAATCCCTCAATTCCCGAAGGTAGTTGTTTTCGAATAGATGGTGAAGGCATGATCTTAGGGGAGATCCTCAACTGAAGGAGAGGAATCCTCAACTCGTACCAAAGATCTCTCAAGTGGTTGGACCTCTCCAAGGTTATATAAGGAGGCCTTTTCATGGTGAAAGGCATAAGGAAGATTGAGAATTATACCTAAATTATGATCTCATAAGAAGGTATTGACAATGGAGATTGAGAATTACATCAAACTTATCATCTCATGAGTGAGATGTCATCAAAGAAATCAGTGGAAATTATTTGAACAAAGGGGTTGGACAAGGAGAACTGGAAGAAGCTGTTGCACCTTCATTCAAAGGATTGTAAGTACTTTTACTTGTTCTCGTTAATATAATCAATGCTTGGCCTGTTGCTTTCAAACTTGTGCTTGTTCCATATGAGTTTGTATGCAGTAGATGGATATATGATTGAGAAAATCTTAATAGAGTAGGAAGTCTATTGTATCTTTGTTTGTTTTGTAGGACCTATTAGGGAGCTCAAGATTGAAGCTCAACTTGGACTTTGCAGGGACAAACGTCGTTAATAAGGTACATATATTTCTCCTTCTCTTTCATTTATTAGCTTGATTAGATCTAAAAGGAAGTCAGTGCCCATGTTAAGCACTTTTCTGTCTTGGCCTTAGGAGTCTAGAGACCAAGAGGGAATCCACCTATCCGCAGGGGGATTCACCCACAACATAAATTGGCGACTCCACTGGAGAGGAGCTATGATTTTTGTTTCCTTTCCCAGATATTGTTTTATCCCTTTGACCACTCATTTGACCTTCTCCATGATGTGTCTCTGATCCTTAGATGTGATTGTTGGCTCTTGGATCCATCTTACACTCTAAATTCTTTCACTTTCTCTGAGTTTTTTGGATTTCTAGGCAAAATTCTGAGTTTTTAGAGGCCTGCACTCCCCTACCCTTATCACCAAGGCATTGGCACTCCCTTGCAGTCTTCCACAGAGTGTTGGAGCGCTCTGTGTCCCCTTTTGGGGGAGCGCTACCCCTTTTTTTCTGCAAAAATCTTCTTAGAAATCGGTTTTTTCTCAGTCTTTTTGCTGATTCATCTACTCAGGGTTTATGATATCTTAGTGTGTCCTTGTTTAGCCTCCAATTATTTGTTTTCTAAGGATTAATCATCTCTTGTTTGGATTTTTTTTGATATTTTTCCTTACTTTTCAATAACTCCTTGTCCTTCATGATTTGGAGTCAATTTGTTGTTTTCTTCTCGTTTATTTGACTGAGTGAAAACTTTGTAAGGAGTTTCAAAGGTATTTTGTACTTTTCTTTTTGATCTTTGAGTCATATTTTCCAAGCTATTTCTCCTTCCTTTTGAGTTTTTGGCTTTTTGTTTCTTGTTTGATCACAACAAGGGTGTCTTTTGGTTTATGTGAAGTTTGCTTCCAGATTGCTTAAATCTCACAACTCTTGAAGTCCGATTAGCATAAGAAGATTTACATCTACTGGTTATCAGTCACATACAAAAATTTTAGCATTGCATTGGATTCCTTATTGATGACTATTGCATGAGGTCATTTCATCTTGGTGTTTGACAGTGAAAGGAAAATCCTTCTCCTTCCCTTAATTAGACATTCATTGAAAGAAAAGATTGCTTATCATTTTTTATGCATGTTTTGGGAATTGAGTCATAATATCATCAGTATTCACTCTCATACACGTCTGAGTAAACAACAACCACTAAAATCAACGCTTAACTAAAATTTATCAGACTTTTTACATATTTGTTAGCAAACCTGCATTAGTTTAAGGTGTAGGGCTTTGGAATAGGTTGAAAGGATAACTTTCCAAGGCTATCAAACAAAATTAGAATCTTGCGATAGGGAGATAAAATCCAATTGTTGTATAGGATTTCTGGGATCCCCCTCTCACACAGGGGTTACACATGAGGTCGCATTCGGGTGATTTGCAAAGATTTTCCCTCCATGGTTCAACTGTTTGTAGAGGTCGAATCGTATATTGGGGGTCATTTGAGGGTATACCTGTTGAAATATTGTAACTACAAAGAGTATTCTTATTATTATTGATATATTATTCATAAGATCAATCCCTATTGTGGATTGATCATGTCGGTTATTGTAATAGGACCAAATCCCCTTTTGCGGATTGGTCAACAGACAATTATAATAGGTAGAATAAGAAGTTGGTCCCAACAGTTAATAAGGAGACCCAAAAATATAATAAAGGTGGGTTTACCCACCCAGTTGGAGAAGTCGGCCCTGCCAGTGAAGAGACACTTCACACGTGCCAGACTTGTATAAATAAAGGAGGCTAGCGCCTCACTTGATTATAACTCACTTGCTCAGTTTGAGAAACAAGTTCTGATCTGCTACCGACAAAGGAGAGAGAGAGTGGCACATATCTTGGGAGAGGACTTTCTGTTTTAGCATAGAGATCTCTTGGCATTGTATTGGCTATCTATATTAAGGAAGTTTTGCTGGGTTTTCTTCCCCTAGAGGGTTTCCCAGGATAAATGTTGTGTCTCTTGTGATTGTGTATTTCTCAGTGATCTTGGATTATGCTATTGTTATCTAATGAAATGAAAACATCTATAATAATGGCTTAAACATTAACATGGTATCAGAGCCAAGCTGAAGGAAACATATTTCGCAAGAGGAAAAACGTCACTGTTGCAGTACCTGCAAATTAAGGTTTTTTCAAAAGTGAATCTTTTCAGCCCTAAAACTATCTAGAAAGTTGTGCCCTCCCCTAAGGATCAATTTGGCATCATCAACACACCTTTTTAGTGGCTGGATCTCCTGAAAAGTGAAACCCTAGTTTCACAAAGTACTAGAAAGTACCAGAAAACCAGTACCAGAAGTACCAGAGTACCAGAGGTACCAGAAGCACTAGTCCAGAAATCCCCGGGTCAGATTTGAAGGGGAACAAGTTGGATTTTCTCAGATCCAAACACACCAGGCAACTTTCCTCAGCCAAGCACATCTCCTGGTAAGTTCAAATTTTGATTTTGAGCACTTTCATTTTTCGGTCATTTTCCTAGCTCCAGGTAAAGATGTTTGCAATCATTAAGCTTGTTGACAAGTTAGAAGGAGTGGAAAACTTCCATGCCTGGAAGTATAGGATTGGCCTCATTCTTGAAGAGAATGACCTAGCAAGATTCGTCAAGGAAGAATTACCAGAACCCGAAGATGCTGCAGAAAAGACAAAGCATCAAAAGGACACAATAAGGGCCAAAAGAATCATTACAGATTCAATCAAAGACCATATGATCCCTTATGTGTCATCTAAGAAGAGCTTGAAAGAAATGTTTGATGCCTTGACCAGACTATATGAAAGAAAGAACATAAACCGAAAGATGAATCTCAGAACCCAACTGAAGAATACAAGGATGTAGAAAGGAGAAATGATTCAGGAATATTTCTCCAGAATCTCAGAATTCAAAGAACAACTAGAAGATATTGGAGATACGATAGATGAAGATGAACTTATAATGACGACCCTAAATGGTCTCACAAGACCTTGGGATGCCTTCATCCAGATGATATGTGCCATAAAGGAGAAACTGAAGTTCGACAACCTATGGAAAGAATGCATCCAAGAAGAAACAAGAGTAACAAATCAGGAAGCGTTACTAGTAAGGGATGATGATCAATACCTAGCTACTCACACCAAAGGAGGAAGGAAGAAACCCTAATTCCAAAAGGAGACTCATAAAGAGCCTCAACAATCAAATAAATTCAATCAGAAAGAACCTCATCCAAGGAGATTTCAGAAGAAAGGACAACGAAAGGAAAGAGACTACTCATCTGTACAATGCTATCATTGTGACAAGATGGGACACATTGCAAAGTTTTGTCCAGCCATACGAGAAGAATACAAGAGAAAACAAAAGAGGCTTCATGCCCATGCAACTGAATACGAAGATCCACTCGCAAAGATGATGAGAGAAGAGATCAAAGACCATGTGTTGATTTCAGCCCTCTTAGGATCTGTAACACCTGGAGAAGACTCTTGGCTCATTTATAGTGGTGCATCCAAGCACATGACGGGACAAAGAAATATTCTCTCTTGTATTTCAGAGAAGAAGTTCTCTCAGGAAGTGACACTTGGTGATTATTATCAGTATCCCATCAAGGGAGTGGGAGAATCAAACCATAAACTGAATTCATGGAATTCACTAAAAATGAAAGATGTACTATATGTACCAGGATTGAAGAAGAACCTACTCTCCATTTCATCTTTAGAGAAGAAAGGCTTTAGAGTTGCCTTTATAGATGGAGAAGTTCTTATGTGGGCTAAGGGAGAAACTTTAATCGTCATTGACAATGAAGAAAATGGCTTGTATAAATTAAAGGGTCACTCAGAGGCTGCTATAACCCATGCCATTGAAAACTCATGTGAACTTTGGCATAGAAGACTAGCCCACATCAACTACAAGGCGCTACCATACATATGCAAAGCGGTCACAGGTTTACCAGAACTCAAAGGTGATCATAAAGGCATATGCAATGGATGTGCACAAGGTAAGAATATCAAGAACCCTTTTCCAAAGCGGGACAACAAGACAGAAGGAGTCCTAGAACTCATTCATTCAGATGTGTGTGGCCCAATGCCATCATCCTCAATTAGTGGGTATATATACTATGTATCATTCATTGATGATTAATCTCGTAAAACCTAGATATATTTCTTGAAGACTAAAGATGAAGTGTTCAGTAAGTTCAAGGAATTCAAATCCTTGATAGAGAACCTTTCTGAAAGAAAGATCAAAATACTCAGGTCATATAATGGATGAGAATATACCTTAAAAGAGTTTGTGAACTTCTGCAAAGATGTTGGAATCAAGAGGGAACTCACTACTCCCTATAATCCCCAACAAAATGATGTAGCTGAACGGAAGAACAGAACAATACTGGAAGCTGTGAAGACTATGATCCATGATCAAGATCTTCTTATGTGCTTATGGGAAGAAGCAGCAATGGCAACTGTTTACGTGCAGAACCAACTATCCCATAGTGCACTTGGGCTCAAGACACTAGAAGAGATGTTCATCGAAAAGATGCCAGAGGTAAGCCATCTTAAAATATTTGGCTGTCCAATGTTTATTCATATACCTAAAGAAAGGAGAAACAAGCTAGACCCTTCAGGAAAGAAGGGAATATTTGTGGGATACTATGAGGTCTCCAAGGCCTTCAGGATCTATATACCAGGTCAACATCACATTGAGATCAACAGGGATGTGACCTTTGATGAAGATGCAACGCTCAAGAAATCTAAAATATGCCAGCTTGAAGAGGTATATGAACATGATTCAGGGGATTAAATTTTGCTCAAAATTCAAAGTGCTCGGAATCATTTCAAATCAAATGAGTGCGTAGGCCTCGTCGTCACGAACTCAATGCAACTCAAACGGGTTCAAATGGACATCGGATGAGTGAGATATCACGTTCTGTTCAAATTTTCAAATAGGCAAAACAAATTTGATGACTGTACAGTCTGTACAGTCCGTACAGTTGCTGACATGGTAGGGTCGTACGATGACGTGGTAGGGTTGTATGCTGACGTGGCAGATGCTGAGTTGGCAGGACCATACGACACATGGTAGGTGTTGAGTGGTAGTCATGTGGACGAATTAGCGTCTGACACGTGGCATATTTGTGGCAAACGGATTGGTGACACGTGGCCCAAGCAAGGGCTGCCATGTGTCACCTGGTCAATGGTTAAAATTGTGGAGTCTGCAGGACTCGACCCCGCGACCTCCAGGCAGGGGTATAGCTTTGGGAAGGGCCGCCCAACTGATGCTCCCACCATTAGTTCTTTACATATATATGGTTTCAAATTTATTAAAATTTGATTTATATTATAGTTTGGGCACAGACAGGGCTGGGGCTAAGCCCCAACGCCCATTCACATACGTATAACCATATGACCACTCGCGCACACATTTCAACTGGAGTCACAACCCTGCGCGCCTAGACACTTGGCGCTTATCCATACAATTTGGAGTTTAGCCCCTTTTATGTGTGGAGGTGCGGTCATATGACCCATATGCCCAACGACTTGTGGTTAGGGGGCTAGGTTCCCTAACCATCCTACAATTTACGTGATTTTTCGATTATGCGCCTGGTGCTAGGTTTTAGCACGAAAATGAGCACAAAGGCTAGGTTGAACACATAGAGGTGCAATTTGGCGATCCATAGACAACAAGTTTGAAGGGGAACTTCCAGGAAGCCTATCTTCTTCAATTTTTGGCCAAATCAGGTGCCGAAAAAGCCCAGCTAGGGGTTTTTGGACGTTTTGAAGTCATTGGAGTCATCTATTTGGCATTTTTAGCATTGTAAATAACATATTTTATCACTTTGAGCAAATAATATAAAATATCCATTGGAAGCTGGACCAGGAGATGTAGCCCAAGAGAGGGGTGAACTCCTTTATCATTTGTTGTGTTATGTGTTTACTATTCGCTATATTTTGCTGGTTATTATTGCATCTTGAATGTGTAATTATATAAAACTTGTGTTTGCAAATTGATCCTTCTGCATAAGAACACTTAAATAAAACTTGCAAATATTTTCAAGAATACAAGCCTTTATCATTTTCAGATCAAGTTGGTATCAGAGCTTAGGTTTTTGAAGGCTTGATTATTTGCAAGTGTTTTGTTTTCTGATGCTCACAAGGTTGAAACTCACAAGAGGAGAAGGTAAAATTGTAGAGCCAAGTTCTCATCTGACATCGAGAAGAAAGATTATATCATCACCTCAAGCTTCAAGGAGGCATTCACCAAGTATGGCTCATGAAGAGAGTCATGAAAATATTCCTACAGAAGATGAAAATATGAGAAAGGCTTTCATGGAAATGAGAGAAATGATGAAAGTCTTGATGGAAGAAAGGAATACAAGGTTGCAAGGTGAAGGCTCCAACCCTCACCTCCATCTTCCTCTTCTTCTACCAGTTCACAACCTCTTCCAAATTCTCCAAGGGAACATGGTAAAATTCCTTTGTTAAAGCTTGATATTAAATTTGAATTGCCAATGTACAATGGAGAGGTAAATGCTGAGAAATTAGATAACTGGATTTGTCAGATTGAGGTGTATTGTAGGATACAAAAAATTCAAGATGATGAAACTAAGATTCAGCTTGCTTCTTTAAGATTGGATAGTGCAACACTCATTTGGTGGGAATCCAAGACTCAAGAGGACATGAAGAAACATGGTAAAATTTTAACCTCTTGGAATGATTTTAGTGTTGCAATTAAAAAACAATTTTACCCATTGGCATATATGCAAAAAGCTATTATGGATTGGCAAAATTTTAGACAAGCTAAAGAGGAAAATGTGCAAAGCTTTAGTCAAGAATTTAGGAGAAGAGCTTTGGTTTTGGAAGTAGATTTGTCTTCTCAAGAAACTTTACTCAAATACATTGGAGCTTTACATAGTTAATTGAGACATACAATACTCATGTTTAACCCTTCAAATCTAGATGAAGTTTGTGTTCAGGCAACTCATTTGGAAGCTAGAGGAAGGAATGAAACTCATGAGGGTAACAAGAAGCCTTTCAGTCATGGAGACAAAGGAAAGAGGAA
>ML782658.1:130382-143851 GCA_009831015.1 Picea engelmannii
GTGTATATGATCACATTCCTGCAAACCTTCCTTAACTTTAAAAACAAGAGACTAGCATTTTCATCAAACTTTTCTTTAGTCTCACATGCCTAGTTTTGGATTAGTCAACAACCCTAACTTGAAGCAATCATAAATTTGAACCTATAATGTATAAATATATGAAACTGATACACAGTGTTATTTAGTGTGTTTTATGCAATTCCTCCAAGTTTCACTACTTGGAACCTCTCATAAAAAGAGTTATAGCAAAAATGACATACCTTGCTGAATTTTGGCTTATTCTAGAGAGCGGCCTTGTAGGGCGTGCCCCGTACAAAATATTTGATGAATTGATCTTAAAATATTACACAACATACTAAATACTGTCCCCTAACCAACACATTTTGTCTCACTGAATTTGGATCTGTTATGAATAAGTTATGATGTTTTTACCCGAAACACCTAATTTTGACTAGTTTCAGGACTGGCCACAAACCCTATTTTCCACGGAGTGTAACTCCCAAAATACAACGACCCTAGATATGAATGTCTTACCACAAATACTTGGATATGTTTTCTCACTTTCATAGCAATTTCACGGTTTGAATTATTACATAAAAATTTTTATAGCGAAAATGGTGAGCTGACCTGTAAATAACATACCTTAGAAAGCACCATCAAAAGAATTTATCCTTCCTTGCATTTCGGCCTTCTTTTCTTCATCTTCACTCAAAATTATGGTTTAGATATCCTTGGTTACCTCAGACACATATAGATATTCAATATGATCAAGTTTGATTCAAATGAGAGAGCCTTGCCTCTTATTTATACTCTCCAAGTAGCTTCCTTAAAAACATCTTCTAGGTGACTTGGCCCACCTTCCTTATTTTAGGGTGGGGTCGATTTCGAATTTCTCCATTAAATTTATTATTGAAATAATTTATTTTGTATTCACTTTGAATTATAATACACTCATCACTTCACTTTATTATTTACCTTTTAAAATCTCTTAAACCACTTTGATTACTTTGACCTTTTGGGGCTTTTAGATGACATATGAGGGTCCTCCAACTTCGTAAGGCCATAACTCTCAAACTGTGAGGAGTTATGTGACGTTCTGCATACCAACAGAAATGGCATGACATGTACTATCCATATAGAATAGTATTATCTGAAAATATATCATAACTTATACCGTTACCCATCAAACAAACTTGGGTCCATTACCCAAATCTGGGGTCTCCAACTTCTCATGGCCATAACTCTCTAACCGTGAGAAATTATGTGATGTTCCACATACCACTGGAAATCACATGACAAGCACTATCCATCTAGGATATTTTCCCTAACAAATTCACTTTTCTTCATCTCGTTATTCCACAATTAAGCATGGGTTATCTTACTCCACAAAGCATCTTCCCATGAGGGCTTTCACCATAAGGGAACCACTTTGGAGTTCATCCATATTTACTTCTTATCAACAATTAAAAAACAATAATGAGTCATATTTACATCAAACAATATTGGGTCCATTACCCAAACCTTTGTGCTATGGGTCTTTCTTCAAGGGTTGACATCAATGACAACCAACCTAAATCAACAGTGACGGTGAAGTGAAGTCTCACTGTACCTGGAACAGACGTTGGTCAAACTCACTCGGGCTCCTTGGAGGGTAAATCCACAATTACCGGATGGAATCTTTGTTAGGTGATTTATATGTACTAAAAAAGACACTAAACTACCCTCAATTAAATTGCCAACCTGGGGTAAGTAAACTTAGAGTTGTAGAAAAATATATGCCAAAGGTAAAAGTTTGGTAGGAGTATAGTCTAACTAAGGAAAACAACTATCTAGGGCTAATATACTCAAGCAAACCTATCTAACGAACAAACCCTACTAGGAAAAATGAAAACTAGGTAACCTAAGCACTTTTGGGCCAAGGGCTGATGGATAGTTCCTAAGAAAGCAAGTAAAAACTCTATGTAAGGCAAACATAAGCAAAAGAAAACTACTAAGCATACTAAGCAAATGACAAAAGCAAACTTCTTTAACTTGCCAACCTACATTCAATGAGAAACTATCCTATGAAAACAAATAAATAAGCAAGTAAGCAAAAACACCTATCTAACCTATTAAAGAAAATAAACAAGCAAGAAAAAGCACCTAACTAACCTACTAAAGCAAAAGACAAGTAAGCAAAGACTTCTCATTGAAGAACTACCTAGCCTAGGAGGCAAGTGGACTAAATTCCTAATGCAAAACTATTTCTCTTGCGTGAAGGGAAATTTAAATGCTTAATGCAATGCATGAAAGGAAATCTATTCTATTGAAAGCAAGAAAGACTAACAACTAAACTTTATGAAAACAAGAAACTATCTCTTCTAATCTATGAAAGCAAGAAACTATCTTTAATCTACGAAACACTCAAATGTAATGCTGGTGGTTGTGTGAATGCCTTCGGTGGTGAGATATGATATCTCGATGACATTTAACCACAAAGGACAGTTCTAATGGTATAAGCTCAATACTAATTTCAATGGCAAAATGAAAGGTGTGAAGTAAACAGTCCAATGAAAACTTAGCCATGATAAAAGTAATGTTAAATACCCTGCATATTCATGTATAAACCATTAACATCATAATGAGATCATCATTATCTAACTAAGGAATTTAATTTCATTTTAATCTATGAAAGAAAATTGCGTGAAATAAAACTATACTATGTCTATTTTAATCATTCAAGCTATGATAAGAAAATGAATTAAAAACATAAATTAAACTATGCTTATTAAAAAGTAAATTGACAATTAACCAACAACTAAACAAATAAATTCTATCTAAAACTAAGACAAGCAAACTATGATTAAGAACTAGAATTAAATCTATCCATCCATCAAAGATCCCTGTCAAATGAAACCCAAATAGAACTCTGTGTTATTCTAAAAACAACTTTGTTTTAAACTTAATTGTAAGATCATAAATAAAAGTGTAATATGATATCTAGATGCATATGGGGTTAGTGTAGAGACTTGCAAGTCTATCGCTAGCCTACAAAACTAATTCATGCTAACATAATCCATTACACTAACCTGCAAAAGAACAATAAAACAATTAAATCACAACTAGCTAATTAAAACATAAAACATGCATGTACAGAAAATAAAAGACAATTTAAATTATGAAATGTATAAACAACACACTGATCATCACCAGATTGCTGGTGGGCACCCAAGCAAGTCATGGCTACCCTCTACAAGCACACCACGAACTTCAACATGTCGAATCATGAAAGTCAAAAACGTAGTTCTGGCACTATTTTGGCAATGTGAAAAATGAAAAACAAAGTATAATGAGTTTATCTCCAATCTGATGGCTATTCTACTTGCTTAACAATCTAATGATCATCCTAGTAGTATTTATAGGTTTACGACCCAGGTGGTCGACCACAGGAGGGTCGAACCACCTCTAAATTCGACATATTACAATAAATGCGACCATAACTAACAAAACGGAAGAAGCCAATAATTGCCCTCTTTGGACAACTGAAATCGAGTTGTCTTGATCTTAGTAGCTAGAGGGGGCGATGACAAACAAAACCCATGTGCCCTATTTGTACACCACTAGCTGCCAATACCATAACCGCCAACTCACCTTGCAGTTTTGTGCAATACTAGGTGTTGGAACGAGTGTCAGACCAAGTACCGGAATGAGTGCTGGATCAAGTGCCGAACCAAGAAACATGGTGCGTTTTTCCCTGTAATAGCAGAAAAACATGAATTAACTCTTGGAAACCATAAAATATGATAAATTAAACTTGATTGAATCACAAAACACAAATTATACGTACCTCATGTCGATTATACCATTTTATCATAAAATTCTTCAAAAATCTCCTTTGAAATATAAAAATGCATATGTACATATGGAAAAAAGTGTATAATAACGTCATGAAAATGATCATATCTTGGACCCAACATTACCCCCACACTCACAATTTTGCAGGTCCCACTGTAAACAAAAAGAAGTCACCCCTCGAAACTAGGCTTGCTGAGGAGGGTCGGCTTTAGAAACCTCTCCTTCTTGTCGTGTAGGCTTAGCCTTGTGCCTCTTGTGTTGCTTTAATTGTGCTCTTAAGTTGTGGTTAGATTGGGTCATCGCATCGACCAACCATTGAAGGGAGTTAACTTTTGCCTGAAGGACTACATTTTCATGATGAAGGTGTGCATCTATTGTCGTCCTCTCTTCCAATTGTTGGAGAAGCTGATGGTTTTCCCTTTGTAGCTCCTCTATAGTTGGGGCAGCATCAATGATCTCCAAGGAAGGCTTAGGTCCTTTGAGAGATGTGGACAATTTATCAATTTTAGGATCAAGAGTGGGCATGGGTGAAGTAGGTGTGATGGGAGATCGGAAAGGTGAGGTAGGTTCTGATTTTATTTTCCTTAGTGGCTCTAATCCATCCACAAAGACTTCTCTAGGTTGCTTATGAGGGCTCTCAAGGTCGAAGGATACTTGGATAGGATCCAGAGCAGGTGGAGGCTTTGCATAAGGCTTGGTTCTTATGTTCCGAGTACTCTTCTGAAAGTGTCCCTTACCAAATCGGTTGGCTCCTCTCTTATTTGTGGGAATGATGGGAAAGTCTTGCTGCATTACTTCTTGGGGCTTCTTAGGTGTAGGATCAAGAGAAAATGAAGGAATTGGGGGGTCAACAATAGGCTTCTTTTGGTCTTTGTTCTTGGTCTTTTCCCCCGATGAACAAGTAGGAATATCAACAAGCTTTTGGTATTGTTCCGGCAAAGAGGGAGTTTGTGAAAGGGAGTTTGGAGTTTTTGGAGAGTGAGGCTTGGATGGAGAGATAGTTTTTAGGCTAGGTGACTTTTTTCTGGTCTTAACTGTCAAGTGAGGATTTGCAAATTGGTAGATAAAGGCATCCCAACTTTTCCCCTGCTTCTCTAGTTCGGTAAGAATGAGGAGTTTGATCAAACCGTGGTGGAAGAGACTATTGTCGGGGTTGGTCACATTTTTCCTCACTTGAGAGGAAATTTTCTCCAAGCTTTTGAGAAAATAAAAGGGAAAGTTAAAAGGTTTATTGAACAGAAAATGAGCCAACAATCTAAAGTGACAAGCTTTGAAGGTGGAGTATCTACCTTCACATGTAATTAACCTTGTGATAACGATGAGGGGATTGACCAATTCTGGCTTTATCCAATCCTTATCATACCCTTTCTCTCCTGAAATGCTCTAGAATTTGGGCTTAAACACCCTGTTGTAATTTGAGCGTGGCAATTGATGATTCTTGAACCACCTATCTCCCATTCTTGGAAGTTTTGTTGCAACAACAATTGACTCTTTTGTGACTGCAAAGTTGAGAGACCCTACATGTGCTATCTTTCCATCAAAGCCAATTGCAAATTGCATAGAGAGGCTGTCATCATGGCCTGGAAAACTCGACAGAAATGCCCCCTAACCAGCACGCAAGAACACTTCCCTGCACTGTGTGAATTCTGGAATGGCAAACAAGTCTGCATAGGAGGAGGGTTTGTATCTCCTGGGAATTATAACAGAGTTTGAATTCACCAAGCGAGGGAGAAATCAAGCCACACAGAGACACAAATTGGGCACGGTCTGAGTGAAATTGGAACATAGGGAAAATTTTACCAAGCAAGGGTGCGAACAGGCCAAGAAATGGCACGGGTTTAACATAGTCTAAGTGCGATTAGAACAGAGGGCGAATTTGGCAGAGGTTGAGTGCGATTCCTTAACGCAGGGCAGAGAAAATGGAAAGGGAAAATGAAACAATAGAGTACCCAACCTGATTTTGGATGCTCTTATGGTGGAGTACGTTGCCTACATATGCGTGAGAGCTTCCATGTGTGGGAGATTCGAATTTGATGGCAAGATTGGGAATAATGGAGTGGTGCGTACTTAGATCAATGTCCAAGTCTTTTGAATTGGACATTTAATCATAACCATATGAAGCATCTATTAATCAATGTTTGCAACCAATGTAATTAAATATAATTGAATTCTAGTTACCTGGAATCTAGGACAACTATTGGTATGCAATTCAATGGCACTTCAAACGACACTTCAAATGACATTTCATCCGACACCTCATATTGTATTTCATCCAGTACCTCATCCGGTACTTCATCCGGTACCCCTGTATTAAGTGAATTTTCGCCTCTTATAATGGATAGCCTGCAATTTTGAAGTGTTTTTGACAACCATAGTGGTTAATGAGCAGAGGCAGAGTGCTCCATGCTTACTCATTCTTCTTGTATATCACATATAGTGTCAAAACCTATAATGGATGGGTTATAGAAAATGTCAAAACCTATAATGAACGGGTTGTAATGAACGATAAATCGATAAAGAGTGGTCTGTTAAGCATGAGTTTTGTAATGTATAGCACATAGGAGTGAAGCATTTTAAAAATAACATGACTATCAATGTAATAACCTGTATTATAGTAATAATACAAAAATTCTTGCAAAGACTCTTTTCTCTAGGCAATGATCATTTGTCAGCTCATGAACCCGTCCCCCACACCTAATTATTGTGACACCTCACAATCAAAAGTATAGGAAACTAGTCAGTATCCCCCAATAGCCGAAGATTTATAGTATGTCAAGTGTAAAGATGAAATTTTACAGATTGGTCTGACAAGACAGTTAGGAGATGGCCCCACCTATAGGATAAGAGATCTTATATATAGATAAGAAGAGGTAGGAAAGAGAGTTTCAAGATAGTCTTAGAGTCATTTCCCAATGGCAAGTTGATGAGATTCATTAACCTTATCTTAACCACACATACTCCATGTCATCTTTGTTTGCAAGTAATGTCGTACATCAGGACAAGTTTAGATTTATTATTTATTTTTGTCAGATCATCATCCTCGCTAAGTAGAATGCCCTGCTGCTAGCTATCCTATTCAGTACTCTGGTGGGTTTACCTAGTCATACCACAGGCTGGTACCCGCTTCCAGTAGACCTATTCAGTATCCCAATGGGTTAGCCTCTTAAACCCTCAGAGACTAGCCCTCCATCCTTTCAGATTTTAGTATAAGCTTGCTTATGCAAGAAGATGGGGGAACAACTCTGAAAACAACTTTTCTTTCTTTTTTTCTTTTCAATTGGGATGGTATTTATGTTAGAGGATGACTTTCTGTTATATTTCTTAGTGATTTTCCTGATGTAAGGGGTACTTAAGCAGATGTGGCCTATCTAAAGATATGATATAATCAAGCTATTTAGTGTGTAGTGGATGGTACCATCGAGAAAGAACATAAAGGTATCTCTAGGCTCAACTCAATTTATTCTTTTGTAATTATTATGATGTTTCCATGACTAACTGCTAATGAGACCTCCCTGTTACTCTTTGATAAAGACACTTGAATTACTTATTCAGGTTTCTTGGAAAAATTGTATGAGAGACCTCTAGGCTTGATAATTATGGTATCACTTCCTTATACAGTGGTGAAGAGTTTCAAGAGAAACTGCTTTAGAATGCCTTGAAAATGATAATTTTGCAAAAACATGGCTAATTACAGTAAGTCACTATTCATTTGATGCTTTAGCAGACACAAAATTCAAGTATAACAATGTTTTGATGAAAGATCCTTGAAACGATGTACTCCCGGTGAAATAATTACTTACATAAATATCTAGAATTGCCTTATTAAAAAAATACAAAAACTATTTACATATATACAGTAGGAAAATTAGAAAAATTTTCAAGAACAAGGGGGGACTTCCCCATCTACTAAGGCCAATGCCTTGTCAGCTGTCATGACCTGTAGAAAATCTTCTCTGGAAACGAGCTTATGATAAAACTTAAGTCAGTGTCCATTTACCACAAAGGAGACTTGTCCATCGTCAATTGTTTTAATTTTTACAGCTCCGTTGTCATATACAACATCTACCTCGTAAGGGTCCAACCAATGGGTGGTAAGTTTTCCTTTGAAGGTTTTGAACTGGGAATCAAACAACAGGGTCCAATCACCAGGCTGGAAGTGTTTCCTTTTAATAAACTTGTCATGCCACTTGCTCCTCTGGTTTTGGACCAATATTGTTCGTTGGATGGCATCTTGCCTGATTTCATCCAACTCATTCAACTGTAGGGCTCGTTGCCTCTGAGCCTCATCCAGGTTCAATCCTAATTCTGCGGCAATACGGAAGGTCCTTACTTGGAATTCTATTGGTAAAAGTACTTATTTCCTGTACACTAGCTCATAAGGGTTATGCCTAGTGGTATTTCTCCAGGTAGTTTGGTATGCCCATAAAGCCTCTGGGAGCCTATCAGCCCAATCTCGGTGATGTAATCGAACATTCTTGGTCAAGATGGCTTCCAGAACTTTGTTTGTGGATTCTACTTGACCAATGGCTTGCGGGTGGTATGGAGAAGATTTACAATTTTTAATCCCATATTTCTCTGTTAGCTCTTTCATCAGCTTGGAAGTGAATTGAGTGCCTTGGTCGGTAACAATTTCATGAGGGACACCGAAGCGGGTAAAGATGTCTTCATAGATGAATTCGAAAATAGACTTCTCTGTGGCCCTAAATAGGGCTTTTTATTTTACCCATTTGGTGACATATTCCGTACAAACCAAGATATTCTTCTTCCTACAGGACATGGGTGAAATTGGTCCTACAAAGTCGAGGGCCCATTTTTCAATGGGTTCTATCATAACTTGGGCTTGTAAAGGCATTTCGTCAGCTGACGTAGGTCTACCTATCCTTTGGCAACTATCACAACTTCTCACATACTTGGCAACATCTTTGAAAATGCTAGGCCAATAGTAACCTAAATGTAACACCTTATATGCTTTACATTTGTCAAAGAAATGGCCACCACATGGTCCATCATGACAACTTTGTAGTATATCAGGTACCTCATCCTCTCGGACACATCTACAAATAATCAAATTAGGACCTGTGCGAAAAAGATCACGACCAACCCAAGAGTAATTAGCACTTTGTGTAATAATTTTACGCTTTCCATGAGGTGACAAATGAGACAGTAACTTCCTAGTGGCCAGATAGTTTGCTTTATCCGCAAACCACGGGGTATTGACAGAAAGGGAAAAGAGATGCTCATCTGGGAAACTATCATCTACAGGGATATCGTCATCCTCATTCTTTATGCGGGAAAGAAAGTCAGCTACTACATTATTCTTTCCAGGTCGATCAAGCACAGTAATATTAAATTCTTGCAATAACAGGAGCCACCTAGTCACTCGACCATTAGTTATAGGTTTATTCATGAGGAATCTAATGGTGGAATGGTCGGTGTGTTCAAATACTTCATAACCTATAATGTAATGACGAAATTTGTTAATAGCATGAACAACTGCCAAGAACTCTTTCTCGGTGACTGTGTAGTTCAACTCGGCAGGGAACAAGTTCTTGCTTACAAAATAAATGGCATAGTACTGTTGGTCCTCTTTCTGCCCTAATACCATTCCTATTGCTGTGTCGGAGGCATCAGTGGATATATAAAATGGGAGAGTCCAATTGGGCCCTCTAAGAACTGGTGCCACAAACATCTTAGCTTTCAGGGTTTCGAAGGCAGTTTGACATTGTTCAGTCCAAACAAAATCAACATCTTTTATCAACAATCCAAACATAGGTGCAACAATCTTTGTAAAATTTTCAATAAACCACCAGTAATATCTGGCATGTCCAAGAAAGCTTCTTACCTCTTTCTGAGTCTTGGGGGGTGGAATTCTAATAATGACCTCAATCTTTGCAGGATCGTATTTTATTCCTTCAAATGAAACATGATGTCCTAGAACCACTCCTTCAATTAACAACATTTTGCATTTTTCATGACTTAGAGATAGGTTCATTTCCTGGCATCTGATGAGGACTTTTTCTAAGTTGTGTAAGGCTTCGTGGTAAGTGTTTCCATAAACTGTGAAGTCATCCATGTATACCTCCACACAATCATGAATAATATCATAAAATATCCCTAATACTGCTCGTTGAAATGTGGCAGGAGCATTACATAATCCAAATGGTAAGACCCTATAGGCATAGGTGCCCCAAGGACAGGTAAAGGTAGTCTTGTCCTGGTCCTCGGGTGCTATAAGAATCTGGTTGTACCTTCTGTACCCATATAGAAAGGAGAAATACTTCTTTCCAGACAAGGTATCTAGAACTTGGTCAATGAAAGGAAGAGGAAAATAATCTTTCAGAGTGGCCTTGTTGAGTTCCCAGAAATCAACACAAATTCTCCTTTTCCTGGTCACTTTCTTTGGAACCACTATAAGTGGGGATACCCACTTACTATCGGATATGGGATAGATAAATCCGACATTTAACAACTTTTGGATTTCCTCCTTGACTATATCTTTCAGTGCTGGGTTCATCCTTCTTTGGGGTTTCCTAACAATTGTCACTTCCCCCTGGGTGTATATATGATGGATGCATGTGTCAGGGTGTATACCCTTCATGTCACTGTATTCCCAGGAAAATGCTCCTGATTGTTCTTTAAGGATATCTACTAACTGTTTCTGTTGGTCTGTATCTAGCCCAGAGTTTATATGTAAAAATTTCCCTGTACTAATCTCATAGGGCATAGTATAAGACATGGCAGACTCATCGATTTCGAAAATAAAAGACGTCGAAGACAAAACAGATGGATCTAATTGTTCTTGAAAATTTTCCCCAAACATGTACGCAAATTGGGGAAAATACTGTGGAAAATCCACACATGTAATAGCATAAATGAATTGGTTTAGCACATTTTCTGGTGTATGCTCCTGAAGTGCCCTTGCATGGTCACTAGGCAATATGGGTTCTTCCCAGTCCTCGTTCTCGTATGGAAATTCAAGCCACCATAGATTCTCCATAATAGGTTGAGCTGGAGGGTAAATAGTGAGCTTCTGGATAGAGAGACCATTTGAGATGGTCATTTCTCCTTCTCTACAGCCAATAAATGCATTGGCTGTGGCTAGCCAAGGTATTCCAAAAATAACAGGATGGCCTCAGGGAGGATCCTTTGAATGAATGACAAGAAAATCTACGGGGTATTCCCATGAGGCTAGAGTAACCATGACATCATCTAAAATCCCTTCAGGTGTAACCTTAGTCTTATCTGCTAATTCCAAAATGGTTGGGGTAGGCCGAAGAAGAGGTTGTAACTACAATTGTTCCAAGGTAGTAGCGGTCATAACATTGATGGCTTCCCCTAGGTCTATGAGAGTGTTTCCAATGGAGACCTTATTAATGGTTATAGTCACTATGGGGTTTCCTGGATTCCCATATTTTTTTAGCTTTGGTTGCTCTGATATGTACTCAAAGAGTCCTCATACCAAGTGTACTGTAGGGGGGTCCTTTTTCTTCCTACCTGGCTTATTAATACACAATTATTTGACTACCTTACTATAGATTGGAATGTCTTTAATGGCTTGAAGCAGAGGAATCTTGACACAAATATTTTTCAATTCATTCAAGATGTCAAATTTCGGTCGGGTGATAGGTTTCTCGATTACCAATCGGTCTGGATAAGGAGGGACCTTCGTAATTTGTGAAGGTTCATTTTGGGGAAGCTTGGGTTATTGATTCTTAGGGATAATAACATCTTCCCACCTAGTGTCATCCATGGGTTGTTTGGTGATTTCTTCTTCTTCTTCCTAGATGACTACTGAGGGTCTCTATCTCTCCAGAACTTTTCCCAATCTTAGTTGAATTTCCTGTAATGGAACAAGAGTAATAACATATTTTGGGAAGGCTTTCATCTCAACATTGTTAAGAGGTTGAGGGGGCTTATTGTTAGGATTTGGCACTGGATGTGCCGGTAATAGTGTTGGTTTCGGGGAGCTTGCATTTTGAAATTGTAGCGGTTGTTGTTGTGGGATAGGAGGTAAAGGTGGTGGAACAAAACCTGGCAAAAGTTGAGGAGTGTTTGATGAGAAATGAGGATAAGGATGGTTGTACATAGGGATAGGTGGATCTTGAGGGTTTCCTTGGTTGTGTCCTCCCCTCCATCCTTGAATCTAAGGATGTTGGTACTGAGTAGACCAGTTTTTCCAACCTGGTGAGTTCCACTGTTGTTGTTGATAATAAGGTGGAACTTGAGACCATAGATCCGGGTATGTGGGTTGATTCCTAGGCTTCCATGACCTCCTAGGTGCATAAGAAGACTCCCCAGGATCTCCACTCCTATAGATGGCTAATAAATCGGGCAAGGATGGACATTTCTCAGTTGAATGGTCTTCTGTACAGAAGCCACAAACTAAAATGTTATCTAATGGGCATTCCCTTGAGGAATTCTTCCTCCTGCATCTTGGGCAATATATGCTCATTGCTGCATTTTCCTCCTCCTATTTCTTTTTAAGTTTAAGGGTATCCAACTGGGAACCTATTGTGCTTAGGACGTCTGTCTTGAATTTTTCTAGAAGGTTACCTATCTCTGCTCTCATAATACCACCTGAACTAACTGGTTTTAAACTTCTATTGTAAGGGTCTCGGACATTCTTTCCTGATTTGGCTCTACTCCTTGAGTAATTTTTACACATTTCATATATTTCAGTGAATGGTTTATGAGAGATGTCACCTGATGCCATTAGGTTAAGAATATCTAAATATTCTTATGAAATTCCCTTAAGTAAAAGAGCCCTAAATGCATCCTCTGGGAGATCATGGTATTTTGACTTCTGGGAGATATAACCAAATCTTTCCATATAGTCTTCAAAGGCACCCATATTCTTTTCTCTTCCTTTGACATCAATGTCAAAGAGAACATGCTCCCCCTGAGCTGTTGCAGTATTTTAGGAGGTATCAGATATTAAATCAATGCAAACTCCCCTGACGGGATGGACTCTTTCATTTGAGGCCTGCAGAATATTTGTATCTGAACTAGAGTCTTCTCTTTCTGATTCTTGGACCTGTTCATCTTCAGCTTCCACTGTATCCTCTGTGCAAAATTCAAAATTGCTCACCTCTCTTACTCAGACTCCTTTATCAATATTCCAATGAGTGGATGACTCCCCCTGTCACTGTCATCTCTCTGCTTCTGACTATTTCTGTCATTCTTCTCTGCTTCTGCTCTTCGTTTCATCTCACTCTGCACATTTGCTAAATCTCATGCTACGCATCCTCTGTTTTTCCCTTTGTTCCTAAAGGTTAACTCTCCTTGACAAGGTCTTTCCTCTTGTTGTCTTTACAGGATGTCATGTACATCAGAATGTTGTTGTCCTACTAGACCACTGTGTAATTGTAGCTTGTACTTTTTTTAAAGAGCCCTTGGATCTCCCCATTGAATTTCATCGATCTTTATTACTGCAATTTTCATTTTTCTTCCATGATGCATTCAATCCAGGGCTTTTATGTCCATATTCAATCACAGGAGAAAACTGCTACACCCATTCTCACACCTGCTTTTCTTTCTCACAAATGAAGGACCTATATCAGGTTTCTTAGGAGCACTGATTTCTACCTTGTTGAGTCCAATACCGGATTTGTCATTTGGTGATCTCTGGCTATCCA
>ML782658.1:145733-173370 GCA_009831015.1 Picea engelmannii
AAACTCGGCTTCTGCAAGTCCATTCAAGATAGCATTCATTCCCTTAGCATTAAAGCTAAATTCTAACTTATCATCCTTGGAAGCTAGCACAACAGGCTTTATGTATCCAGTTTCTACCACATCCCATACATCAACTCCTAAGGCCATTAGGTATGATCTCATTCTAACCTTCCGGAAGGAAAAATTTGTTCCATCAAATAGAGGAGGCTTAGTGACTGAAGTACCTTCATGGCTTGTCATGTTTAAGCTCTAAGATCTACCCTTAGATAAAAGGGGTCGACTCTGATACCAATTGTTGGACAACTGAGAGGGGGGGGGGGTGAATCAATTGTAACTGAGCTTAAACAATTATGCTTCTTTTAAAACTCTTTGCTGAACCACTAAATGATGATCACAATAATGTATGGAAATAAACAATGGCACATTCAACATCAGTCACATATATGAGAAACACAGAGACAGATATTTACTGAGGAAACCCATACAGGGTAAAAACCTCCTTTTCTTTATATGATAAGTAATAATTACATTCTTTACATTATCATACATATGAGCACCAACTCATAATGAGGCTACAACCTCTGTTTTGCAAGCTACAACTTGCTGAGAGCACCAAATCTCTGTTTTCTCTAGCACCCACTAGAAGGAAGCACCAACTCCCTGGTTTCTCTAGCACCAACTAGAAGGAAGCACCAACTCCCTGAGTGTTTCCAGCACCAACTGGATGGAAGCACCAACTTCCAATCATACAGGCACCAACCTATATAACAGAGAACAAGAGTTCTCCCTTGGACCACCCTGCCACCCTGGTTTCTCTGGCTGCAACCAGATGGAAGCTACAACTCCCTGTATTCAAGCACCCACTTGAACCTCTGAGGACAACAGTCCTCCCGAGCACCCCCCAACCACCCTTAAATATAAATCTTTGATACTAAACCTCATTACAATGAAATAAAGTTATTCAATGGCTTACCAATCTTGTCACTGTTCTGTTACACCGCTCTGCCCTGTCTGCATCAGTGTCTTCTGCACACCCCTTGCACTTTATGTTCTTCTCCATTTTATGCTCTCTGCGCCATTTCCTTTCAATGCAACATTCCTCTACTGTGCATTTTATGCTCCTGCGCTCTATATCCTTGTACACCCCTGAAATTATCCTCCACAGGGACAACGACGACTCCCTCAGCAACAACAACCCATCTCTTCTCTGTACCATGTATATATATATCTTTTGTGCCCCTCGTGCATGCAATGTGCGCCATTCCTCTGCATGCTCACACCACACCGATATCCTCCACCTCTCGAGTGCTCTACCTGATCATCATGGTAACTCTTCAGCTTCTCTGGCGATTTTCCCATGCGTTCAACATTACTGGGTGTTATGCTGAGATTCCTCAGCCTCTCTGTCAGTTGAGACTCTTCGTCTTCTCTGTAACAGTTGAGCTCATCCTTTTTGTTTTAGTTACAAGATCTTTTTCCTATGGAACAACCCCTTTCACATTCTGTCTCATTTTCTTTTATACACACCCCCATGGTGGTTCCACTTCCCATTTCCTCAGGCAAAAGGAAGACACCTGTCCAAGCAACTGAAAGGCCAACAAAAATGCTAACTGATTTGCAATCATGAGTCCGTTTTGCTAACAGAATCCAAACTCAGTAGTTAACTGTGAGAAAGAACAGTAACCCTCCGATCAATACTTGATCCAACGGCTCAGATCCAATCGGGATTTCACTCATCGCGTTTTCGACATTCTTGGCGTTCATAGTTTTTGTCACTTACAAATCCAGATCCCCAAAACTCCGTGAGAGGTCAGATCAACGGTCCAGATCATTTCTGGATCTGACAATCCAGATTCAATCGCGATTTCTCATATCGCAAAATCGAGATTCTTGTTGCATTGTGTTCTTTCCCTTTTGAATTCGCGATCCCCAAAACTCCGATATGGAGTTACATCTACGGTCTAGATCCAAGCTTGATTCTACGGCTGCGATTAAATCGTGAAATCACACATCACGATTTCGAGGTTCTTGTTGTCAAGTGTTTTTGTCACTTCAAAGTCCCGATCCCCGATGCCTCTCTATTGACTGGAATCAACGGTTCAGATTCAACCTTAATCTGACGGCTCAGATTACATCGCGATTTCAGATATCGCGAAATTGACATTCCTGATGTCAAGTGGTTTTGTCACTTCAAAGTCCCGATCCCCGATGCCTCTCCATTGACTGGAATCAACGGTTCAGATTCCCTTAATCTAACGGCTTAGATTACATCGCGATTTCACATATCGCGAAATCGGGTTTTCTGATGTCAATAATCTTTGTCATGTCCAACTCCCGATCCCCGAAACTCCGATACGGTGTCCATCTGCTGACGTCACACGTGGATTGACACGTGTTGAATACTACCACGTGTCACTCTAATTCATGACTTACATGTTCCTGAAATGTTGAATCAGTCTAACACTTGTCATTACCTGATTGTGCCACGTGTCCCTAGCTGACATGGTTTGCTGACGTGAGTTGGGTCGACGGTCTAGATCACATCCTCGATTCAATGGCTGCGATTGCATCGCGATATCGCATATCGTGAAATCGGGGTTCTTGAGGTCAAGTGATTTTGTCATTTCAAAGTCTCGATCCCCGATACTCCATGCAGAGGATCAACGGTCCAGATCTCATTCTCGATTCAATGGATGCGATTGAATCGCGAAATCGCATATCGCGATTTCGGGGTTCTTGTTGTCAATATTCTTTGACATCTCTAACTCACGATGCTCAAAACTCCGACAGGGAGTCGGATCAACGGTCCACATAACTCCTTGAGATGGACGGTCCTCCTGCTTTCGGGATTTTGTGAGCCCATTTTCTCCTTGCACTTTAAACATCGTGCAGGTTTTCCCCGATCCAATAGTGGTCGGATCCTGCGCTCAGATCTAACGCCTGAGATCTATCCTCCTCTTCAGCGTGTGGTCTTCTTGTTTTTATTCAGATCTGACGGCCCTCATGCTGTCGGGAAGTTTGGATGAAATCCAATGGCTCTTGATATTTGTCTTCCTTCTCCTCTGCGAACTCCTGTATCTTGAGCTTTGCTGCGCGCATTCTCCTCGACGCTGTTCCTCCTGATCTTTCACTTCCGAATCCTCAAGGGATTCTTGGACTTCTGCGCCTCTGCAGAGTCTTCACATGCACACTCTGATCCTGCCATATTCACTGTTATACTTAAGCCATCACTGCCTGTACAACATGCCAACAATCCTTTGTACATTCCCCAAGGGATTCTTGGACTTCTGCGCCTCTGCAGAGTCTTCACATGCACACTCTGATCCTGCCATATCCACTGTTATACTTAAGCCATCACTACCTGTACAACATGCCAACAATCCTTTGTACATTCTTCCTGTATCCATGACATCTACATTGTTGTTCTTGCCATCAATGTCAAGCATATGTTACCTATTAAACATTTTCCAACAAACCTGCTATAGCAGATGCATAGGTTCTTACCTTTCGTCTTAAAGTTCCCCCACCACCAAACTAATGATAAGGTCTAAGGATGATCTAATTCCTAATTACTTCTTACCTTAAGACAACTCCTCGGAAATGACACCAAAATGTTAGGTGATTTATATGTACTAAAAAAGACACTAAACTACCCTCAATTAAATTGTCAACCTAGGGTAAGTAAAATTAGAGTTGTAGCAAAATATATGCCAAAGGTAAAAGGTTGGTGGGAGTATAGTCTAACTAAGGAAAGCATCTATCTAGGGCTAATATACTCAAGAAAACCTATCTAACGAACAAACCCTACTAGGAAAAATGAAAACTAGGTAACCTAAGCACTTTTGGGCCAAGGGCTGATGGATAGTTTCTAAGAAAGCAAGTAAAAACTCTATGTAAGGAAAACAATAATCAAAATAAAACTACTAAGCATAATAAGAAAATGACAAAAGCAAACTTCTTTAACTTGCCAACCTACATTCAATGAGAAACTATCCTATGCAAGCAAATAAATAATTAAGTAAGAAAAAACACCTATCTAACCTATTAAAGCAAATAGACAAGCAAGCAAAAACACCTAACTAACCTACTAAAGCAAAAGACAAGTAAGCAAAGACTTCTCATTGAACAACTACCTAGCCTAAGAGGCAAGTGGACTAAATGCCTAATGCAAAACTATTTCTCTTGCGTGAAAGGAAATTTAAATGCTTAATGCAATGCATGAAAGGAAATTTAAATGCTTAATGCAATGCATGAAAGGAAATCTATTCTATTGAAAGAAAGAAAGACTAACAACTAAACTTTATGAAAACAAGAAACTATCTCTTCTAATCTACGAAAGCAAGAAACTATCTTTAATCTACGAAACACTCAAATGTAATGCTGGTGGTTGTGTGAATGCATTCGGTGGTGACAGATGATATCTCAATGACACTTAACCACAAAGGACAATTCTAATGGTATAAGCTCAATACTAATTTCAATGGCAAAATGAAAGGTGTGAAGTAAAAAGTCCAATGCAAACTTAGCCATGATAAAAGTAATGTTAAATACCCTTCATTTTCATGTATAAACCATTAACATCATAATGAGATCATCATTGTCTAACTAAGGAATTTAATTGCATTTTAATCTATGAAAGAAAATTGCGTGAAATAAAACTATACTATGTCTATTTTAATCATTCAAGCTATGATAAGAAAATGAATTAAAAACAAAAATTAAACTATGCTTATTAAAAAGTAAATTGACAATTAACCAACAACTAAACAAATGAATTCTATCTAAAACTAAGTCAAACAAACTATGATTAAGAACTAGAATTAAGTCTATCCATCCATCAAAGATCCCTGTCAAATGAAACCCAAATAGAACTTTGTGTTATTCTAAAAACAACTCTGTTTTAAACTTGATTGGAAGATCATAAATAAAAGTGTAATCTGATATCTAGATGCATATGGGGTTAGTGTAGAGACTTGAAACTCTATCCCTAGCCTACAAAACTAATTCATGCTAACATAATCCATTACACTAACCTGTAAAAGAACAATAAAACAATTAAATCACTGCTAGCTAATTAAAACATAAAACATGCATGTACAAAAAATAAAAGTAAATTTAAATTATGAAATGTATAAACAACACACTGATCATCACCAGACTGCTGGTGCCCCCCCCAACAAGTTGTGGCTACCCTCTACAAGAACACCATGAACTTCAATAAGCCAAATTCACCATGAAAGTGAAAAACGCAGTTCTGGCACTATTCTGGCAATGTGAAAAATGAAAAACAGAGTATAATGAGTTTATCTCCAATCTGATGGCTATTCTACTTGCTTAACAATCTAATGATCATCCTGGTAGTATTTATAGGTTTACAATCTAGGTGGTCGACTACAGGAGGGTCGAACCACCTCTAAATTTGGCAAATTACAATAAATGTGGCCATAACTAACAAAATGGAAGAAGCCAATAATCGCCCTCTTTGGACAATTAAAATCGAGTTGTCTTGAGCTTAGTAGCTGGAGGGGGCGATGACAAACAAAATTCATGTTCCCGATTTGTCCACCATTGTCTGCCAATACCATAACCACCAACTTGCCTTGCATTTTTGTGCAATACTGGGTGCTAGAACGAGTGTCGGACCAAGTATCGAAATGAGTGCTGGATCAAGTGTCAGACCAAGAAACATGGTGCGTTTTTCCCTGTAATAGCAAAAAAACATGAATTAACTATTGGAAACCATAAAATATGATAAATTAAACTTGATTGAATCACAAAAAATGAATTATATGTACCTCATGCCGAATATACCATTTTATCATAAAATTCTTCAAAAAACTCCTTTGAAAGATAAAAATGCATATGTACATATGGAAAAAAGTGTATAATAACGTCATGAAAATGATCATATCTCGAGCCCAACAAGCTTGCACCAAGGCGTAAGTTCGTTAAGCAGGTCACCAATGTAATTGATCCACCCGATCTATCCCTGCCCCTTCGTATTTTGATCTCGCGACGTTGGATTTCATCACCAACTAGTGGTTTCATTGTGGGAAGGTTTTGTTTGATCGTTTGCTTATCAGATTCATAGCGTGTGTTGGTTGTGTTACTTAGTGGACCTTAGGTCGAGTCAGTGTTAATGGCATCAAATCATGAGAGTACCAATGGAGGAACCCCTTCTCCTGGGGAACATTATTCCTTTCCTTCGTTTGGAAACTTTGGTCCTCCATACATTGCCACACTGAGTCTTTCGGGACTCACCATCAGATTATCAGTTTGGCTGTTCCCCACTTCGGTGATCTCGAATCCTCCCAATGTTTCGACTGCACATAATACTTTATATGTCAGTACACCACCCAAACATCAACCTCATGTCGAGTTTTCACCTTCTTCACCCATTAAGTCTCCTTCCCTTTCTCCTTCTTCACCTAGTGAAATCTCTAAAGCAAGTAGCCAGGTTGATAAGAAGAAGAAGAAACGGAAAGAGAAGAAGAAGAAGAGCCTGAAAAAGGACCAAGGCTCCAACAACATCAAATGTTGGATCCAAGCAACCAACTACTGTCAATAGTACTGGGAGTGTTGATGAGGTCAACAAGATTAAAATGAAGAATCCGAAACCCAAATTCCCTTGCAGCCTTTGTAAGGGTGACCACTTTCTGAGGGATTGCCCTGATATTCCCAAGGTCTTAGAAATGTGGTCCTCCACATCATCGGCCTCTGTTGGACATGCCGGTGATACCCCATCACCTAGTGATGTTAAGGTTGGTAAGAAGAAGACAACTATCAAATTTCCTTGTATGTTATGCAAAGGTGATCATTATTCTCACCTTTGTCCTCGCATGGACGAGGCTTCTTCTCTTTTGGAAAAACTTCAACTTCCAAAAGGTTATCGTAAGATTTCCTCCAACCCATCATTAGTTGATGGACTGGTCAATCCGGTTCCATCCCCGATTAGTCTGGTTGATCAGGTGGTCAATCTAGCTTCATCCTCAATTGAACCGCTCACCAAAGTAGCTTATCTGATTCCATCATCGATCAACCCTACTCTTCATCAAAAGAGTGTAACCCAAGTAGTCGATATGTTTTCATCCTCGATCAACCCCATTCTCCCCTTGGAGAATGAAACCCAAGTGGTCGATCCAGTTTTGTCATCGGTCAATCCCACTCCTCCTTTCACACATCTAGTCCCTTCCTCGGTCAGTCCCACCCTTCATCCGAAGAGTGCCAAAGTGATTGCTCTGGTTACATCATCGGTCAATCCTACTCTTCCTCTGAAGAGTGCCAGTGTGGTCGATCCAATCCCATCATCGGTCGATCCTACTCTCCCTCTAGAGAGTAAACCCGATATTGCCCACGTTTTTCTCGTTGATACATAATCCACCGTGCTAGGGGGCATTACTCATCCTCCCGCGAAACCCCCTCCAAGAAATGAGGCCATCCTTTTTGATTGGGGTGCGCTAACTGGACCTCGTCTTCCCTCTCACATTCCTTTCCAGATTACAATACATGTTTGTGGTCGGGACGTTCCTCAAATGATGATAGACGAAGGTGTGTCCTTTAGTATTTTGTCCTCTGTTGCTTGGAATGCTTTGGGTTGTCCTCAGCTTGCGTCGGTTACATAGAATCTGTTAGCTTTAAACAGAAGAACTAGTCAACCTTTAGGGACCCTTCCTCAGTTTCCAGTAACTTTGGGAGGGAAAACTGTCTTTATTGATGTCATGGTAGTCCGAGACCCCTTGGATTTCTCTTTACTCCTTGGGCGAGATTATATCTATTCCATGAAAGCTATTGTGTCCACTCTTTTTCGTGTGATATCTTTCCCTCACGATGGAAAAATTATGACTATTAATCAACTTTCCTTCATCGGTCCTGACTGGATTACCTCCCTGAATGGTTCTTATATGATGACAATATCACCCCCGCCGCATGTCAATTATGTGGCATTATCTCCCATGACTTCGAATCTCGATGATTTGGATCCGACAGTTGACATGGTGTTCTATTCGATAGGGTTATTGGAGCCTGATCTCCTTACCCCTATCGCAGTCCTCGACATGTGTTCCTTCCAGAGTGATTTTCTTCCATCCAGTGAAGATCTCTTGGAAGCCATGACCGAGTTTTGTCCCTTGACATGGTTTTCTTCCAGAGCGTTATTTTCTTGGAAGCCATGATCAAGAAGAGTCCACAAGCACAATTTCTCTTCTCTGTAGCAAGCTCGTTAAAAAATGAAACAAAATCCTTGAGCATAGTTTTCCTCTCTGTAGCAATCTCGTTAAAAAATGAAACAACAATCTCGGGATTGAACCCAGAGCCTTGAGCATAGTTCTTTTCCTGTGTCAAGCTCATTAAAAAATGAAACAATCACCTCTCTTGAACCTTCATTTCATCCACCCTATTCCTTTTTCTCCATCTAGTAGAGAAATTGGTGACAACCTCAAATTCGGTGAATGAATTGAATCTTGGAGGGCATGTCTCCAGCCTTTGATGATCATTCTGGAGTTAATCCACTAGATTTCAAGTTGGGGGCATACCAAGCTTGGTCTTTGTTCTTTCTCGTGCTCGAAAAAACATGAGAATGTAACTGAGTAGACTTTTATCACTTTTTCGGACTCGCATGGATATATGAAAAAGGAACCCCTTGGAGTCGTCTTTAATATCTTTTCAGACTCTCTAAACATGAAAAGATTGTCGAGTGATCTTGCTTCCTTTCCCACTCTTTAAAAGGTTTGAAAGGGCGTCTTTCAAGTGATAATTTATCTCTTTTTCGGCCTCGCAAGACTAACATTACGAAAAAGGACAACATTGGAGTCGTCTTTAAGTTGTTTTCAGACTCTCTAAATATGAAAAACCACCGAGTTTACCTTCTCTGGACTCATTAAACAATCATACATTGAAGGGCCCATATGGGACTGGACCCTTACTTCTTCCAATTCGCTAAACAAAGGAAGAGAAACTTACTGAAGGTGAGTTATATCGAGCATGTGTTACCCTCCTCAAGCTCATTAAATTAAAAAGAGGTACTCGTCTATCTAGATGGGGAAAAATGGAAAGAAGCAAGCCAAGCAATTTTTTGAGAACACTACCGGTAGCTCTTACGGTCGCCCTTGAACACGACACATTGTCTTTGCACGCATTTTAATCCACTGAACCTCTGCACTGAGCCAATCCTCTGAGTTTCTTTTACTCCTTTGGGTCAACTGACGAAATTCACAACATCCACTGCATCATCAAGTTTTGGTCCATGTCAAGTTTTTTATTTTGTGCCTCACCTCAAGAGTTAACCGTCACAAATATCATGTTTCAATACCCATGTCAGTCCATGTTCATTTGATCTACCGATTACATCTTTGTGTCAGTTTCGTGTCATTGATGGGGGATACATCAAGGCCCTCCTTCGACAAGTCCATTCTTGTCGACTTCAACACATTATTCAGATGATTCCACAGATGATTGATCTCTGATCGGATGATTCCACGGATGTTCGACTTCAACTCATCTATTCACATTCATTGGAATGTACTAGAGTACCTTGGGAATCATTGACATCAATGGTGATCTCCCTCGCGCTTGTTAACAGTTTACCTCATTGACCTGTAATCAAGTGGTTTCTACCATGTTCGACATTAGGACATCTATTCACATAGTTAGATTTGTACCACATCAGGATCGGTAAGAAGACCTTGGGTTGAGTCATCTCTCTTATATGTACTTTGCCCAGGTTGCGAAGGAGTTCTTTTGAACCATGACACATATACTGTTACATAGATCCACTTTGTATTGGTCGTGGCTATGTCTTGTCATCTCATAGATCCACTGTATATTCTTCGTGGCTACAATAAGTTCAGGTCATAGGGGTATAGATCCACATTGTATTTGCAGTGGCTATACCATTTTGTAAATATAATTATGGACCCGCAATGTATTTTATGGCATCCATACCTAAAAAGTCTTTATCACTCAAGCATAGGTATGCCTGCCTTGGGTTTGAAACATGTCATCATATTTGTTTGATGGTTGTGTGCAACTTTTTCCGGTTTCTCTACGTCCATACCCTTGCTCGAAAAAGTCTACAAAGTACTTTAGTCATCATCATATTCTAACTTCGTACTTTGGGAGGCAATCTATTACACCTCAAAATTACTCACGTCGATAGTGTCACAAGTGTCGCCATTACAAGTGTTGTAAGTGTCGCATCTTGTCCGCAAGTGTCACATCTTGACTACAAGTGTTGCAAGTGTCACAAACATCATACTTCCATATTTCCCATGTCGTGCCTCTAACGACACCATAACGACACTTAAGACACCTCAAAGGTTAGTTTGGAAGAAGAGAAATCACTTAACAGGAAGTACAAGCCTTTTGCCATTGGAAAAAACACTCAAAAACTGAATTTTGGAGAGGAGCACTCCCCTACCCACTGTCAGGGAGTGATGGCACTCCCTGAGCCTCTTTGGGGGAGTGTTTGAACACCCTATGCACCCTTTTGGGGGAGCGCTACCCTTTTCTGAGCAAATTTTGGGTTTGTTGAGGCAAATTAGGGAAGAATCCCTCAATTCCTTAAGGTAGTTGGATTCGAATAGATGGTCAAGGCATGATCTTAGGAGAGATCCTCAACTGAAGGAGAGGAATCCTCAAATCATCCCAAAGATCTCTCAAGTGGTTGGACCTCTCCAAGGTTATATAAGGAGGCCTTCTCATGGTGAAAGGCACAAGGAAGATTGAGAATTATACCTAAGTTATGATCTCATAAGAAGGTATTGACAATGGAGATTGATAATTACATCAAACTTATGATATCATGAGTGAGATTTCATCAAAGCAATCATTGAAAATTATTTGAGAAAAGGGGTTGGACAAGGAGAACTCGAAGAAGCTGATGCACCTTCATTCAAAGGATTGTAAGTACTTTTACTTGTTCTCATTAATATAATCAATGCTTGGACTGTTTCTTTCAAACTTGTGCTTGTTCCATATGAGTTTGTCTACAGTAGATGGATCTATGATTGAGATAATATCAGTAGAGTAGGAAGTCCATTGTATCTTTGTTTGTTTTGCAGGACCTATCAAATAGCTCAAGATCGAAGCTCAGACTGGACTTTGCAGGGACAAACGTCGTTAATAAGGTACATATCTTTCTCCTTCTCTTTAATTTATTAGCTTGATTAGATCTAAAAGGAAGTCAGTGTCCATGTTAATCACTTTTCTTTCTTGGCCTTAGGAGTCTAGAGACCAAGAGGGAATCCACTTGTCTGTAGGGAGATTCACCTACAACAGTAAGCTACATGAATTTAATTAGTAGTAAATCTTAATAATTTAATGAGTTTCTACACATAATGTTTCTTAGTTATAGGCTGGGTACGTTACATTATGGTATCAGAGCCTCAGGTACAAACATCGGGCTTGTATTGTCTAGAATTATAATGGATAGGTGAAATTCGTTGATGCAGATTTTGCCTGTGACTGATTTGAGGAAAACAAAGAATTTAGGTAGAAATCCCCAAATCTGTGGGTAAAAATCTGGGTTTAAATGACTCCTGATTGTTTAGGAGGTTCAATAGAACCAAGATGCAAATTTGCAGATCAAAATTTGACTTGCAATCGTCAAAATTGGAATTTTGATGGCCACCTGTAGAGTTATAGGCAGTTTGACCAATCTACGACCAAGTTCTCTTTTGATATTGAGATCAAAGATTGAGATTCATCATGATAAATTTAAAAATCCATAAGGTTCGTCCATTTTGAAAGGTTGATCAAATCGAAGGCCATGATTAATTTCGACAGTTTGGAAAATGGATTAGATTGATGATTTGTATTCATTTTGGATGTTTTGAAGGGTATATCCAATCAACGACCATGATTCATTTCGAGGTTTTTTTGAAATGGAGTAGATCAACAACTTATATTTGTTGGGGTTTTTGATCGAAATTTGGCTAAGTGTGGAAAATTTCCAAGAGAAATCGTCGACGACCGATGGTCGAATTGACCAAAATGAAGAAGAGTTTGGTTCGACCAAAGGAGGTCGTTGACCGTCGATGGTTGATGATCGATGTCGACTGAATCTTGTAGAGTATTTTCAATTTTTGACAGAATTCACTGATGGATGAGCATCGACCGATTCAACAAAGTGTTCAGGTTGTCCAAGAGAAGTGGTTGATCACTGATGAAGGAAAAGTGAATGATTACATCATCCTCCACATGGCATGCTGCGATAACGTTCATGCGTCATGCCATGTCACCCAAGTTGACACCTTAGGATGACGTGCCATTCCACGTTAGCCAACAGAAGTGGTCGATGGCCGGAAGTCAATTCAAACGACTTGGGAATTTTTTTTTGATAGTCATCAGGGACCACCAATCATCGATGGGCCAATGGTTGGGAATCGACCAAATCAGTGAGGAGTTTTCATTTTCCAATGAAGATCGTCGATGATCGATGATTGGGTCAGATGATTTGGAGGTATGTGGAAACCGGACGTTGGGGAATTTTTCTGATAGCTGACGGTCATGTCAGAAGATTTGGGAAGGAGTTGTGCCTGTCCAAAGGAAACTTTAGATCACCGATGGCCAATATAGTCAGATCAAGGATTGTTGTTTCTCCTGATTTGTGCTCAATGATTTAGATTTAAAGGGTTGTTACGGTAGTAAAACGATCAATTTATGTAAAATTTTGTGGTTTTTGAAGGTCATTAACTTGCGAGGAATTTTTGAAGCCCTAAACGATGTTTTTATCTAGTCAAAACCCAATAACTCAAGGATATATTTCCAATGAGCTAAATTGCTCACAAAACAAAGATTGTATGATAATGTTACAACCAAAACAATGAGGGTAAAATTTTGGTACCAAAGTCACTTCCAGAGGGAATAACTCCATGCTAAAAAGTCTGTTTGGGGCACAGGAACAGTCGATTGAAAAATGTTCTGGGAGTGAAATACACCACCTGTAACATACAAGGATAAATTGGGTAAAACAATCAAAACTTCTTCGGACCATAACTTCCAGCTCGAAGATCAGAGCTTGGATTTGAGCAAACAAATAGTCATTGGAAAGATATTGAGGAGTAGAAGACATATGTCAACCCATAATTTTGATTTGGGAAATAAAATTTCTCAGAAATTAATAAAGAGATTTCTGTAGAAGCAAGAAAGTGGAATTGCAACATGTGGACATTGTAACTTTTCACTCAGAAATCAGATTGAGGAATGAGTACATGCATTAGAGATATGTTTCAAAGATGAATACATATAAGGAATTATATTTTTGATTTGGTGCATTATGTCCTTTATCAATCAATTGGGATAAAGAATGTCATGTAGCATTAATTGACAAATCTATACTATGCATAATTCTAACAAAAATGGTTACTTGCACATGGTGCAAAATTAGAGGTATAACTAGATAAATCCAGTCCTAGGATTGAATATCAGAGCAATGGAAACATGGAAGAGCTTGTAGAAGTTGGTTGAGGCAATACAGAGCTACAAGACAAGTAACATAAAGTGGAATTGGATTCCAAGAGCCATGCAATTACTTGATGGGAAGATTTTTTCAAATAGTGTCAAAGTTTGGAGAAACCTTCCCAAATGCTAGAGGTGAGTGCCAAAGGTGATT
The DNA here is from genome assembly GCA_009831015.1 of Picea engelmannii. Taxonomy (NCBI): domain Eukaryota; kingdom Viridiplantae; phylum Streptophyta; class Pinopsida; order Pinales; family Pinaceae; genus Picea; species Picea engelmannii. The sequence goes on from ML782658.1 coordinate 159,343, forward strand.
GTTATGTAAGAAAGAGTGTACATGCTTAGGATAGTACCTATGCAGAATCCTAGAGGCACACTTGAAGTGCAACATTTTTGACACATAAACAAAGGCTAGGCTTACTAACCAAGCATTGCTATTAAGCAGAACATTACTCTGGAGAGAGTGTCGTGTGAAAATAATTTATAGGATAAGATTCCACAATTGAGAATTGTGTGAGTCTATTCTAGTTTAATTCCAGGGTTTGTAGGATAGGGAAGTGGGTCTAGCTTGTACAATTGACTGAAGCATCAAAGAACCACAAAAGGAAAGTGCAGGGCAGGGGATGCAAGGTGGACAGAGGTATAAGGAAGAACATGAGAATAATATTATTCAAGTTATATAGAGCTAAATAATTTACAAGGTAAATTTAATAGATTTTCTCACAATAAAACATGAATCAAATAAGTGAGAAAATTCATTGCATGCACAGGGATTTAGGAAGAACTCCATAGCCTTGGAGGTAGAATATAGTGAAGGTTAAAAAACTTGTTGCAAGAGAAGGAGGAAGGATATGATGAGAGGAGGTGTGACTCATGGCTGGATCAGTCATCTCTATGTGAAAGCACAAGAATGCAGGAAAAATGAATTGTTAGATATGATCTATCAATTTTGTCCAAAGGTACCACAAAGCAAGAAAGCTACCTCTATTATCATAGTGTGCAACAAAAGGAGAGTATAGGTGGAATGGAGGACGTGTAGCACTCCATTTGTAGCAGAGTGGTCTTGAGTGTCCAAGTAGTGATTCACCGTGAATCATTTAATGAAGTGAAGAAAAATATTTAAAATTGAGCAAAGCCATGGATGGCAAAGAGTATTAGAAATATGACATAAAAGAATATTTCAGAATGTTGAAATGCCAATCGATGATAATGGTATTTCAAGACTGATTGGTCAAGGAAATGAGGAATGGTTCACTAATTGTAGTGCTAATATTCAGCTACAATAGTGCATATTACAACACTATGAATATTGAGGGCCCTAGCCAAGAAAGATGTTGGGACAATTTTTTCTCTGCATAAAGAAAAGAGTTGTGTGATGGAGGCACTAGGGGATCTAGTGATTGGAAAAGCATAATGGCCAAGTGAGGCTTGTATAGAAGGTGTAGAATAGGGGTTAGTGGTGCACACTTGAGTAGAATAGTAGTGCACAATTGAGAAGAATAACAGTGCACATGGCAACAAGATTCTCCAGAAATTCAAGGACAACCATATACAACAACAAAGATAAATAATTAATTAATTATGAAATATATATGCATTGGAGTGCATGATAGAATTGATGCATGATGCATGAAATAAATATAGAATGCATGTGCATAAAATAGGCATGAAATATCAAATACTTTGTGCATAGTGATGTGTGTTTGTGCATGTAGACATGCCTAAACATGTTGGTGACATGATTATAGACTAAGAGTAGTCCGTTGACATATATATATATATATATATATATATATATATATATATATATATATAATGATGCTATGATATTTGAATAAAAATAATGATGGATTGTGTATCCAGGAAACATGAATATAGCATGATGATATTGTTGCTTATGGTATCCATTCATATGAAGAAAAAATTAGGATGGTGGGAATGATGATCAAGATATTGGAAAAATGAGCCCATGAGCTTCTACAATGTACTAGTTGATCATGTAACATCGAGCAAATTGATGACAACCATACATGTATGCGTTTGAGGTTGTTATGACATATAATTGCTGAAGGGAATTGAGGTAAGAATTTCCTTAGTTGAATTTTAATATTTGAATTGATGTAAAGGCATGAGGCATTGAGTATGCAAATAATATTTGTTGCTTGAATGCATTTATGGGAAATTAATTGCATACTGTGTTATGTTGGTTATGAGGTTATAACCGAGTTAAGCCAGGAGACATTACTCTTGTTATAGAAATGAATTCCATTAGAGATGGTCATGTGTGAGGCCATGATGAGAATTGATATGGAAAGGCTATAGTGCCATCCAAGTGCATAATTGTTTTCCCATACGTAACTGAGGTTTGGACTGTAACCTTTTTTCCTACACTAAATAACACTAATGGATGATGTTCCTAGTGTTGTGTATGCGTTGAAGAGGAATGTAAGGATCATATGGGTTGTGGGGAAGAGTTTGGATGAGGTATTAAGGCATGGGCCATACCTTCCAACTCACATGGTGGAATACATGACATGAACATATGGTATTCCAGAGTCAATGCAAGGATGCATTGCGTAGATGTGACCATGATTATTGACATAATGGTTTTATTTATTGGTAAAGTTTGATTGCATTATGAAAACCTTGGTGTACTGATGATGCGTCTACATTGAATGATAGTTTCATTCTAGATAATATGATTAATGGATGAATTCCAATTTTAATATGAATAATAGTTGGAAGTGATGAGATATTAACAATGTGTTTGGTTGCAAGAAAATTGAGAAAATTGTAGGAAGAATGGTATTGGATATGGAAATAATGTAAGTCCATAAGGAAGACTAGTATATATCGCTGCAAGATCCAAACATAATGAGAAGAAATCTCATGCGTGGGAATTTTTGTTCTCATGTATAACCAGATTTGAGAAATTAATAATTGGAAATTGTTATGATATGCTAACAATTTTTTTGGTTGCATGGAGATTGAGAAAATCGCAGGAAGAATGGTCTTGGATATGGCAATAATGTAAGCCCATAAGAAATACTAGTATATACCGTTGCAGGAGACAAACATAATAAGCAAAAATCTCATGCGTGGGAATATTTATTTCCCATATAAACAGATTTGAGAAATTAATACTTGAAATTTTTTACGATATACTAACAATTTGTTTGGTTGTAGGGAATTGAGAAAATTGCAGGGAAAATGGTCTTGGATATGGAAGGGATGTAAGCTCATAAGGAAGACTAATAGCTACTGCTGCAAGATCCAAACAATTATGAGCAGAAAAATTATGTTTGAGAATTTTGTTTTCTTAGGTAAAACATATTGGAAATTTTATAATTGAAAATTGTATGATGATGTCTCATAATGAATGTATGCATATGATGCAGATGGGATGATTTCCATAGGTTATAGGATGTTGGTGGAATTATAACAACAAGTTGACATTCGTCTACGTGAGAACACCTTGGAAAATGAAGGATCTCCTGAGGAACTGTATAACAATAAAATGGATTCCTGAGCCTAGAGGATGAGTACAACAAGAAGGACCATGTTGTCAAGCCTGAAGAGTGAAATCCTATGTGATTTGCATTGTTGAAGAAACAGGTTGTTAGGCCTGAAGAGTGAAATCCTATGTGAGTTGCATTGTTGAAGAACTAGGTTGTCAATCCTGAAGAGTGAACTCCTGTGTGGGTTTCACTGTCGAAGAACCAGGTTGTCAGGCCTGAAGAGTGAACTCCTGTGTGAGTTGCACTATCGAAGAAACATGTTGTCATGCTTGAAGAGTGCACTCTTATGTGATTTTCACTACAACAATAAGGATTTTGTTGGTTATTTTTCTAATATTTTTCCTAACTCCGAGTTCCCTTGAGTTCCCAGTAGTGAGATTCCTAGTTACCTATGCCAAAATACCTTGATAACCAAATGGTGCAGCCCAATGGAATGAGGACAATGAAGGGGGAACATTCCTTGGGTCAACCCTAATAAATGAATGGGATGGCATTCATTGGGTTGGGTAGGTCAAGAGGAAGAGAGACAGTCGAAATCAGGATAATTGTAGGAAAATGCCAGTGGCTTATGTATATCTTTTGGGCCAGGGTTCCATTGTATATATGTTTTGGGGCCAGAGCGCCTATGTATTTATGATTTTGGGGGTCAGAGTGCCTATGTATCTATGCTATTGGGGCCTGAGTGCATATGTAATTTGTTTAGTTTGGAATTCCTGTGTGATTTCGGTCCAGAGAGCCTATATGTTGATTATTGCCCAGGGAGCCAGAATTGTAAAATGAAATTATGCCTATAGGGTGTTGTGCACTGAGGACAGTGAAAAAAATAAGGGTGAGGGGATGTAACATCCTCATTTATAATCCCCGTGAATTATAATGTAATTGTATAAATGTGAATTAGGCCAGTGAGATGATGTACTTGGGCGAAGGGCTTGTATTAATTTAATGTGGCCGGGGGCAGGTTCCATGTTATGAACATTGAAATAATTAATAAAAGTAATAATCATTGGTTGTGATTCGAAAGATATGGAGAACGACATGGGGATATGATTCCATGAGAGAGAGGGGTCCAAGGGAGAATTATTCATGGGTATTAATCCAACCCACATTCCTGAAATTATTATCTTTGTGTATAACCTTCTATTATTGATTGAGTGTATGAGAAGCCAATCATTTAACTCATGTAAGAGAGTGGGTGTAAGTGGTCACATCCCATAGTTATTGGAGAGCATGGGATGAAGTGCAATCATCCTTGAGAAGAGTGTCAGTCAAGCAATCAAGGAAGAAGAGAAAATTTGTGTGCAGAATAGGGACAATTTTTACATGTAGATTTTGGGCAGCAAAGGAGGAGCAAAGGGCTAGGAAGACGACCAACCATGGTATAATTGAAGGAAACCATTGTTTGGTTGTGTTTTTATGCTGAGAAAGAGACATTTGTTCCTGTAAATTGGGTTGTGAACCTGTGGTGCAATTTTCTATGGAGAAAATGACTCAGAGCCTTGTGAAGGCTACTGAGATAAAACATGAAAGAACTGAGAGTTCCTAGAGTTCCTAGTTGAGTGATTCTTGGCCAAACGAATGCACTAGTGGCCCTGATAAACGAATGGTACAACCAGAGGGACTATGAGAAGTGAAGGGGGTGCATTCCTTGGGTAGTGCAGGTTGTGGGGAAAAGAGAGAGATGGAGGTTTGAGACTGCTTTGAGGAAAAAACCTGGGTTTGGGGCTGTTGTGTATGGAGAGTGGACAACCAGTGGGCTAGATCTGATTGTCGACTCATAGCCTCAACTCGAGGGTGGCCTACTGTTGAGAGAAAATGAACAGTAATTCCTACGACTAGGGGGTTCATCCTTCATTTTCATCTAGTTGGATAACCATTAACATATAAATATTTATGTTATGTTCTTATGTTATTCTGTTGTGTAAATTTTTTATATGAATGTTATGTGGTTGTTTCTTTCCTAAACAATTGCATTCATGTTTTAACATATGTTGTTAGATGCATTTAGAACTGTGGTGTCAGTCAAATGTTTAAATATGTGTGTGATCTATAGCTGGTAAGATACATGAATTTAATTAGCAATAAATCTTAATAATTTAATGAGTTTTCGCACGTAATGGTTCTCAACTAGAGGTTGGGTACATTACAGTTGTGAACCAATGAACTTGTATGAGTGTGGCAGGGGAGCATGGTACTTGATAGTATGACCCATGGAAGGGAATGTATGTTGAGTTAATGAAGTTTAGTTACTTATTATTCACGTGTTTGTGTATGTGCAGGCCATAGGGCAAGGCCTTTCCAACTCGCCAACATATGGGTATGGACTCGCAACCATGTCTTGAAAAAGACGTGGAGTCTTTAATAGTAAAGCATATGAAATGTCGCAGAGACAAGGATGTGGATTCCATATTTCCTGATCAAGATCATGGATTTTCATAGTAAGGATGTGGAATCCTTACTCCTCAATAATTAACTTCCAGGTTCCAAGCTAAGCAAGGCGATTAAAATGCCCCTTGATTAATTATGAGAAGAGATTAATTACCCACTTGGGAGGGGCACCTTTAAATAAATTAAAAAAAAGAAATAAATTAAAGATAAATAAATTAATTAAAAATAAAGTAATAAGGGGGAAATAGGAGGGGACACAACGTAGCCCATGCATAATAGATATTTTTTATTTAAATAAAATAAAAATAAGGGTTTTTTTCATGAGAGGGTGAGGTGTCAATGGGGGGGAATTTTATAAATAGAAGGGAAAACCATGGATACGGGGAATATGGAAGGGAAGATGGGGAAATGATGTCAAATTTTCGAATAGAGTAAAACTTAGCTAAATATGGAAGTGACATTGTGGTGTTGGGTTTTTAGTGAAGTAGTGGTTATGAGTCCATGCAACTCAGGAGTCTAAGGGGAAGAATTTTTCCCTAAGAGAGGCTAGGAGGAAACTGGTTTGCAATTAGTGAGTTAACATATGTAGAAACAAGAGATTGGAGTTCTTGTCCAAGAACAAAATCTGATGAAATATAATATTTTAGTAATTACATAGAGATAAATTTTACAAATTTATTGTTGCCAAAGCTTGCTTGGATAATGAGGTGTGTATACTTACATAAGTTTTCAAACTATTTTGATTAAAAATTTTCACTACTGCACTAACTTGGATATTGTAGCTCAAGGGAAATTTCAACTTGCGGTTCTTGTTGAAGAAATAATGCTAGAAATTACCCTAAAAAGGGTGAGTAAGTGTGTGTGAATAATGCTAAAAATTACCCTAAAAAGGGTGAGTAAGTGTGTGTGATATAGCATAGGAATTCATATTTCACCAATGTAACCTTCATGTTATTGTCAAAGTGTGAATTATGAACGAATAAGATGTTACCTGGTAGTATCCTTATTATTCCCTATTGTTTTACATTGAGAATACATTTGGTTTCATTATTGAGTAAGTGACTGTAGTGTGAAAAAAATGTCTCTGTTAGCACCATTTTTGTGTGGAATGTTAATTGTTAAATATAGTTGATGGCGGCCAAAACGTGGCTTTGTTGGCAACAAAGTTGTGTAAAATGACATAGGCAATGGGTCCTATCTTTAAATCTGAATGTATGCTTGTTCTTTGAGCCATGAAAACCACCCACAAACACATTATATTGGGTTCTAGATGATGAATTGGTGATGCCCGAAATCGTTTTTCCATTTCATGCAAAATGTTTTTGTTGAAGAGGGAAAACTCTGGCCTAGATTTGTCTTTTCATTTCCAATTTTATTATGCAAAACATTTAAAGAGGGAAAATTCTTTCTCAGAATTGATTTTCCATTTCATGTAAAGTGTTTTGAAGGGGGCAAATTATTGGCCAGAATTGGTTTTCCTTTTCATGCAATTTTTTTTTGTTGAAGAGGGAAAACTCTTGCATAGATTTGGATTTTGATTCCAATTCTGTTATGCAAAATGTTTGAAGAGGGGAAATTATTTCCCATAATTGGTTTTCCATTTCCATTTTAAATATGCAAAATGTTTTCTTTGAAGAAGGAAAAGTCTTACATGGATTTGGCATTTCATTTCCAATTATGTTATGCAAAACGTTTGAAGATGGCAAATTCTTGCCCATAATCTATTTTTCATTTCATGCACAACGTTTTTGTTGAAGAGGGAAAATTCTTGCCTAAATTTGGCTTTTGATTTTCAATTATGTTATGAAAAATGTTTTGAAGAGGGAAATTTCTTGCCCATAATCGGTTTTCCATTTCATGCAATTTTTTTTTTGAAGAGGGTAAATTCTTTCCCAGATTTGGTTTTTCATTTCCAACTATGTTATGCAATTTTTTTTTTTGAAGATGCCAAATCCTTGCCTAGATTTGGTCTTCCATTCCCATTTTTGTTATGCTAAAGTAAAATGCTTTGATGTGTAAAATGCATGGACAATGAATTTGAATTGTATTTATGCAAGAGTTAATCTTTTGAATGGGTAAACTACTTGCCATCTTGAGTAGTTCATTTGCATGATAATTTTGATTAGTAAAACCATGTATATGGGGTAAACATTGTTAGATTTGTGCCATCTCATTGTTGAATTTCATAATGAAAATATTGACTTACCTGGAAAAGAAATTTGCATTCTCTTGGATAGCATTATTGATTTAATTGTGTTGAAGGGAGCAGAGTTGTTTGAGACAAACCATTTCCATGCTTGGATTTATCTTTATATGCTTTTGTCAATAAGTGAAATCACCAAAGCCAAAAGCATGTAGTAAAACTGAGCTTTTTGAACTTGAAATTTGATTTGTTTATTTTGTGTGAAGTATTGAGTTGTTACTAAACGTTCCACCTTAAGAGGATAAGATTTATGGAATTCTAATGACCGTTATTCCTTTGGAAATTTTACTATAGTCACTGCTTGCAGGTTCGTAAATTTCATGATGATTATGCAATGTAATTCCAACACAAATGTCTTGCTAGTTTTTTCAAAAGGTTTCCTTGGTATCATGTAGGTTTTGGATAGATCAAAATGACAAGTTTAACCTCACTTAATGCTTTTGACATTGTCATATTTAAGATACTCAACAACATATTGCAGATTCTACAAGTTTAACCTCACTTAATGCTTTTGACATTGTCATATTTAAGATACTCAACAACATATTGCAGATTCTACAAGTTTGTCAATGATATGGATTGAGGTGTGGAAATCTTGTTTGAACTATATATAGTCAGTAAAACATTAATTGTTGTTACAAAATGCTCATAATAATAGTTTGTGTGACTTGAAGGACGATGTAGATTCAATGTATCGAGATAGGTATCTTGAACTTGTAGGATTACATGTTGTAAACAGAAAGAGAGCCTTGAAATCTTAATGATATGACAAATGTATTAAGATTGAAGGCTGCAACTAATATGCTTCGATGCTTTATTTTTTTTGGATGAGATATGAAGAGTTAGAACTCGTGAAGCCAATGATTTGATATTGGTATGAAGGATGTAAGCCTTGTGTTCCTTATTTGATGTTATTGTTAGATTTGTTTGATCATGGTAAGTGTAAAATTATAACTTTTAAGGTCTCAATATTTTTTTTTCTTGATGGATTGAGTGAACTCTTATGTGTCTTTATTTGGTTTTTCAATTGGCATGAGTATGCAAGTTGATGAATTCTCCTACAAAGCAATTGGTTTGTTAGAAATAGAGTTATGTGAAGTCCTTCCACTATGATGTTGGTTTATGAAAGAGACTCATGGGTAGCCTCTTTGATATTGATTTTGACATATGATTGAGAGCAATGCGATAATTTCTTTACTAATGATTTATGGTCAAGGTCAAGAGTGGGGATGAGCTCTTGGACCATGGTTGAGATCTCTACTTGGTCTATTAGTGATGATTTTGTGATGTGTAGATGATGGTATGTAGATTGTGCTTAAATTCATGAAGTTAGAAGCATGTTGTCCATACATTGTTTGTCTAACTAAAATTTAAGTTTTATAAACTTGTTTGAAATTAAATATTTTTTTGTTCATATATATGTATATATAATCTTGTCTATTTAGTTGTTTCCTTCATTACTATCTATTTATTTGTTTCCTTTATTCCTTTTCTAGAGGGTCATTACATTATAATATTAAGATTCATAATGAGTTCCATGATGAGAGGGTGAATTGAGAGAATGGAAAATTTGCTAGAGGGTCATTACATTATAGTATTACGATTCATAATGAGTTCCATGATGAGAGGGTGAAGGAGAGGAAGTAGGAGTCTAAGTTATAGGAAATTGTAATATTACATATTGGGTACTGCGATCATTGGAATAACATGATTTTTCACTATCTTCATTGTGCATTTTCATATACTCTTTATGAGAGTGGGAAAAGTTGTAAATGGAGACTTGTAAGGCATAATAAATGAAGGAGGAAAATCTAGCCAAAGGACACATTGCCTCATGGTTTATTACTTACTATACATGAGAATAGATTGTGACAGGTCCGTTTGTGTGAGACATCTTCAAAATATTTATATAATTGATTTGTTTATAATGATGAGTGCTTATGGTTGGAAAATGAAACCTATACTGGAAACCATTCTCTATTGTCCCTCTTCATTTTATTAAATGAATATTTCTTTGTGTATGAACTCGTGTGTTTGTTTCAAGTTTTGGACATAGTTGTTATGGATGATAATTTTTTCATGGCTTGAATTTGGTAGCTAAGTGCACATAACTATGAATACATGAGATGATGAAGAAGTCACAAGAAAGGTACAAGGCATGACATGATCTGAACATAACAGTAAAATCATTCAAAGTGGGAGACATAGTTTGGTTACAATTGAACAAGGAAAGACTACAGGGTCCTGGTAAGAAGATCAAGACTTTGCGGTATGGACCTTTTGAGGCATTGGATAAGGTGGGATATAACACTGACAAACTCAATCTACCCCTATATAGGCACATTTACTTAGTAGTGATTGCAGAGAATCTAAAACTCTATGAGCCTTCCATGTTGGATCAATAAATTGAGGAGCGGGTCATACCTACCATAGAGGACTTAGCAACAAAAGCTCAGATAGAGTTGGTAGAATATATGGTTTTGTAAAAGAGGTGTAGAAATACAAGACATGGGCAACATGACCTTTGGTAGATTGGATTGAAAGAACAACTTCCATGCAAAGAAAAATGGTACTCCAAGGAGAAGGTAGAGGAAACATTTCCTCACCTCATTCAATAAATATTTTGGGGACTAAAAGCCTCCATAAATGGGGAGATATAATCCAGATTGGATCATCATATAATTTTTAATCTATCTTGGTACTTTCTGGGTGGAAAATATTGGAGGAATAAGCTTGCATGACCATTTTAGTGGCAGATCCTAGTTTGGAAAATTGGGGTTTGGAACCTTCCAGAGCCACTTTGAGGCATTAAACGATATTTTTTGGGGTTACAACATCCAAAACTTGTTCCCAAACCATAGACATTGATCTACACGTCGAGACCTTTCCAACGATGCAAACATAATCTCAATTAGATCTCGCATGCAAAATTTATGCCTTCCACAAGTTGACCTACCTTGTTGACCACCATGGTATGAGTGCATGACAGATCAACCCCCATTACTCACACATATGGAGCTAACCATGTGTGGAATTTCAAGAATATTCTAGAAGGTACAAATATTATCACTAATTGAGGCTTTAGAAAGTCAAAACCATAACCCTAGACAACTATCAAGCTATGTTAAATATCGAGCCGGTAGGAGGAGAAGGGGTTCCATTCTTTAGCATTGTATTTATTCCATATTGAGTAGAGCACCTAGGAGTGGTATTTGGAGAGCATCACAGAGGAGGAGGAAGATTCTATAGTATCCTTTCAATCCATAGTGTCGTAGGAAAATCCACAATGAATTCCTTTGTATTTACATTTTGATAACTGAAGCAAAGAAAGAGTAGAGCATAGGCCTCACCTTCGAGCTAGGTTTTCTCCCATATTGGTTTTCCCAGGGTAATTCTTGTGTTTATTTGTGTGTATGGTGTTCTTTCATTTTCATATTTTAGTTATTTTCTAGAAAAAATAGATCAATAATCTAGAGATAACAAATCTGATATCTAAGTGGAGGTAGGTGTGGGAGGGGTGTTGTACAACCCTAGAGGACAACATTTTCTAGATTTCTCATGGAACCTAGGCATAAATTCCAACAATATGGCAGAATCTTATGTAATTTATCAAGGGGTATTATTAGTCCAGGCACAACAATTGAATTGTATCACAATTGTCGGGGATTCAAAAAATATAACACACCACTTTGTTATGGTAACCACTCCAAAGAAAACTAAGCTTCTGAGAATTATAGATAGGAAAAAATCACTCTTGTCCCCCATTCAAGCTAAATTCCTCCACACTCTCCGCGGAAACAACAGAGAAGCCGAAAAAATGGAAAATCAGGCAATCGATATGGTCCCATGACATATGAAAGTCCAGGGGCGGGTCCGCATAAAATATAATGTATAAGTTGAGGAAGGGTGGAAGATTTAATTCAAAAGTAATCTCATCCATGAAATTGGTGATGGTATAAGTCCCATATATAGTAAAGTGATTGAAGCTTCCGGTCACTCTTTCTACATGTGTAACCATACCTTTTCACCAGCCTATAAATTGTGTGGAACCCAATACCCAATGATGCTCATGCCAATGCTTGTACAATCTTTCTTCTTGTTTGCAAGGTCAATGATGGCACATGTAGTGGACATATAAATTTGTTGACATCCTATCAGAGCTTCTGCAACATTGCCACTATTTTATCCACATCGAAATTCCCTACAACTAACTATAGTGTGCCTTAAAAATCATCTTACAATCACTTAGAGGAACACATAGATGGCTTAGTTGGAATAGAAGTCCATCCTGGAGGTGAAAATTTTGAACTATTTTTCTTTCAATTAGTGTCTAGTACATAATAGAGAAGATGGGATCATTGTCATATAGTTGGGGCACTTTGAAGTCTCATGTCTAGAATAATTGAGGACTATGCTCAATGTCACAACTAGAGGTTGGTTGAGGCATAGTCTTGTCTTTACCTCAATGCAAGATCATCTATCTTGTGTACTATTATTCAAAGTTTCCAATAGGTAAATACTCCTCCTTGAGGATATCAGCAAATCCCCCCCCAAGTGGGTTATGTTGCATACAATTCAAAATCTACGACATGTTGTACACAATAAGTATCCCACCAATCTTTGACACGAAAAAGAAACTTTAGAAGTGTAAAAGTAATCTTCTCACTATTGGAAAAATTGTGAATAAAAATATAACCCTCTAGTAGAGTTAATAATCTCTCCAAAGATTTTGCATCTATCTTATCTTCAAACAAGGGGATATCAAAGTTAACTTGCAACTTGAACAATGTTATTCCTTTGAAATGTCTACTTGTTGAAGGTGCCTCTATTGTTGAAGGATTTGGGAGAAATGATCCATCATCTCATTCCCCTATCACTCAAGGGACTCTTGGAGCAACAATTTGATAAGATGTCAAGCTCCATGATCTTTCTTTACTTTGTCCACCATGAGAGACCACTTTGGTCAGTGAAGTAAGTCCTCACCAAGATCAATTAGTTCAAGGCCCAACTCCCTCGATCTAATCTCATCAGGGACTTCCACACACAAAAAAAGAGCAGATTGCTATGTTACCATTGATATTGACCATTGGGTTGAGAACAAAATAAGAGAAACAAATATTACAAGGATAAGAAAAAATACAATATTGAAATAAGAGTAATATGATGAAAACTAAATTTTAATAATGAATCAAATGGTTAAAAACATTGCAATATACATAGTAATACAAAGTGACTATAAGGGTGGTATCTTATGTATGAGAGGATATGTGAGAACTACCCTCATTCACAAAAATCATATAATAAGACATTGAAATTACATTTTAAAATGAAGCCAAAAGATTTAAGAAGCATAAACCCTAAAATGAAATAATCCTAACCCTAGCACGATTAGAGTTGAGTGGGAACCCTAAGGTGGATGAATTGAGTTGTCCCAAAAAAGGGGAGCCCTGTCGAGATCATAAATGTTTGCTTAGTACTTTGTTTTGGGTCTTCTTTAGCTTGTTGGAAAGAAGATTAGTACAACACTGGGTCATGTCCCTAATAGTTGGACATAACTACATTAACAAATGCATGGGAAGAATAAACAAATACATTGGAAAATAATGGCCCAAAAACTACTATTATAAAGATCCTTTTTGAAATGATCGTTGATTGCCACCTGGATCATCATGGTTGAATGCAATACAATAGGAGATGAAGGTAAAAAGTTATTATTACTAGAAAAAATATGTCAAATGATAAAAAGAAGGTAATGGTTGTAGGTATACATATTTTAACATTTATAATTAAAAGGATTATGATAGTATAGAGAAAGGAAAAATTGATTGAAGGAAAAATTAGTTCTTGATAGAAAGGTGTCTATCATAGTTGTTACATATTTGGTCAAATTTTGTTATAACTATCACTACAATAAACAGTTATTTCTTTGAGTTTGGTGAAGTCGCGAAAACATTTGGTAGAAGATGGATAGACAAACCCAATGATAGATGTGTAGTTAAACTATTGAAGTCACTTCCCTATAACTTGAAGGTGGTCCTTGGTAAGGGTTTCCCTTATATCCTCTTTTTGAAAATTATCACTACAAGGATGATCACAAGTTAAAATTTGGCCAAGTATACAAGGATTAGGAAATTGAAGTTCAAGGAATAACAACCTAGAGAGAATCCCTAAGCTATGAGAATGAACCTAAGCATCATAAATGTAACATACCCACTACCTAAATCAAAATTTTCGGGTC